>CM075851.1:49567789-50030289 GCA_037975125.1 Latrodectus hesperus
CTTTATAAAATGTGATCTAATGCGTTGATTAACATAATGTGTCAAATTTAGGTTTAAATATACTCAATTTGATTCATTTAGTTTTTTATTTTAATGCTAAAGCTATCTTCGCTTCTGTTCACGTATTAGGACACATGGAAATCTTCTATTTCCTATCTATAACACTTTTTATAAACCTAATTTGAAAAATCCATGCATACTTGTAAGGTAAGATGTCACAGACAGTCTTGAATTTCACCTTACAAGTGTTGTGCTTTCCATTAATATAAATCGCATGCAAATAATTTATTTAATTTAATAATTTACATAAAATTGATTCCAAATATATTTTACAAATACATAATAAATGATATCATCTGCAAAATTCAGAAACCACGCCTTTCATTATCAGAATGAAATAGTAATTCTGGTGAATAGGGGAATGCCTGTGTCGGATTTTCGTTGGGTGGTAGGAAGGAAATAAAATATCTTTTGTGGACCAACAGGCAAATGTCCAACCTTTCGGGGCTCTGGAAACCAATTTTTCATGAGAAGGCGAGATTGGTTCCAACAGAGAAATCACAAAAACAATTGAACGATTGAGAAAAGGTCACTTCTGTGTAATGAAAATTAAAAGTAGACAATACAAGGACATAAGTAAAATGTTGAAAATGTCCTCACCTAGAACTGTCTCCAAGACATCTTTTCAATTGTCCAGCAATACTGACATCTCACCAAAACATTAGAGAATACGGCGATCTCTATACACAGAATGTAATTAAGCTGGCTAAAACCCTTATTGGCAGTCACAGATCCATTTGATTTCCTGGACACGACACCAACCAACCAAATAGTAATCCTTGTATTCACGCCAATAACTGTTTGTAAAATTTTTGAAGCTAAGATTATTATTATTAATATTTTCTCTTTATTTTGCAGATTTATCAAAGACTTGAATCTTGCTCTGATAATTATTCAATGAACATAGAGGAACGAAATGAGAGATGTAAAAGAGGAGAAAATATTTATCCAAATGCTGATGTTGTGTTAAATGTAAGTTTACTGGTTGTTACAGAATGTTTAGATATAGATTTTCTAAGAAATGTTTCTCTGTTTTCATGATCATTATTAATAGTTGTGTCTTAAGTTTTGGACATAAACATATTTGTAAAATTAATTTACGTAGCATGCAAAATTAATTAGTGGTTATTAATTTTTTATATAAAGTCTTTCCTTCCTGGAGAAATAAATATTTTACATCAGAAGATGATTTTTCTTGCATAGAACAGTTTCATATTCTGCAATTCTATATACGGTAGAAGGATTATAATCTGATTTCTAAATTCACCGATATTAATCGTTATTCATTCAAATGCCAATTTTCGATTTTATCAATTTTATGTTATCTGTTGCCACAATTTATGAACTTATATAAAAATTAAATGGTAAAACACATATACACATAAACACGAAATTTTTCTACATGCTATTTTGATACTGCAGTATAACTGTCTAATTATTTTATCATTACTCAGATGGTGTTTTTTTGTTTCAACATCACTTTAACATTTTAAAGAATTAATTTTCATTATAAAAATTAGTTACAATTACTTAAGAAAAAAATTCTTAGCTTACAAATATAGATTATATTTCTCTTAGAAACCTGACATGCTATTTCAAGAAATAAATTTATAAAACTTCTTTGAGAGTTTTTGGATTTTTTTTACAGATCTCAATTTATATAAACTGAAAATGACTCAATAATCCTAAAACTTAAATGAAAGATATATATTTGCAAGAGCGGACCATATTGATAGAATATGGTTTGATTTCTCAATGTATTATATTAGTAAAATCTAAACTAAAATTTAAATGCTTTTTTGCAAAAAAAAACTTGGTTTAAATTGTTTTTAGTTTGCTAATAATGATTTATATTAGTAAAGAAACTTAAATGCGGTATCAATGTAAAATAAAAAGGTGTGTGAGCTTTGAACTAATTAAAAAACAAAATTTGTATGATTGCATTATTAATTGGTAGCAATTTTTCCCAATTGAAGAAGTTTCTGTATTTCTTCTATTATAAAATTTCATTATAAATATAATTGGATGTAAATGTTGTGTTAGAAAATATTTTATAACTAGAACTCAATTTAATTTTGTGCTTAAGTATGAAGATAAATTTTATTCATTGCTATTGAGTACATTTTTTAAACGTTGCAACAGGATATAGAATTTTAACAGTGAAATTTGATATGATATGATTTTCGACTATCTATTTGTTCCGACAAGACCTACGAAACACAATTTTTAGTAATGATCAATTGACCATGTTGACTCCTGAACTATCAATCTTCTCTCCGAATTCCACTACAAAAATGAAAGTACATTAAATAATGTAGAATTTTTAACTTGCGTAAGCCCTCATAATATGATGGTATTAGTCTGAATTTGGTATCGAACCATCTACCTTCTGGACCTAGCTTCTGGTTCTATCTGGTATCTTTCGTCATAAAATTATTATGCTACCAAGTATAAATTAGTAAGTAAGCTTAGACAAAAGGAATTGTGTTTCCATTTGAAAATACGAAAATAATAGATGGAGTATTTTCGTCATTTGATAAAAATTTTAATGGATATATATATATATATATATATATATATATATATATATATATATATATATATATATATATATATATATATATATATATATATATATATATATATATATATATATAGAAGATTTTTTAATACAGTTAATATTTAACGAATTTAAACATTCAACTTTCAAAAAATTCAGTTACTTTTTTTCCTTTAAATTAAAATTTTTTATATTTATTTCATTTTAGGTTTATCAATAATTCTAGATTTGTTATGTCAATTCTCCCATTGACATAACAAATCTAATCAAATTCTTCTAATTTCTTGAAAGTTTACAAAAATTTTATTATAAAAAATGTTTAGAAGGTAACTTATGATTTATACAGAGGCATTTAAATTTCCTACTGGCATTGTGGTCGACTAAGAAATCAAGGGTCAAGAATTAAAAATTGAAAAGTTTTATACTAAAATAAGCATTATATAATACGATAAATAATTCAAACTGTGCTACCAGCAATCATGTTAAATTTAAGCGGAGAGAGAGCACAATTTGATTCTTTTAAATAAAGTCAATGTCATGCTTTTTTTTAAAAGATATCAAATGTTGGATGACAGAATTGATAATATTTTGTTTTTATCATGAATAAGTTTATACTTTTGAATTTGGGTTGCCAATTTAAACGAAACAAAATTTACCTAACCAGCCATGATTTAAAGATTTAAGATCCTTTATCACTCTAAAAGTTTTTCATTTTTCACATCTATGGTGTGATTGATAACACTGATTCAGCTGTTTATATTTTATCATTATTCATTATTATAAAAATATCATTATTTTTTAAAATGTTTCATATTTCTACGTATGGAATAGAACAATTTCTCTTTGAAATCTGTATAAATAATGTACGAAACGGGGCAATTGTGTTTATTACTTGCTGAAAATAACATTAAAATGTACTAACCTCATCGCATATTTTTAATATTTCCTCATTTTGGCAACTTGCATTCCTTAAAACAATATCTTGAACTGTGTAAAAATTGAAATAATAGCATTTTTAAAAAATTCAACTATTATTTTTAAAGATTTTATTCATTATTTATGAATTTCAATGTATGCAAGAATTTATAATCTTATATATTTTGTATTTAAGTTTGAATCCATTATTTAAAAGAGTTATGTACATTAAATTATTTTATTTATTTTAGATATTTGATTGCATAACAACAGATTATGATTTTGTAAGTATATATTTCTTTTAAATAACATCGCAGACATATTTAAGAATCTTCGTATCATATTTATAGCAATAATTTATTATATATAAGAGTGTGTGTATATGAATGCATAAACACTCACACATACACATAAAATTTATATTTCCTTGAAACAGAAATAAAGTTTGAGAAAAAATATCATACAACATGATATCACGACTAACGCTTAGCCCGTGAAAATTGCGAAAATGCTTTTGAAGGATGTTATGTCGAGTGAGAAGAAGAATTACTAAGAATCATTTATTTAGCATTAAAAATGCTGATAGTGTAAGACAGTACTTGAGTTTTAAGAAGATGAAAAGAAGTCATGGAAATAAATAAATATACATCCTATTTATGCCGACCGATTGGCTGAGTGGTTAGCGTTCCTGACTCCTGAGCTGTTGGTCCCGGGTTCGAATCCCGGTTCGGGCATGGATGTTTCTTTCCTTCTCTGTGTTACTCTGTCCTCTCTTCTGTGGTTTGTGTATGTTGGTATGAATGTGACCTACTGTATAAACGGGTTTTTGGTGGAATGGCGCGGGTAACGCTACTCTCCTCCGAGATTTGGTTCACAGGTGCCCTCTGGGTCATGATAAATGAGTAGCAGTTTCTGGCGATGTTGTGGCATAGGGTTCTACCTTCTTGTGCCCGCCATTGGAATTAAGAAAAAATTATATTTATGCGAATTTTTATTCGTCTGGTGCAAATAAAAACAGAAATCAAATTTTGTCCCATGAATTTTTTAGATAAGCAGGCATTGCAATTTGAACAACTAGTTACTCCTTTCTGCACTTTCATAATGTCACTCTGATAAAACTCTTGCAGAAATTAATATGCCTGATATTTGTGTTCACTTCGTATTTCTGTATGCGCAATTTCCTTTGATATTAAATCTTTAAATGTCTATAACTTTTGCATTTTTCTATATCTTGTCTCCTTTACCTGATATTTTAACAATTAGGGGAAGACAGATAAATATGACAGCTAGTTTTCGAATAACCACAATGATGGGCAATTCTTGTAGCTTATAATCTATATAAAACATATTATATAACTATGGAAGCTCCAAATTAAGGGTTTCTGTAGTTCTTTAATGCGTACCGTGTGTATTCACTATGATAAAAAAATTTCTGTTAGTAATCTCAAAATCTGGTATGCTAGTCGTGAAAAATCTTCTTAGGCATTCATTTAACGGGTTCATTAGGTTGAGCATATTTATTTTGTGAGTTTTTTCTGATGTTTAAAGAAGATTGTAATTCTTCCGCAGTTGTTTGTCCAACTGGAACTATTGACCGAATCTCTGAATACCATATAATAAAAGTGGTTATCTGTAGATACACTTCTTTGTACACATTTTTCATATTTTCAATGAATATCTATCGATGTTTTAATTATTCGAAGACAAAATGCAAACATTATTCATTGGTCCGTTTAAACTATTAAACTTGAAAAACTAAGCCTTTAAAAAATTAGGCGTTAAAAACTCCGATGCGTTTTGTCTTCTGGGAGAACCGTGTTCTTAAATAGAAAATTGCTTTCACTCGGAGAATTCTCAAGGCCAATTCTGATGGATGTGCACGCGGAAAGCAAAAAGGCAGCACCCATATTCCATTATTCAACAGCTGGTGGTATCGAATCCGGAACCTCCCATTTCAAAACGAGCTCTTCTACCAGAAGTCCACATTAAATCTCTGACGTTACAGAATTTATCGAGTTTTGTTGAGGGAAAGTAACATTTTAGTCTAATGAGAATTCTAAGAGCTCTGAGGAATAGATGAATTAAAAAACTAAATATATTCATCTATGCTTTATTCTAATTCTTTACAAGAATTCTTAATAACAATAATTGAAAGAAATTCTGAATTTATTAGTTTAATGGATAAATTTTGATTAATATACATCTTCATTGAAATTTACTTACTTAATTAACAAATTCTTAAAATGATTATTTTAGTTAATTAAAAATGGCATGATCATATCGAATCTTTGAAAATGTTATTTGAAAGTATTAAAAACTGTAATATTTATTTGAATCACAGTTATGTGAAATTAAAATATCTTTCTTTCACTTTCATGTAAATCATCTGATATTAAGTTACAAAATAAAAAGATTTTTAAGTTGATTTTTTAATAGTAACATTTTTTATAAACATATTCATGTTTCGCTGGCAAAATTAATTTGATTTTCAAAATTATATTTTTTATGAAAAGTGTTTATTTTTGTGGTTTTATGTTATTTTTTAAAAATTATTTTTCAATTTTAGACGACAGAAGACGAAAAAAATGGATATATTAAATTCGAAGTAAGTTTTCTAAATATATGCTTATTTTGTAGAACATAATTATATGTTATCAGGGAAATCAAAATAACTTTAAAAGTTACACTATTGTAGTAAAAAATGAAACAAAATCTGAATTTATTACTATATATATATATATATATATATATATATATATATATATATATATATATATATATATATATATATATATATATATATATATAAACTTTTCTCAAACTCGAAACTTTAACTAACAATTGAGGTTTCCAAGTTTCTGTAAGCAAGACAATAAATTTTCCACTTTATTACAACCAAATAAATATATATTCAAAGAAAATGAAAACTAATTAGCAACAAAATGATTTTGATTCTGAGAATGAAAAACCAAAGTAAATTTTTCTAAGATTTTCGTAAAGTAAATAAATAATTGTATAACGCGTTGAGTATTAAGTTCGTGTGCTGCTTTTATTAATCCAAACCATTTTTGCAGGCCTGGAAATTATTCTAGAGTAAGAATGATGATTATTTGATTATTTGTTGGTTATCCTTCATACTAAGCATGTATTTCTTTGAATAAAATAAATGTTAAATAAATCTAACTAATGTTATTTCACTTGTTTGGTTTGATTTAAATTTCTCTTTGATGAGAGATGATGTGCATTACCAGCACATTACTTATTACTTAAAAAAATCAATACTGCTTTCATTTTTGAAATGATTTAGCTTGATAAATAAGCCTATTTTATATTACATTTCTTTGCCAATATTATGTTACATATCTTTTAATTTTTTAAAGTATGTACAATTTTTATATGTTACTTATGTATTCGTATTTTTCAGAAATGCGCCAAGAATTTACTATCAACATTCAATTAATTACCAAGCTTCTCAAGATTTTTTTGAAGTGTCGATTTTTCACAAGCATTTACAAATGTACTTAAAATATAGTTAAATTACTTTCAATGTATGAAAATAATTTAATATTGAATAAATATTAATAAAATGAAAAATATATTGGTTGCATTTATTTTATAAGAATAAATATCATCTAGTTCACGATTATGTGTTTATTGAATAATGTCTATAAAGTTATGTTAAAATGTAATTAAAAAATTTATTGAATGATTCAATACAAAATAAATAAATTAGGACCTCGTGTTCACTTTGAGAGGTATACATAGCAATTTTCATTAGTAAAACTAGTAAACAACTCCTCTCAATGTAAAAGAGGGTCATTTGAATGTGATAGAAAAATATAAAAATTATTATTGTTGCAGTGGTTTCATATCTTATCAATTACTCACTAAACCTCTTTATTTTGAAAATTTTCCGTTTTTTTATAGTTTTTGTCCTTTAGTAGAATAAAAACATAAATTTTAGTGTTTCACACCTTAAGACCTTCACAACATTGAAAGTTTATTTTGGATTTAAATATTATTCAGATTAGAAATTTAGAAAAAACTGTAAATCTGACTTTAATATACCTACAGTTCTTTTATTTTATTTTACATATCCTATAAATCTGATTCACGTACTCTTACTCAAAGTTCTCTAAGATGCTTCATAAAAATATGAAATTCTATGTGTTTTCCAAATAGCAATTCTTGTATTAGAAATTGAAATAATACTCCTGGTTTTACACTGCGTTATGATAGATCATATCATCACACATTTGTGTTATTATTTAAATTCAGAAAGATTAAGTCCAAGCAGCTTTCTCTCTCTCTTTCTTTTAGAGAAATTATAAAAAAAATTTTATTTGCTAAAATTACACGTCCAGTTGAAAAAATTGATTGATTTAAAAAATAGCGTCGTAATTTTTTAAACTTATCGTAACATGATAGAAACAGTAGATTCTTAAAATCATAAGAAATTTTCTATGTAATTTGTGCACGTGTATATTAAATAAAGTTAATTGAATATTTCAAATTACTTATAGAAGAATTTTAGAAATGAATTTATTTAAAAATATTATTTGTCGAATACCGTTTTTAAAATTATAGCTCAACAAAAATGCTTAAGAGATGTTATACAGATATTACTTTAATTTTATTACTTAAATTCAATGCATTAAAAAATTATCTCCAAATTTTGTTTCTATAAAAATTGTTTACAATAAAATCTATTTAACTCAACTCTATTTTTTTCTATTAACACATATTTTTAAAATGTAGAATGGCATATATAAGGATTTTTTTTATTATTTTTACATCTTTTATTCTTATTAGTTTAAATGCAAGTTTCTAATGTCAATTTATGTTTAAATTTTATGTGTGAATATCTACAATGGGAATATTTGCATATTTGCCTAATAAGTTCCACGTGAGAAGTTTTTGCTATTATTTCTTGCTTTATAATGTTAGGTATTAATATACTCAATGTTCATGCTTTGTAGTACATTTTTATTATAGAAAATTCTCATTTTTAGTTCATAATCTTAATTTTACTCTAATTTACATTACATTGTACCACTTCTTCAACATCTTGATTGTTAATCAAAGCTTACATCACAGTTTACCATTCTTGCATCACACATCCACTAATATTTTCTAATACTACTTGTTATTTATTTTAATTAAAAACAGTTAAAATGCTTTAAACATAATAACTTTAGCTAAAAATATTTACTAATTTAGTTACCTTAAAATAATGTGACTTATTAACAAAAGAGTGTGACCAAAATTGAAAATTTCATTAAACATACATAAAATTAACTATCTTAGAGCAAATTTTCGGAAAATACAACGAAAAATCAAAGATTAATCACTAATAACAAAAATATTATAATGTGAATAAATCCTTCAGCTATAGGCATGTGTGATTCAACACATGATCTACAAAATTAATATTTTTGTATTATAATTAAATGCTAAAAATGTAGAATAATATATTGTGCTTAGCTTTTTTCTTTATATCTCTTTATAACATTATTACATTGCTATAAATGAAAATCTTTTATCATTGCGAGAAATCAATAAAATCAAAATTGTCTCACGTTTTCTTGCTTTATAGAATTTATGCTGTTTTTATTAGACGCGCAGTATTTTATACATAAAACGATTTTTTGATTCAATGTGATCAAAATTTTGATGATGAATCTTTAAACTTTTCAAATAATATTTCAGGGAATTGTTGTTGGTTAGAGTTGTTTACCGACTTAAAATCTTTTTTTCCTTCCATAAAGAAATATGATTAAGTAATATGACATAGCAATAAAGGCGCTAATCGAAACAAAGATAAATTTTAAAAGCACCTAGTTTCCTCCTACATATGAAGTATAAATGGTGAAATACAAGATTTACGGAATTCTTCAGTTTTTAAACTTTTCAAGGATATATTATTTTATTAAAACAACTATGATTAATATTCCTAGAGAAATCATTTTGTTTATTTTATTTGCTAATTCTGCATTTGCTTTTAATACAGAAGCTTTTACAAAGTCACAGTTCCTGGATTTTATAAACTTTATCAGCAACTGTGAGTATTTATAAAACTATTATATATTTGTAATCATCATTTTATCATTCCAAGGATAATTTACAAAATATAGGACATTTTTTATGTAGCCACTATTGAAATAGTAGTCGGCGAGAAATGTTTATGTAAAATTGCTACTCATATTATGATGAAAATATGTATAAAATTATCTTTGGACTCTAATAATTCTGAAACTTCGTTTATTTTTAAATTTCAATTATTCACATAATTGAGAGGGAACCTTAAATATTAAAATCATAAAAAGAAACAAAAAGTTTCTTGCTTTAAATTAGGACAATAATAACTTTTTTAAGTTACATTTCATTTAAAAATTTTAAATTTCATAAAAAATTAAAATTTTAGGAAATAAACTTGTTTAAATTTAAATGTTTTCTAATATTTTATTTAAACAGTAATAAAACAACATTATACTTTTCAAAATTTTGCTCATTAGCTTGGATTCTCGTGTCTGTCTACATGTTTATCGATGGAAGTTGCTACCTTTGGTTCAACAGTTCGTGGGTTGGAATCCCACCTTGGGCATGGATTGTTGTGGTTCAGAATCCACTTTAAATCGTAGGTCCCAGTCTAATTAGCCCTCGTGTGCAAAAAATGACCGTTGAGCGACAAATAAACCAAACCAAACGATAGATGTTGCAACTGAATCTCTCAAAAAGTCATGATAAAGCAAATTACATTTTTGCTAACCTCTAGAAGATCATGATGCATAGCATTTTTGGTTATATAGACTTCTGACTCATGTTTACCCACAATCTGGATATGATATTAATTTTCTCTACTATTTATAAAGTTGAATCTTGAAAAAATTGCTTTTGGAAACAAGCCAATTAATAGATGCAAAAAAGATACGTATAATGTCTTTTTTTCTGTATACGGTATTGAAGCCGATTGTAAATTCTTATAAAAGTGAACAACTGCAGCAAAAGTGACCACAGAGCTCGGTTAGCACTTATATTCTTCAGTGACAATGCTTGCAGTTATATGGCATCTTTATAAACAGAATATTTAATACAAAGAAGCAATTGCCAAATAATTTTTCACAAATGTTGATGCCAAATATCGTCTTCAGAAATCCGATGCATTGATATATGGAAGGAAAAATGCTCTGATAATAATCTTTCACTATTTTCTTTATAGCAGGATTGCTGTACGTTTGGAGAGCATTAGCACATATTCATGATCATGATTATCTCCTTCCATATGTCAAACATAGAGGTAAATCTGTCAGGATATGAACATGATTTTTTGTAAGAGCAATGGTAACCAAAGAAAGGAAGGTTCACTTGGGAGAAGTATTGAAGAGGTTTAGCTGATCAGGTCCACACTATGATTTAAAAATTGTTTCCTGCAGGAGATAAAACTTTCACCTATGATGATATAATATGATAAATGCGAGGATAAAATAAATTATTTACTTTAACACACACAGTTAATTGACTTCAATATAATTAAGCAAATAATTAATTATGAGTACTTTAGGTGGGTATATACGTAATTAAGATCCTCCACCGGCATCTCTCCATGAAGAATGGTCAAATATTCCTCTAAACACATTATTCAACATTTGTATGAATCAATTCCTAGGTGAATGGAAGCTGCATTACATGCTAAAAGCTGCCTTACTCTAATATTGGATCCTGTACAAATCTATAGTGTTTCCATTTGAAAGTTATTTCTGTTTTGTTTATTTTATCTCCATGTTTAGACACTGATTTTTAACACACACAGACATATATATTGAGGAATACATACTGGTTTTAATATAATTTTATGTTAAAAGAGATAAAAAACACACACACACATTTGGAGACAATGAAGTTTGACTTTGATTCATCTTATTTAAACATTAATCTTTCTTTAAACTGAGTTAATATTCATTCATTGATTTTTTAGTTTTTAAATTAAAATATGATATTTTTTGAAAATTAGATATACCTTGATTTGCATCTCATTTTTTTTAATATTCACTAAAGGCATTTCATTCATTTTGTTTGAGAGATAATTTCCTTAATGTTTATATTTGAGAGCTAATATTTCAAATTTAGTTTATTATGAAAATTGTAATAAATTTACTATCCAAATAAAATCTATTATGAAAATTTGAAAGGCCAAAGTACAAAAAAGAAATTTGAAAGAAAAAAGAATTAAATTTACGATGCCGAAATAAAAAATTAAATTTATGATACGAAATTACTTTCCAAGAATTATAAAGCTTGTTCCTCTATTTTATTTTTTCAATTCAGCAAGTTTTTTTAGTTTTCTGTTCTTACAGATAGTAGATGAAAGTTCGTAAGTAGCACATGTCCTTCTTTCAATAGTTACCATGCTACAAAAGTCCTCTGATTAAACCTCGGTGAGGTTGGCAATGTAATTTTGCATTTAGCAAATAAATTTACTTATTAATCATAAGTGTATAAATATTGGCTGGGTTAAGTTTCGTAAAAAGTAGAGAATATGATAGCTATTTGGAGCATTGATTAAATATTTATCTTGCAAAATTACGACGCTTATATGTGATTTTATATAACGGATGATCTATTTTATTTACTCACATTTTCAAACAATGTAACGGTATGTAAACTATTTGTATCAAGATATCTTTGCAATTAAGTCTTTAAATAAAAATAGGTTTGCTCCCAAAAGGTGAAGAATTCAAAATCATTTTCAAAATGTTTATTTTTAGAATTATTCTTGTTTAAATTTATTTAGCGACAGGAGTGAAAAGTGAAAAATAAGAAAGCAGACTTAAGGCAATTTTGCGTATTTTTACTTTTATGCAGGTGTTGAACAAAACGATTTTAAAACTATTTTATTCACCATAAGAACCGTAAGTGTGTTTCTTTTCCTGTGTCGTTTTGAATTTTAACATTCAAAATATTTAGACGCTTAATGTACTGTAAATTGTAGAAAAATGTTGCATTAGAGTAATATGTTAGGAAAACATAATTATAACATGAAGATTATTCGTAAATAAATTTTGGGAGAGAAAAATTGAAATTATTTGCTGAAAACATTTGTAAAACTCACGGTGTTCCAGTAACCTTCAGACTATGTTACAAATTTCAAAACAATGCGATAGTAAATTACAAAAGAAAATCTTGAACTACTTTTCTGGCTAAAAATAATTATATCAAACTGTATTCTTTTGAAACATTCAAAATCCTGTTATTTACGGAAAAAATATAAGGAAATTTCTCATATGCTGATCTAAATTAGAATCTTAATTGTTATATCGACCAGGTTGTCCATCTTTTCGCCGAATAATCTCTATCTGGGGATATAAAATTTGTATTGCTGAATATTTTCATCGAAATTAACTTACGTTCTACACATTCCTTAAGATACAAATTAAATTTGTTGTTAATGGTATGTAAATTTTTCATTTGCAGAAACACGACACTGCTAAAAAGTTTACATTTAAACACGTAAACATTATTTTAACGTCTACAAGCTTTTGTTGCTCCATTTTTAAATTTATACAAAAATCTTATTTTACTAATTTTTATTAGTTTATTTGGACTCACATACCCCTTAACTTTACTTCTGGTTGCATCATTAATTACAATTTTCTCTTAATTTTGGCAGTTTGCACATACCTCCTCGTTTGATCTCAGCCGTCTTTACGCAAAATTAACTTAACACAACGAGCATAAAATTTGGAACATTTCAGTAACTTAGAGCGAAAGACTTTTATTGATTATCGCTGTTTTTTTTATTGATTTGTATTTAATAACTTCCAAAATATTGAGAAATTAAGGATTTGGGCTTATAAAAGTTTTGGCTAATATAGAAATAATTTACATTGAGATTATAGTAAAGGAAAAATACGTTTGTCCTGGTTCGAATAAAACTAAGAGATAATTCTTCATACACACAGTTTAGATAAATATCTAAATTATATTAAATAATCATAAAATTGTATCTCAGTAGATTTAATTAAATATATGTTTTTTATGTTTGAAATCATTCTTGTTAAAATTATCAGCTGAGACATTTAATGAATTTTCCTAAATGAGATTTAAGACATGGGAAAAGTTTCAAATTGTTAGAAATTTCGGATTAATTCTTTAAATTTCGAATACATCATCAATGAGTAAAAAATTATTTTAACCCACATACATACACAATTTTAATAATATAATCATAATAATACCATCAGTTAAATATTATGAGATCATAAGTGAGTAAGAAACAAGATATTTTTTACGGTTATCTCCCATAAAATATTCCTTTAGAAACAAAGGTTACTTTCGATCAATGATTTTATACAGAAGAAATATTCTTCTATATAAACAAGATACGTAACAGTGTTAGTAATATAAAAACTATTAAAGCTGGAAAATTAACATTAATTTAAGAACTTAAGTTAATTACTTATAAAATAAAAAGGAAAGATAAATTATATTTTGTCAACATTATGAAATTGCTTAGAAAAAAATTTTAAACTGGAAGAACTCTTTACAAATTAAAAGACAATCGTCTCAACATTTTACTTTAAATTAATACTTTTTAAATATAGAATATTGTATGCAAACATTTTATATTATTTGGTAGCTAAGTATAAATGTTGTTAAGTAAACTGTGCAGTTCTTTAAATATTTTTAATGAACGAAAATTATATTGCCCATGCCATAAACACAGAGAAAAAACAATTAAAAATATTCATCACGATAAAATGTTTTGAATATTTAATAATAGAAATTTTTGTAAGGAATTCGTAAGCTTCAAATTTATTTTGCTGGGCTTACTTTTATTGAAGTTAAATAACTATATAAATATAATATATGTAATAAAGATATCTATTATATTATCTAAAATTGATTATAATTTTATATAATAAAGTTGCCTATAAAACTAATAATATTATGTGTGTAATAAGAACATTTATTAATATTAACTTAAATTTATAAGTCAATGCATAAGCTATATAAATTCTCTGAATGGAATATCTTATCTTATAAAATTCTTCAGTTTTGCAATAATTTTATTTTTAGCAAAAAAACATGAATACTGTACCGGACTTTATCAATGTGAAATGGAATAACCATCAAAAGTAAATTTTGAAATTTATTGTTACCTATTGATTGGTTTGATTGTTCTTTGTTAAAAAATTTAACAGATGAAAATTCTGCAGCTGGTGATAATCCTTTTGCTATTTTCATCAAACATTTTAATCTAAATATTTATATTAACTTTATATTGTTTTTATATGAAATTCAATGTTATTTTTTACAAAATTTGAGCTTGAAATTCAAGCCATTTTAATCCCTCGTTTTAAAACATAACAATTAGGGCCGTGGTAGCCTAGTGGTTAGGGTATCGGTCTTCCATCCGGAAGGTATGCGATATACGTGCTCGTTAATTCTGTGAAATTGAAAGTCCTGTGGTCGGTCGTTGAGCAGTTACCATGGGTGCAATGGTCTGGAGAAATTTACTCCCCCTTCAGATCAATGCCAAAATTGAAGGAGTAGATCCTCTGGTGCTGCCATCTATCGGAGGATTTGAAAGAGCAAAAGTCGTACTTTCACCTTCATGGTGCTCTGATTAAACGAAAGACGCTCCCAATTGACTTAAATTCGCATTGCCAAGGCATAGCGAGCTTGGCTTGTCCAAGTGTCATAAGTAACAACAACAAAATATAACAGCTTTTTTTTTATCTCTCTTTCGCAGTTCGGGTATAGATGTTATTTTCTTTCTCTGTTTTCTCTGTGTTTCTCTGTCCTTACTTCTGTGATAAATACACTTGTGAAAGTCCTTACACTTGTGAATAAATGTGGCCCACCCTATAAACGGGTTTGTAGTGGTATGGAGCAGGCAATGCTATTCACCTCCGTGACTTGGTTCACAAGTGCCCGCTGGGTAACGACTAATGAATAACAGTTTCTGGCCTCGTTGTGGCATAGGGTTCGTCACCCAAGTGCCAGCAGTTGGAAAATAAAAAAATATTACAAATGTAATAATACTAATAAAAAAGAAAGACAAAAGTTTAGCTGCGAGCTGTAAAACTCCAAGTAATATTCAGACAATACGTAAATTGCAATTAAATTTCTTGATATATTTACTGTTATAAAAAAAGGAGATTCTATATAGAAAGCGTCATAACGCATTGAATAATTATATGAGCACATTTAGGCTTCGATTATTTTATCGAACAATCTCTCATTACTTCTGAAAACTTATCAGAATATCCCAACTTTGGCATTTAAAATAATTTTCCATTTATCATTGATCTTTTGGCAATTAGAGTACGGATTGGAATCTATGTTGTAAAATAAAGGGATATTCTAATTTTATTTCAGAATCTAGATTATTTTGAAATATGTTTAGAAAAACAAAATTAAAAATAGATCTAAAATTACAAGAATATTTGCATTACATACATTTAGTGTATTTGAGTAAATTCAATTGATAATTAATGCTATAAATTTGTTAATGTTTCACTTAATTATTAGATTTTTCTCTTCAATTAGTAGAATTAATACACATTCTTCAGAAAAATTAAGACATTTCTGAATTCTCATTTTACAGCTGATATGCTTTAATTAATAACAAAAAGAAATAATTTATGGCGTTAAATATATGGCTTATAATTATAATTTTTACGGGTATTTTAAATATGAATGTCTGAAAATCGTAAAATTAGATCTGTAGCTTTCCAATCTTGTATTAGATTAATAATTCAGTTTTTTAAAAATTAAACTATATTATTAGTCAAAGCATATTTTCATAGGAAAATTGTAATAGATATTACAATTGTCATAATAGATACTATTTAAAATGAAAACAGATGTTCGGTCACTGACTCCAAAATTCAGAATTTTTATAAGAACTTATATAATTGCAGCTTTATCAAAGATTTAAATCCTGCTCCTACAACAATTCTGTTCCTTTATTGGGAAGAAACAAAAAATGTAAAAGAGGGAAAATATTTATCCAAGCACTGATGTTATCTTGAGCGTAAGTAATTGCATTTACATCTTTCAATGTCTTAGGGAGTTTCAAAAATATTGCACACACACACACTATTTCACTGGTATTATGTATTATTTTTTGCTAAAGATTTTTTTTTTACTTGCACACCTATTTCTACTAAACATGAAATTTCCAAACACTTGTTTCATTTAAAAATGGAGCTTACTTTTTATTTTAAATATGCAAGAGAAATTGAATTAAAAATAATTAGTATTATGCAAATTGTGCTATCATATAGGTAACATTTAGATGATGTAACTAGCAGTTCAACAAGATAGAGTCCTTCTCACTGCGTTAGTCAAATGCAAAATGGGTAAGAAGACGAATTTATGTTCAATTGATTAAACATCAAACGCATTCAATTGAGATTTATCATGTTAAATGCCCATGGCTACAGTACATGTTCAACTTAAACTACATAAAGCGAGATAGTTATTTCCTACTTATTGGGAGCTCTTAAAATTAGTGAAAGTGGCATTTTTATCTTGTTGCTTTTGTGCACCGAGGATAATAACAGATGCTACAAATTTATCTCTAATGATTTGTCATCATAAATGTTTTTTAGAACTAATATTTAAGTTCATGGTATTAATCTTTTCTAAAAACATTAATTTTTAGTGCTTAAGTTTTGTGGTCTCTGCAAAAAATGACGATTTTATGCAAAAATAAATTTAATGACTTAGAACGTCATTAAATAAGCATTAGGTTTTTGTTTAAATTTTCATCACAGTTTCATTCATTTATCACAAGATTTGATTTATCACATTGTCTCACGATTCAATTTAGCAAGAATAATATTTTGATTCAAAGTTTAATATTACAAAATACGTTCCAATGATATAGCTACCATGAGATTTAAATATGATTAGAACGATATAACTTTTGATCAGCAATAACATAGAAGTTTGATCTTAATTTAAAAGCACATCTTAATTCATATCAGACACTCAAGAAAAAGTGATATTGGAAATATTTTCATAATTAATAAAACAATCGTTTGTAATAGTCATGAGTTGGCTGTTGGTAAAGTTGATTTTCCGATATTTAAGTTTTTTGAATTTTGTTTCGTAGTTTAATTAACAAACGTTTGATCTACTCACACACACAAATATGATTTGAAGGTCTTTTAATATCGAATACCTCATACCATTTAGATTCCCCCATCCTGTGTTTTTAAGATTCATCTGTTTCAGTCAGAGAATTGAGTCAGTAGGTTAAATTTGTAATAACCGCTATAGTTTTACATTTCCACGTAAGGAGTAGTTCACTGTTTCTATTAGTATAAATGAATTCCCTTAAATCTGTACAGTGTAGATTTCTTATAACAAAAACGCTATAATGTATTACATATTTTGAACTTTATTAATGTTTCATTATTTTGAAAATTTATTTTCCTAAAAATAGTATGTTAAGAGCTTTAAAATAAGCAATGATGTTTCTGAAATATGACAATTTAAAAGGAAATAAAGCATTTCAAAATTTTCACACACATATATTGCTTATAAACTCTTATATAAATAAAACCAAAATATGTAAGCTTAAAATTTTGATTTCAGATTTCATTTAACAGATTTAAATTAATAACAGCATTTGAAACTGTTACAAAATATTTAATTTAATTTTATTATATCTCCTTTTTAGCTATTTGATTGCATCACAACAGACTTTGATTTTGTAAGTATATTTTTCTCTAAACAACATTACAGATATGTAAATATTTTTCATCTATGTATATCAAAGTACAGTGTTTTGATAGTGTTTGCTTCTCAATATGGATCAGAACCCATTATAGATGTTATACAGGAAAATTATAAACAGACAACTCATTTTAAATTACAATTTCTCATCTATTTGAATATGCAAATAGAGTTAATAAATGATTGTTTGCATACATTTGTGTGTACACACACCGTATACATATATATTTTTCTGTAGGATGCAATTTAACACTCTGGTACTACATTTATTATGAAATAGCTAATTGTTTAAATTGACTTCCAGTATATGAAGTATTGACTTCTGCGAAGAAGAGTTGAGTAAATCTGATTAGGTGTATCATCCCATTCGAATTATCACAGATTGATAAGCTGCTTTCGAATTTATTATTTGATCTGTAGCTGTGGTATCTATATTGTATTACGTGAGAGTATTTTTGTGACGTAAAAAGATTCATAATTCTTAAATATAGTACACATTTTATGCATCAGTTAGTCGCTACAAGAAATGCTGATGTGTAAAGGTTGAAATTAACCTGTTATACTAAATTTATTAGCTGCTTCCAATAATTTTTGATAACAATGATATTGAAACTTTCATTAAAATGCAAAATTTCATAATTTAAGTAAATTAAAAATTTTTATTTAATAATTTAAAAAATTAAAAAATGCTATCTTAAAAAAATAGATAAAACGCAATCCAATTGCATTTTATCTATTTTTAAATTCTCTATTGAATCGAGAATTTAAATAGTTATCTTGTTCATCTTTAAAAATCCCTATTCATATCTTAATTCCATTTTTTGCAAAGTATAACAGATTGACTTAGTTGATTAACTAGTGTTTTTAAATAGGTGTACTTGCACCAGTAAGAGTTTTAACTGCAAAAATTTCAGTGAGTAAATTTAATAAATGAAACGTGAAATCATAAACTATGAATTTTTCTAAAAATTAAATAAGATATCCTAAGTCAAAATGACAAATCTGAATTAAGCTTAATAAATATCAGTAAGCTGAATTATTATACAGGTGACAGAGACTTTATTCATGTAAGAAAATGCAGTAAGTATAATGTTTTGTTGTTTGTCAACTTTTGTTTTATAAAAATTTGCTTCTTATTTCATAGCTCTTTAAAAAAATCGGATGCTAAGAAAAAGTTAATCTTACTATTTAAATGTGCGTAAAATAATAAATTATCCATAACATTTAACACAGTTATTGAAATTAAATAATAAAAAAGAAAACATATATTTGCGTTCTTTATAATATAATAATAGTATTTTTGTTTAAAAGAAAAGGCAAAGTATGAGATTAAAAAAGAATCTCAAAATAATACTTATTTCCAATGATGATAGTTATCCACAAATTAATTTATACGATTAGATTCTCATAATGGCGTTATATTAACTATCTCTCATTATTTAGGATATTGTAAGAAAGTATAATTATTAAACTCATTAATATATTGTTTTTATTTTTTAAAAATGCAACTCAAAATTGATATAAACCGCCTACAATCAGCATTTATTAAAATTTTCTAGAAATTTTGTCTAAAATATTTCAAGAAATAATGTTTTTCTCTAATATGTGTGGATGCACTTAAAATATATTGAAAATAGTTTTATGTATGGAAAACAAATATTTTAGAAAATATTGCATTGCATTTATATGAATAAAAGACAACTAGTTAACAAACTGTGCGGTGGACATATATTTATTGAAAAATATTCTATAAAATTTTCAAAAGCTTACCTAAAAGGAATTAAATGAAATAATCTAATATACATGGTACAGTGCAAGTTACAGTTAAGTAGTATTTGTTACAATTTGCTTGAATACGAGCATGCGCTTTGAGTGATATAGTGTTATCGTCTTTTTTATAAAGAAAACAATATAAAAATAATCATTGGATATATAGACGTAATCAAAAAAAAAAAAATTGGAGAAATTATCATCACTTACAGTGAATTTTATTTTTCTAATTTTATTTGTTGGCCACAAAACCTTTTAATCTCGAATTTTTAGGTAAAGGAAATCTTCATTTCTTTCCTCTGAATCAAATAAATCTTCGCTTTAACTATAAATACAAAATATCAAATTTATGACCATCTTAACTCTGATTTCATGACATCGAAAATTATCACAATTTATCTCATTGTAATCGAAACTACAGATTCGATTTTTTGATTTCTGATTTTAGGTGTCTTACATCCACTTATGGGGGCCAAGAAATCTCTGTGTTTTCCGTTGTGTCTTTCAGATAGTAATTCATATGTGTACCTAATTGATTATTCATGATGCGGCTCGATTAGGCTGATAATATTCATAAGCACAACATAACTTCATAAAATACATAATCTTATCATATAATGCTATTATTTGGTCACACTGGCAGTGACATGATTTATTTATAAAAAGGACTATTTCAAGTGAACTGTCAGACTTCGCATTGTTGCTCTCAATTTCATTTCTTTCATCGGAGGGCAAAACAATTTTTGGTATTGCCATAAATTTTACTTCTAGCTGAAGAAACATATATCAAAAAATCAAGTACCTAAATTTAACAATTTTTGATTAATTCTGTTCAAATATCAAAAATCGAAATATTTATTTTTTTGCTAACACTGTAACTAAAAACTAAAAGATATCGAAAACGCGCGTGTACGAGTAAGCTTAAAAAACTATTAAAAATATAAAAACTTAAGTGACGAAGTAAGAGGTGTCACATTACGTAAAAAACAACTGATTATTCGGTTATTTACTAAAAAAAGTGCTAAATTATGTATAGTTTAAGATCCATACTTTACGGAGGATAATAGAGATATTCATTTAAATATCACTTGTCAAAAAATACTCGCATTTTAAACAAATGCATTTTTTAAGCAAAAAGACTAGCATTTTAATCAATTAGATTTTTTTAATAAAAAGTACGAGTATTTTAATCAAATGAAATTTAAGTAAAAAAATACAAACGTTAATTGCATTTTTTGTCAAACGGTGAAATATGATATTAATTATCATTGAAATAAAGAAAAATACCTAAAACAAGTCTATCATCAATAATCAGATTAGTAGCAAGTCCTTTAAGTGAAATAATTCCTCTGGAAGTGGCAGGTCAAGTATTGTAGGTCTTCTGCTTGGTCCCGGCTTCAAAACGATGATGATTCCACCCAGTTGCTTCTGTCTAACTTATAGAGCCTAACTCAGGCCTAGGTACAGGGAAGCATGCTGGCTCAACAACAACAATGGTGTAACAAATAAAACACATGAGTACTTAGTCTGCAACAAATGATTATAGTTCAAGTCTCCGCCTCTATTACCAACTGCCAATGAAATAGAATTATGATACCAATTCATACCCCCTGCAAGAAAATTAGGGATGGCTTAAGCAAAAGTAAAGCTTTATGTAAATGATGTTTTAATCTTTTTTAAAAAATAAATATAGAATTGGGACAAATACAATATAATTGCTTTATTCCAACTATAAATCGATATTTATTGCAATTTTTTATTTATTATATCCCGATGCATCGTTGAAAATTAAAATATAGAATAACTGTAATCCTTCTCAGTTAAACTAAAAATTCAGTCACGTAAATATTTACTTGTAAATCTTTCGGCGATAAAAGTTATCGTTTTTCATTTTGCTAGGGAATTTACTTGTATAATGTTACAATATATATATATATCAAAGTATATATATGTCAAAAATAGAAATCTGGACATTATTACTAACTGTTCTAAGTTGGATATTTACAATGATTTTTAACTGAAGGAAATCGTACATAAAAGAATTAAAGAAATTATATATGTTTTAAATTTATTCCCAGACTCCAATCATAAATTAAAAGAATAATCAAACAATTTTTCAAAAATTTAAAATTAGTTAAAATACCTTAAATGAAAGAAGATTTTCTTTATCTCAAAAACAGTGTGAAGCTTATAAAACTTGCCATAGTAAGAAAGTTACAAAATGTTATTTTATGCTATTATAGCATTATTTACATTTTTATTCTTAAAGAAAGTTAATAAATCAAATGAGCATTATTTATATCATAATGCTAAGAAGACTGAGACTCCATGGGCTTTGAATAATAGCTCCTATTCCGTTTTTCTAATTAACTGGGCTCAAATCCTCCACAAATGGAGTTGATTTTTACAACTATAAAGTGCACAGGGATCGCACATATAAATGCATGCTTTCATAATTTGTAACAGTTAAGGATTTTTATTATCCTCATATTACAAGCAAAATCTCATGGTTATTTTCTAGAAGGAATGGCGTAAATATAGAAAACACTATGCTTAGCTCTAAAATTGGAAATCCAAAAAGAAGAGACAAGAATTGTGTAAGAATTCAAGTATATCAATTTTATAAATATAGCTCTAAAAAAGTAATTAAAATTTCCACTCGAAACATGGTAATGTATTTTTTAACTACTAAACTTTTTTAACTAGTAATTCTAAAAAATTATTTTGTCTCTTCTTGCGTAAGGATGTGATGCAATATGTACTGAATTCGGAGATAGTAGTATGAGATGAAATCCTATATAGAAAATATGAACTGTTTATGACCATAAATATTGTAAATAAAACTCCAAAACCATTAAAAATATATTTTAATTGGTTTCACTCTAGTATGGTAAATTATTAATTGTATTAGTTCCACTTAGCAAATTAGTTACTTAGTCAAAGATATATTAGCTACGTGAAAATTGAGTGACACTAATTAAATTAAGATATTGCCTTTTAAATTTTGAATGAAGGCCAAATCTGACATCAAGATCAATTCATTTATGTTAAATGTCTTGGTATACAGAGCTAATCTGGGAAGAATTTCAGATTATCGCAAATTTTCCCGTTGCACCTTTTTAAACTTACCAATATTTGGCAATTTCATATACTGATTACATAACTGAACTGTCTTTATTTTCGAATTATTATTAAAAGAGATAGTTACTAATATCGAAATAAATGAAGGTGCTTTAAAAATAAAATATTGGATTGCACCAAATAAAAAACAGGATAGAAGATTTGAGTTCTGATCACTTGTATTCCTTTTTAAGCCATACTAATATCGAAGTATTTCACAAAAAGCCAAAGATGAATCACTTTCAGAAAAAGTTTAATAAGGATCTTTAAGGTATATTGAGGTATTTATGTGAGCAGATGATACAAAATATTGGCCTTTTTAAAAAAAATTCAAAGAACCATCTTATCTATATAATTAGATATCTGTCTTATTCGATTCATCTAGGTATATATTTTTCACAAAAAAGCCCCAAAATTCCACAGATTAAATTTTGATGACGTATATTGCACGTTGCATTTTAGAAGACTTAGTAAAGTTTTTGAAAATAGACTTAAAGGATATTCAAGTATTGCATAAGCATCATTAGGGGAGAGGAGATAGAATTTGTTTATTTTTGATGACCATAGTAGGAGTACTCTTACAACCTATTTGTGTAAAATCCTAGAAATAATAGAAAGAGCTCCAAGTTCAAAACTGAAAGCAGATGCAAATTACTTAGAGTTAAGCTCGATAATTTTTTTAACATCTATGACAGGTTATATACAGATATTATTCTTATTTTCATTCTGCGACTTTCGACTCCACATAAAGCTTTGTTCAAGAAATGCCTTTAAAATTACATTTAATTACAGAATAATTATATATACACTACTGGCCATTAAAATTGCTACACTAGGAAAGCGGCACACCACACACGTGTAATTTACATGACAGGTAGAACTTGCTATGATATAAAAATGATTAGATTTTCAGCGCTTTCATACAAAGCAGGCGACAGTAGAAACATCTAGAATGTGTATAAAACCAGAGATTTAACAGCAATTTTCTCATACTCAATTTCCGTTTCAAACTTGTTTTCAACAAAGAAAATTATTGTAATGCCTCGTTTAAGAAGAAGAAATGCCTATCAGCACGTGTCTGACTTTGATCGAGGAAGGATTATAGCCTACCGGGATTGCGGTTTATAGTACCGCAATATTATTGCACGCGTCGTTCGAGTCCCCATGACTGTTAACAGAATATGGAATCGATGGGTTCAGGACAATCATACGGAACGTCATGCAGGATCTCAGCGACCCCCCCATCACTAACAGCACAGACATCTTATCCACATGGTCACAAGGGATTGTACAGCCATGTCACGAGCCCTGAGTCGAGAAATGGAGTCATTTGCAAGGCAACAAGATTCTGCTCGAACAGTTCGACGACGTTTGCAGCAGCATGGATTGTCTGCACGGCGACCATGGCTTCGGCTACCATTGACGCTGCGTCACAGACAGGAGCGCCTTCAATGGTGTGATCAGCGACGAACCTGGACGCTGGAATGGCATTACGTCATCTTTACAGATGAATCTCGGTTCTGTATACAGGACCATGACGGCCGCATCCGTGTTTGGAGGCATCGTGGAGAACGCGCATTGCCAGCTCGCATTGGACATCGCCATACTGGCCCATCTGCTGGAGTGATGGTATGGGGTGCCATTGGATACACGTTTCGATCACCTCTTGTTCGCATTACCGGCACTTTGAACAGCAATCGTTACATTTCCTATGTGTTAAGGCCCGTGACTCTGCCCTATCTTCGAGGCCTCCCTAATGCTTTGTTTCAACAGGATAATGCACGACCGTATGTTTCCCGTATTGTTCTGAACTTCCTTGATACAGAACAGGTTCGACTGTTACCCTCGCCAGCACGTTCTCCTGATCTCTCACCAATTGAGAACGTGTGGTCAATGGTTGCCTAGTGATTGGCACGCCATCACTCACCATCCACTACTGTCGATGAACTGTGGCATAGTGTTGAAGCTGCATGGACTGAGATCCCCGTACATGCCATACAATCTCTGGTTGACTTCATGCCTGGGCGGATAAATGCTGTTATTGCAGCCACAGGTGGCTGCTCTTGGTACTGATTTTTCAAGATCTATACATCCTAATTTCCTGTAAATCTAATCACTTGTTCTTTCCACTATAATGTATGTGTCCAATAAATATCGTTCTGTTATTTGCATTCCTTCTTGGTGTAGCAATTTTAATGGCCAATAGTGTATATATAAATCTGTCTACCCATCTATCTATCTATCTATCTATCTATCTATATATATATATATACGTATATATATATATATATACATATATATATATATATATATATATATATATATATATATATATATATATATATATATATACATATATATATATATATATATATATATATATATATATATATATATATATATATATATATATAATTTGTTACAAAATAAAATAATTTCATAAAATAAGGATATTCGACCAGTTCAATAAATAAATTTTTATCATTTTAAAATTTTTATCTCTTTTTTGGACAAATTGAAGAATGAAAAATGGTCTTTAACGTTTGTTAACAATAATTAATAAAAGCAAATCCATTTATAAGGATAAAAAATTTTTCCTTTTGATCAGCTTTGAAAATTCTCATCCAAACTTTTTTCTTAACTTTTTCATTCTGTCCCTCTCAGAGTTGCATAAGATTTTTATGAATGTACTTTTCCAAAACATTTATTATATAATCATCTTGCTTTCTTAAAAACATACTATTTTTTTTATCGATTTCAGGAAATTTATTCTGTGAGCAATATTATTTGAAATTTTATTTGCATTAATTTGTTAATTTTTTTTGCCGAAAAGTACATAAAAAATGATGGCAATAAAATAATCATAACACTTCAAGTTTTGCCTCAGTCAAATGACTATCAGTCAGAAATTCGAGTGACCTGTAGGTTGGAATTGAATAACAATAAATGTTCTTCTTAATACTCATTAACAGACAGTTATGATGATTATTTATAAATAATTTACAACTTTAAGGAAGACATCTCATTTGTTTAAAATTTTATCAATTTTTTTTCGAATTTTTAATGCAATAAAAAGGAATGCGCATCCTTTTAATAATATTTTTTATTTATAAACATTTTTTCAAAGATATTAAAAAATCATGAATTTGTTAACTTTATACCCATGTAAAGAAACAAATTGCGACAAACAGCTGGGAAATCTCACTTAAAATTATATTCAGAATTGATGAAATGTTAAAAATCTAACGTAAAAAAATATAAAAGGAGATGCAGTAATTAGCAATAATGAGGATTATATATTTTATTTCCTTCAAAAGTACAATTATATAAGCAATACGAAAAAAAGTGTAAGCAAATTACATTTATTTAATTGATATTTGAAAAATAATTTAATTGTTTTCAATCATTCCAATAAAGTTTATCGCTTCTTTATGCTAGAACCGTGCATTTTGCAATGGAAGATCACTTCAATTCAAAATACTATTAAGTAAACTGAAATGTGTGTTGTTTTTTGCTTCTGTCATCCATACTATGAATTGGATGTTTGGGAGATTTCTCCTTTGTTGTGTGGATTTCTTCTTTTTTATGTGTAGATTTCTTCTTTGAGTCCTTGTAACATATGAAGGAAAAATGATATCGGAATTACTTTTAAATAATTAATATTTATTTTTTGTTACTCACATTTTCTTTCACAAGGATTATTTCTTACATTTATATGATACTCATTTATTTGCACACTTAAATTACCTTGATAAAATAAATTAATAGCATATAAATAACTCTTTAATTTCCAACGACAGACGAAATTATTAATCCTTAAATAAAACATTTTCTTTGTAATGGAAAGTGAAAAAATATTTTCATGGTCATCTGATTTTTTAATTTGAATAAATCGATATGAGTCCATCAATTTTTCTTCCTTTTTTCTATTCTATTATAAATTAGCTACACTGAATCCTCTTAGTGTATTATTCTATTGATAGATGGCAGCATTAACTATGATAATAATTCAAAAATTTCGAAGAAGTAAATGTTCAGTGATTTTAATCAGCAGAAATAAGCAGATGGAAGATGGAAATTCATTGAAAGAACAGAAATTTTATTTATGCATTTTTTTGTAAATAATAATAAAATAAATAAAGAATAAGTATATCAAAGAAAAATTTTATGTCTACAGCTTAATTTTATTTAAATGAATCATTGACCTTTTGAAAATTATCTTTTTTCAGCAATCTAATAGGTGCAAATTTTTTATTAAATTTTATTTAAAATTTTTATTTATTTATAGTTATTAAAATTTTATTTTTATTTATTTATTGTTATTAATGTTTTTTTATTATTTTTTATTAGAATACTTTCTGAAATAAAAAGTTTAACAAAGTTTAATGTATTTAAAAACTATTAACATAAGAAATAATTCTAAATTTTTTCAGATGAAGAACTTAATAGCTTAAAAATTATAAGAATAAATTTTCAAGAAATTTTATTCAGAAAATATTTTTAATACAAAATGTAAAAACATTGTTAATCATAAATTTATTGATTTAATAATTGGAAAAAATTAATGAAAATGGTGAGAGAAATCTTAGAGAATTTCAAAAGCATGCCACGTTTAGTGAAGATTGGGAGAACTTTATTTGAAACGTTAGGAAAAGCAATTCTTGAAAGTATATAAGAGTTTTATCAGAATATTTGATTTTTAATTATTTTTAATTAGCAAATATGATTAAATAATATTAATGTATAGTAACATTATATTATAAAATATTTAAAATATGTTTTACTTTATATAATAAAAATATTTATTTATTTCTATCTATTTCTTTATAATATATTATACTTTGTAATATTATATTTGAATATATAAGTGAGAGACTTTTTATCGTTTTCACTGATTGAAAATAGTTCTTGTTCGTTATTCATGGAAATAAGAGGAATCGAAGCTTCTATTTATATTTTCCAATCACATTTAATTTTCACAATGAATGATGATGTCTGTAATTATATTTTTACATATATAAATGTGTCAACTTTATCTTAAAAATTAATATTTTCTTTTATTTTGCTCTTAGATAACTTATGGTGTAAAAAAATAAAATTAATCAAAATTTTAATTACATATAGTATAATTTTGCTGAAGTTCGTTATTTTTCGAAAAATTGCAATGAAATTATAACAAAATGGCTAACACTCCACAGAAAATTGTTCGTGAACAAAATAGAAAATTTTAATGCAAGATTCTTAATTTAATTCGGGCAAAAGGTTTATAAGTTAGTGTCCTTTGAAATGATGCAAAATCTAAGAAAAATATTGCACGATAGAGAAAGCATGTTTAAAAATGTACAATAATATGAATATTTTATGAAATTTTACTAAATATTTCCCTTAAAATAACTGTAAATGAACAAAGTTATTATAATCAAACTTTTACTGCATTTCATAGATAACAACACTTAAGGCATATAGAGGGGTATTTAGAGGGAGAGAGAGAGAGAAAGAGCTTTCTCTCTCTCTCCCTCTAAATTTCGTATAGATATTTTCATTATTACTAGAGACCTCATGTTAATGGGAATGGGTGGTTTGGAGATTTTGGGAAAAAGAACGTTATGAGGAAATCGCTTTTAAAGTGATTGAGTTTTTCGCTTGTGATAGCGATGAGGTTGCCATTTCTTTCTGAATGAACAGGCCGAATACCAGCCTGTGATGACGATGAATCAACATTTTATAGAAAAACTTATAAATTAAAAAGAAATAAATAAAGCGAAATACCACTTTCTGTTTGAAAATGCAAATCCCAGTTTCGCTTTTCAAAGAGAAAATGCATTTTAAAACTCCTGTAACTTAATTTCCATTTGACATACAGTAAAACGGAAAACTGTTTTGGAAAATGTCTGAGTACAAGATTGATAAATGAAAAAATTTACATCAATAGTCAAAAATCAAATTTTTAACATAAATTTATATTTTAAATTTGAGATGAATCATTAAGTCATGAAAAATTTGAGGAACTTCACTTGAAATGTCAGAAGAAATAATTATTGAAACTATATCAGTTTTATGCGAATAATATTTGAGTTTTTAATTACTTTAAAACATATCAAATATAATTAAAGAATATTAATGTAGACTATTATTATATTATAAAATATATTTAAAATATGTTTTACCCTATATGGGATAAAATATTTTTAATTTCTGTAAATTATGGTTTTATGGTATTATTAATGATTTTGTCGCATTTAATAGGAAATAAAATACAATCGTATCATTAATTTGTTTTCGTATTCTAATACAAGAAAGAATAATATCATAAAAGTACGTATGATGAGAAATTAAAATTAAAATATGAATTTAAAAACTAAATGAAAATTAAAAAGTGAAAATAAAACAAATTAAAAAATACGCAGTATACCTAATGAATTATCTTTGACATTCTCTTAGTAAGAAAAAGTGATAAACAACAATAATAGCATTAATACTGCAGTAATATTTACACATACAGCTTGTTATTTCTTTGCAGAGTGCATTGAATACGAATAAAGTTCATTGAAAATAAAATAATAACAAGAATAATTTTATCGTATTTGAGGATTATATCAAATTAAGGAAAGAAAAATAAATATTTGTAAAAAAATATCCTATACTGCATTTTTCGAGATTCAGAGTGGTTTTAAGGACCAATTTTTGGCATTATTTTAAGTGTGTACGTGTTTACAATATATATTGAAAACCTTAGATATTGGATAAAAATCTTGACAAAGTTTGGGATTTGCAATGCTATGGAAAAACGTTGAAACCACATTAAAAATGAAAATATTTTTCAGGCAATTTAAAATTTAAAAATTCTATTCAGAATCCTAATGTTCATCGTCATCTAGTGATAACCCCGTGCTTTGTGTAGTATATGCTGACGACAAAGAGTTCTTAATATATTTTTTAGGTAACCGAAATAACTATAGCAGAATTTAAGAAAGATATGTTGAATGATTATTTAAATGATATCTGTTTTTAGAAGGGTTTACAGAAGTTATTGTAATCAATTCTGTTCTATAATTGGATTCATGAATATGAGAAATATTTTCATGAATCGGAATAGAATATAGCGTATGTTAAAGTATTCTCAGGTGAGCAAATAAAGCTTTTCTGTTTCAATAACGCGTATTGAAATAATTGCAGAAATTATTGTGGCATGAAATATGGCTGAAGATTCAATATTATTCTTTGATTACTTAAGAAAAAAATATGTCTTGTTGTTTTTGAGGCTCATCCCACCTGGTTGACAGCAATATCAGGTCCATGAGCCTTCAAACAATGGAGCACTCCCACAGAGCTCAAGAATAACTGACATTTATTTAAACCAATGCAAGCCAAAATGTGGACTGGAGCAGCTTGAGTTGCATTGCATTTTGGACACAAGGAATAAAATTTGTGGCCCGTCACATGTCACTTGCACGAGTGTGTCCACTTCAAAATCTCGCGAGAGTTGTCTGATCTCGCCTGTTGCCAACCCCAATCAGAACAGCACCAAGACACCATTCATGCACTTCTCTTTGGAGCCAGTCCATCAGCAATTTCATTACAGTACGCATCCACATGTGATGGAAGTCACTAAAAGGTGATCTTAACATATACCATCAAGCGATATAAAAGTCGGACGATGCTCCTAGTCATTCTGTCCCCACGCCTCCACCGTTCAGATAAATGCTGAATGGAGTTACGACTAACACTCAAAATCCAAATGTCAGTGCAAACACTCTCAGTTATACAACATTTCAAATCCTCCTCAATAGTTATTTGTTCTGCACAGAACACCGAACAATTGTCGGGGTTCCTTACACAGAATCCAATGCCGTTCTCCTTTTATACAAAAAATCTACCACACGAAATAGCTCCTTCAATTGAAATTGCCTTCAGTATAGATTTGTAAAATAAAAAATGAAAATGTTGATTGTTGATCAATCGCATTGAGTTGATTTTCACTTTAACTGATCCTTTTGTGCAAATAAATAAAAAAGGCGGAAAAAAAGAGCTTCTTTTGCATAAAATAAAATATACCAATTATTTTTGGATTATTTGTGGCTACTTAAAAGGCCGTCACAGTCTTACTTGGTTAAGAAAGAAGCTTTTATAAAATATGAATATTTTATTTTATTTTATGGAACAGCAAATAAATGCTTAAAGTATGTAAACAATAAAAATGGTCTGTAGAAAAAAAAACTTAATTATATTGTTATAGAAAGCGTTCACTTTATAATTAATATGCGTTTCAATAAAGTCCATTAATTTAATAAATAAAAAACTTGCTATAAGATATGATTACGATGATCACGATGATCTTTCAGCAATGTATTGTTAATTGACGTAAAATATCAACCAATACAAAACAAATTTTGTTTACCATATGATTAAGAATTGCTCTATGTATACCTTTTGAAAGTGTAATTTTGGTTCAAAAGTACTAGCTAGACCTAATCCTTCATAAGTTTTTGAAAATTTGATGTTGAGTCAAATTATTTTGAACTAAGAAATTAATATAATTAAATAACTTTCTCTTGATGTGCCCATTTTTTGTTAAAAAATTTTCATAAAATTATTTAAAACATTTATGTCAATGTAATTAAAATATTTTTATATATATAGAAAGAAGAGAATATAAGATAATTACGTGTATAATGATATTAATCAAGCTAGTCAATTTATTTTTGACGACAGTATTCTAATAAAATCAAAAAGGTAAATAATGAAGTTCTATAACATGATATTTTGTTTTAGTTACCTTATTTTTATCATATAGTTACCTTATTTTTATAATTATAGTATAAAAATAGTGCTGTTATAGAATTCCCAAAATACACATTAATGTCCAAAGAGCACCTCTGTCAGATTCACCACATACAGCTTTCAGAAATTTCTCACAGTATTTAAATCATTTAACTAAAATAATCGATAAATATTTACGATTTATTATACTTATTCTATATCAATAGCAAGATTTGTATAAATTTCATTTTATTTAGCTCTTCGTAAGGTAATTTCAGCCTGATAAAACTGTTTCTATCTCTCTCTCTCTCTCTCACACACACACACACATACAAGACATAAAAAAATGTTAAAGAGAAAAAAATCCATAGCTTAATTTCTAATAGTATTTTAGCACAAAAGTGACTTCAGGAGAAATAGAGTATGTCTTGGCTAAAATAATTCTCAAAAAAATGTTTGGTTGTAAATGCTTTCCAGGCAAGAAGTGACTATACAAAACACAAAAAAGGAGAATACTAGTAGATGGAAAAAAATGTATATTATTTTTGAGACGATGAAAAGTAAAGTAATAAAAAAAAAAAAAAAAAACAATAAAAGAATTTAATTCAAATTGTAATTCCTAATTTTAACTATGATCAAGAGAAGCACCCTGTTGTCTTCAGTGAGGAGTCGTATATTGAGATTCAACATACGAAGTGATTCTGACAATTTTGCAACTGAGGTAAATATGAGAAATGTTATCCGTTTCAAATATCTGAGAAATTGATCACTTTATTATCACTGTTATCACTGAATGTGAAGATATTATGCTGGATGGGCTACTTTTCCATAATCTCTCTATTTGTATGGTAACTGCAGAATCCTATCAAGAGGGGATTCTTAAGGGAGATATTTAAAAAATTCTTATAAAAAGATTAATTATGGGCAATAATGCTGCATTTTTCAATGATAATCTTGAAGAAGAAATTTTTTACCACATGTTGGGGGTGATGAAGTCTTCACAACTAAATCCCATAGAACGTTTGTGGGAAGCTCTAAAAAAGCTATTGCATATCAATTGCATGCCTTTCCTTGGATTTCACATGCACAAACTGCATCTCCCCATGAACTTCTATGTATTAAAATCATTGCTTTTTTGGCAGATTGCGAATTACTACCAGTAAGATTGATTAATAGCCTTATAAACAAAGTAAAATCTCGCCGTGTCCTTTGCATAGTCGCACAAAGTGTCTATCTCTTATTAGATGAATTAATAAAAAGTGCAATCAAAATAAAAAAGTAAAAATATTATAAGTCGCATACTATTTAAAGCAATCTTATTTTAAAATCAGGGTACATCTGCAAAATTTTTGTTCAAATTTCAAATCAGTAAACTCATCTGCAAATTTTTGTTGTTTTTGTCTTACAAAATAAAACACTAATAATAAAATATTTTCATGCAAATTTTCCTCCATTATACTCTTATTGTCTCGAAATATCTAATTCTTTTGTGATCTTAATTTTTTAGACACCAATATGAAAATAAAAAATATTAGTGAGAAGAAATCAAATTAGACTATCTATTCCTAAATCTAAATTCTGGAATATTTGGCCGTTATTCAAAATTTCAAAGCATTGAAAGATAACCATATTTAATCAAATCCCTCCTCATATTGTGTTTGTTGTTGTTTCATATTCTCAATATCCAGCCACCCTCAGACTGTCCCACCAGTTATTACGGTATCATAAATCTTGACAGTTACTGCTGATTAGGATATCTTAATTTCGTCGCCCCAGTATGTACATTTGTTAGTCATAAAAACTAAGAAAAAGATAATGAAGATTATATGACTCTAATTAACCATTATTCAGTTTCCACTAGATCATTAACACTTTAGACAATAATGCTTATATTGAGCAAACATGCTTACATCTAAAAATTTCAGCTCGAGCTCATACGTATCAAGTTATGTGCATAAAGTAAGTACTAATTTGAATACATGGAAATTGGCATATGATATTGAGTAAGCGATAATGGTATATTGATGTGAAGACGATTGCTTCATAATATTTCAGTAATAGCTTGCTTTGGTGACACGTGGACATCTTGAACAACTATAGCCAATGAATGTGGCTCTTATGTACTAGTGCTGTGAGGATTCTGCAATTGCTGTACTCCAAACCTTTCTTTAAGACAGACTGTGGTAAATCGAAGTTGCGAGATTGTATAGTATCAACAATCACTTATGTACAAGTACATACACTGCTGATAAATTTTAAGCATAATTTAGTTATATTATATATATATATATATATATATATATATATATATATATATATATATATATATATATATATATATATATATATTATAATTTAATTCGTTCATTGATTTAATCCTTAATAAAAATTTAATTCGTTAACACTTTACTTATAAAATTTATTTTAAAATTTTCATTTTAAAAACTTTATACTGTTTCTTCAACAACAAATAATTAATTACAACATTTAATCATCAAACAAAATTTTTTATCATCTTGCTATGTAAGGAGATTTCTGAATAATCTTTCACAAAAAACGTCTCTTTTTATCTTTCAAAATTTTTGTTTTAAAATTATTATTTTCATTTGTTAATTTAATATGATTGTATTCGTGATTGGTAACCTGTTTTAAATATAAAAATTTTCTATATTTGATATTCATTTCAACTTGTATCAATGTAATTTAGTAGGAAAAATACTTTATTTAAATTACAGTTACAAATGCAATTATGAATAGTATTATTGAAGCAAATATCTCTCCAAATATTTTTTAAGCAGCTCAGTAGTCAAATTATCTGAATTGATATGCGTGAAATTTTCTATCGTTAGAATGTTTCAATAAAATTGAAATAAATAACGGAAAACTCTGCTCTATCTATATTTTAAAAATAAATTTAAATATAAGTTATTTTAAAAATAAAATTAAGTATTTTTAAATTATTAAGCACACACACTTAATACATACAACCAAACACACTCAAATGAAAGAAATTCATACAAAAATTTCTAATATTAAAACATCCAACACAAGTTATCTTTTCATTAAATCAAATTTAAATACCAAATATATCATTTATCTCTAGAAAGTTGATGTTTGCTATAAATATTTTAGCAACACAATGAATAGCAGCAAAAACTTAGAAAAACCAAGTTTTAATAAAAATATATAATAAAATTTAGGACTAGTTTCTAATTATTTACTCACACACAATAGTTTGATTCATTTTTATTTTTAAATGAGATAGTTCCAACTATTTTGAATAAAATGATTGATTATAATTTGCATAAACGTATCTAAATATTTGAAAAATGAAAACTATTTTCTAATTTTTAAGTGTGGTCCGATTAAATTTTTAATTTTTTACTTTTTTGAGTATTATTTAAATTATCATTTCCTAATGTGAATCTGCTTTTATTTTCATGGAACTAAACTACTCTTCGTGTCTCCTTGTAAACAAAACAGTTAAAAAAATAATGATGCTTTGCTCAATGGACATCATGGTCAAAGTTATTTCAATCGCTAGCTAATACATTGTTTCAAGAGTTTAAATGTCGTTTGTTTTGAAGGATATGCTCATTTTAAAAAATACCATTGTAAATAATTTCATTTCAGAATATTAAATGAAATAAACTTTAAAATAATTCTTTTTTAAGTCATGAAAAACAGTAATTTCGTCAGAAGGAAGAATCTTAGTGAATGCAATGCCGAATGATAAATGGATAGAATTCAAATTCGAAAATAATTTCCTTTTTTTTAAAGTAAGAAAAATTTTCTACTTTGAGGATTTAGGGACTTAAAACTTCTTCAGAAAATGTGGCTATTTCAATAGTATTTTAAATAATGTTAACCCTACACATATTTAACTGAAATAAATAACTTGGGAAATAAATAAATGGGAAGAGTTAAATACCTATATTAATTTTGAAATATTTTAAATAAGGAAACGAAAAACAATTATCAGTGCATTCAATACAAATTCCTGTAAAAATTTTTAAACTAATGAAAGCAAAATAAAATTATTTAATTAGATTTAGTGAATAAGGGCATGCGTAATACATATTATTTTATGCCCGATAATACTCTTTTCCGAATTTTGTTTTAATGACTAAAAATAATCATATACTATAGATTTAAGATTAAATTCCTATTCCTCACTATTCATCAAATACTTTTTAAAAAATAATAATTAAACTTCCGATTTATTTTGCATTTAGTGTAAAAAATGATCTGGTGATATAAAAACATGTACAAATTTTTCCTTTAAAATGTTTTTTAAGACAGGTTTTTAATTTGATTTAAAATATCCATTATTATGGTATTGTTATCGTAATATTTTATATTTTAATCTTTAGTACGTTAGTTTTGTTTCTAATTTAAAATTCACTTTGCTTTGTACAAACGTTCTAATTCATGGAACGGAATAAAATTTGAAAAAAGCAATTACTAAACAATATATGATGTTTCAGAAATTATCCCACGAATGATTTTAATAAATTTGAAAAGAAAATGAATACCTAAAAATATACACTATTGGAAAAAAATTGAAGGAAGATTTTAAGCCTTTCTTAAAAAATAATGGTATCTTAAATTTTTTGTATAATATTGAAGAGTGTCACAGATTCAAAGATTTTTCTCATTTTCAAATTTTGAGTTTGACGTTGAAGACAATGCTTTCGTGGCAGGGAATAAAATTTGTGGCTTTCAACTTAGTGTATTAGTGTAAGACAAAGTGAAAAAGAATGACAGACGTTCATCAAGTGCGTTTTTCGTTCTGAGTGTGATACCTCACCGATATTTAACCGAATCAGAAGCTTCAAGAGTTATTGGCCGGTCAAAAGGGAGCCAAACACCGAAATAGTAGAAGCCATTAGAGTTCCCCAAAGTGCGATTCGTAGGATCTGGTTTCTGAAAATTAGAAATGCAGACCGAATATCAGGGCAAGGTCATGGACGTATTACAACCCATAATGAAGACCACTATTTAACTTTAAGTCCTCAGAGACACTGAAACATGAATGCCACCCTTATTTTACAGCAATAATTCTCAGCTATTGATACCACAGTTTCGTCACAAATTGTCCATAACCATCTTCACGCTGTAATGGTGGTTATGGACCTTTTGTGATCGAAAGTACCGTCGCGCCCTCAGGGAGTAGGCAACAAAGCACGTGTCGTTTAGGAATAAAGAATGACGCAAAATTCTTTTCTCTGCAATTATTCTGTTCATTCTGATAATAGAATTGGAAACAATCCTGCTTTCGTGTTCGAAAGTTACAAATTTGTCAGTAAAGGAGAAATAGTCTATATTGGAGTCTTTATTGATGGGTGCACCAATTTCCATATCATTCGAAATGGATCTTTGACTGGTTGCCTATATAGGGATAAGATCATCAGACCTATTTTAATCTCTTACGCTGTAGCAATTGAAGATGACTTCATATTAACAAATGACAATTGCAAGCCAATTGTGTTAATTTGGTAAATGATTTCCTTACAGAATAAGGAATCATACGAATAGAACGGAAAACGTGTTCTCCAGTCATGAACTCAATAGAGTATGTTTGGTATACGCCTACTATACATACAAATTCTTCAAGAATTGGAAAGAGCTCTAGTGTTGGTGTGGGATACAATACCGCAATCCCCATTGACTCAGGCCACAAAGGTGTTCAACATTACTGGCCGTTGATGAAACCATATCCAAAATCAAAATGATTTTCTTTTAAGGAAACGGCTTTTTTTGTTTTTCTCATAAGCACGAAATGAGATGCGTTGAATAGAATACCGCATAAATAGCTTCATTGACTCGATGTACCGAAATGTTCCATAAAACTCATTTTTTTTATCAAACAAATGTAATTTCGATCTCATATAGCCTACTATATCTGTCAATAATGTATCAACCAACCAAACAATTCTTCAGGTACAAGGTCATCCCACAATCTCAATATCCTTTAAATGTTTCTAGGAGTGTACTTTAAATGTGCTATCGAATAAATCTCAGAACTATACAGTAAATAAAGCACTTTGTAGAAGTAATTATTATATGGTCTGATAGTTCGGTTGGAAGTGAATTGAGATTATCTGGATGTTTCTTTGTATATCATAAATATACTACAAGGAATTAGAAAGAAGTGACTAAAATGGTCACTCCAGGCATAGAATTATTTACCACTGGAAATAATTGCAGAAGTTTTGTGGGGTCTGCTAAAATAGTTGGAATTGATATCCATCTTAGCAGTATAAGGGAAACTTTATGCATAGTATGGCTGATATTTCTCGACACCACTATCTTTATTCAACTATCGTTGTATACTATACGTGATTTTTTTATAAAATATTTAAAAAAATCTGGGTGCCCATCCAAAAACATAGTATAGATACAAGAGATTGCTTTTAAGCATGACTCTTTCACGAATAGTTGATGGATAATACGATGTTCTTTTGAAATCAAATAATATCAGCTACTGCTTTAAGAACTAAAACTCATTTTTTTGACAATCGATTAATATTCATTTAGTAGTTCTGTATCCATCTAACATATTATTTCTTACGATGTGGTGTCAGTTGCTCACAAATCATTAACCATTTGGAGTATAGACAATATTTGTAGAAAATATTGCTTTTAGAAACGTATATGAGGCAGGAGTTAAGTTTGGTTTGAATAATGATTTAATTTCTTGATGGAAATATAGGGGCTCTGTACACTGATCATACTTTCTTGGTTAAATTTTTTACGTGCTGAATTAATGATTCAAATCCACTGTGAAATTTATGTAACATAAGATAATTCTTATCATCACTTATATCTTACTGTTTTATTTTAAAATGTTTTTAGTTTTCAAATATCTAGCATAGTTATGATACGTAATATCTAGAAATCATATTTCGAAAGTATTAATGCAGTTTTCAGTACCGCAGAGCGAAATTTGAACTGGAGGATATTGTATAGGTTTACTTAATACCCAATTCACAGTAACTACATACATTTTATTTTATATTTTATGCGTTTTATAAAAAATTAAAGGGAATAAATTCTGGAAATATGTATATTCACATATGAAACACCGTATCTTGCATCAGAAGAAAGTAAAGAAATGTGTGTAATTATTGTAGAATTATGACCTATTATATGCCGATAATTCTATGACAAAAATATGTGCCAGTTAAAAAGTTGTCTGTTAGCGTGCCTAGTTATTTTTTGATGCTTTGAATCAGTTTTTGTAGAGACTGATATAATTCCTGAGAAGAAAGATTTCTAAATAAATGTCAAGCAATTACGTAGAAATGTATAGTTTTCAACTTTATATGTTTTACTTATACTTATGATTATATTTAATAATAATACGCTTTCTAATACCGATGGTTAATATAACTATGTATTTTAAAGTTTTCTTAAGCTAAGTTCCTGTATTATAAAAATAATATGTAAAAAATATACTTTAAAATAAGAATTTTATTCCATAATATTTCCAATTTGATAAATCTTTTCTTAAATTATCTTATTGCTTCTTGATTTTCAAGATAAAAGTGCATTTCTTAGAACCTTAGGTTGACTTAGCTCCTCACAACCTTCCTAATATTTTATAATCTGTTCTATATTTCGGATCCCGGTTATAAAGATTTTTTTCATAGACACAGCTATCGGAGACAAATCAAGTGATTTAGAAGAGTTGCATTTAACAAAAATAATTTTAATTCATCTTTTGTTTCTCATTTTTTTTTTAAAATAGTGTTTGATTTAGAAATCTTGTTTGCAGTTATATCCTGATGAAATTTAAAATGCTGAAGACTATTTGAGTAAAAGCATGAAAAAATTAATTTTGAATATATGTCAGAAATGTTTCTGATAATAATCTGAGTCAGATTTGATATTTTTCTACCTTCTTTTTATTTGTTTATATTTATTACTTTGTACCTGGCAAACTAAAATTTTTAGAGAAAAACTTTTTTTGATGTGATATAATAAACGTCCTCAATTCTATGACCTTACTAAAACGAGAGTGGATATGAAAGTCATACATATGCATAATTTGAAAAATTCATTATATATTTCACGAACCAAAACGCAGATTATATACAGATTTTTAATTCGCACATTCTTTTCACTGAATTTATTTTTAACATCTTTTTAAAAATTGTGAATTTTAAATTTGTTCCAGTATTTTAATTATTATTTTAATTTGAAAACTAGGAACATTATTTTTTTTACTACATAAACATGTGCCTATTTTTTAATCCTTGAAGTAAGATGTTAAAATTCATTCAATTATTTTACTAAAAATCTTACTGATATGGACTACAAGCAAATACTTGTAAAGTGGCAAATGTAGCTGATAAAGGTGATCATATGTATAATAATGATGTCAGTTTTAAGCAAAATAAATTTTACTGTCTGCGTGAAAAATAATTTAAGATCTCTTTTAAACATTTCTTTTTTCTTTTATTGCATATAAACAATGCATATTAAAGTATAATTTTATGTAAAAGTTTACAATGTGTTAATGCTAATAATAATGTTTTAGTATCGTGACTTATATCAAATTAGTACATAGAATTAAAACTTTTTTCAGTTTTGTAATTTTAATTAAAGTAATGTATATATATATATATATATATATATATATATATATATATATATATATATATATATATATATATATATATATATATATATATATATTAAAAATATCTAATTTATAAAAAAATATGTAATAACTGGTATAATAGTATAAATAAAGTTTACATAATTCTAGTTATTCGACTAGGAATCATTTTTCAATAAATCAAAAATCCAAGTATTTTCAAGAACACTTGTAACAATATATGAATGTCATTACTAATATAATCAACTAATGGAACGTGTAATTGTTGTTTAAATTTCCTTTAATTATTTGTCATTATTTTTTCAAAATTAGTAGACTTTGTTCCAAATTAATATAGTTCAATGATAAATTATTTTAAATGAATACCAGGAAGAAGAATCTATTTGAAATGATAACGAATTTTGATAATAATTTCATCATGTTATATATAAGCTCTAAACACTTAATTTGCAGTATTTATAAATTTAAGTGCACAGTAGAATGAGGTGTTGGGAAGCTTATTTTGAAGCAATTACAAATATTTTACTCTTAATTAATTGAAATGGGTAAATGTATTTTTCTGGCATAACAATAAATAAAATAAAACTGTTCCAAGCAAATGCTTAAAAATCCAGCAAATCAGAAATAAAATGTTATAAACGGTCAGTTATAAAAATAATAAATGCAAGTTTACAACTGTAAAAAGGTAGACAAATTTGTAGTTTATATGAGAATAAAAATGAGACAAAAGAGGGGCGTAAAAATAGAAAGAATTTACGGGAATGTAAAATTTTGATAAACTTTTAAAGAGCAAAAATATTTGGATGGAGTATTTCCCAATCCAGTATTGTTAAATTAATAGAGAGCTATGGAAAAAGGTAGGATGATAGTGATTAAAATTAAGATTCTCAATCTCAATTAAAATATGATACATTGTTAAATCTTTATTGCAATTCAAACATAGAGGTGCTGGTTTATTGAACAAAATATATTTATACTTCAAACGAGTGCGACCGATGCATAGTTGCGATAATATGATGTCTTCATACTAATGTTCCAAGTCCGAATAAAAGTTTCATACGAAAAATGTTGTTTATCACTTGCTGATTACAGGAATTCAGCCAAATATGATAAATATAGATTGTGTACTTGATATTGGCATAAGTGACTGCTTGGTTAATTTACCTTACCTTCTTCTGTTACATCTCCCATTGCAGATAGCGCTATTAGCAATCTGTAAATGAATGTAACTATCTCTTTCTCTACTTCTTTTTTACTGCTGCTGTCTTCTCTGTGCTTTGTGTGAATAAAACAAATGTAAACAAAAACTTTAGGTCTTTACTCAAACATACTACCCAACCCGTGCTCCAGTACCTTCTTTTAGCCAGCAAGAACAACTTTAAAGTCAGCAAGTTCATTGGTAAGACCGAGATGACTGGGTACATAGCAACACAGAATCTCAAAATCATTATTAGAACCGAGATTTTATTAACCACGGGATAGAAGAATTTAGAAAAAATAAGCTATTTACTAATTTACAATGGAGCTGTAATTAATAAACTGTAAATTAATTTACAATGATAGACAGCGCTCATACTGTCATTGTAAATATAAAAAATTTTTTGATGGTATTTAATCACTTTAAAAACTCTCAGAATTGTGACAATTTCAGCAATGTAAATAAAATAGACAGTTTAATCCAAATTCAGCAAATTATAATAAATCGAATAATAATTATGGAAAAACTAATTATCAAAATTTTATTCCCACATTAATAGCAAATTTTGATGTAAAATTAATAAATATTGCTTATAATCAAAGCATATATCTACCTCATGCAATTTTGTTTATGACTTTTGAAGTCAAATTTTATGATATTCATGCTGATATGATATTTATGAATTATTAGTTCATTATTCTTCACAATAAAAACATGTCTTTGAGGATAGTTGTAATTGCTTAAAAGTCAAATTGTGTAATATTGAAAAAATATATTGCATTCTTTAGACAATAACTGACATAAAAACACATCAATTTAATTTCCTTTATTCTGATTTCCTAATACAAAATAAATATTTTGTTTATACGTGTTGTATGATATAGATTTTAGTTCTTCCTGATTTTGCAAGCCAACTTTTTTTTATCAAAATAACAGATGTTTTTCTTCAGAACTAATGGAATTTTTCTATCCTGGTGTTATTTGGTAAACAGCAATTAAGACTGAAATCATCGCATTGTAATTGAGATGACCTATAGCAAAATAGTTCGACTGCTTAGAAAAACATGAAAAAATCAGTGAATTTATGCAAAATCATTTTTAATTATGTTTCGTTTTGAAAAAACAAATTATTGCTTTATTTGAAGAAGATTCTTAGAATTTCGAAAAGGTGCATTGTTTTCTTTCATCGGTATTTGCATCATCAGATGAGTCAAAGTGAAAGAATCTGAAGGTGTTATAGTGACTGAATGTTATTGGCAAATGGGAAAAAACAAATGAAATTTGTAAACTTATAAGTGAAAACTTATATTTAAAGCCCAAACTTTTATAGATATCCATAAACTGTTCTTCCTTTTCTAATTTCTAACCAACGATGAAGTTGTTTGTGAGTAATCTTTTTAATTTCTCTGAATATTTGTTATTTTCTTCATTTTTGTAATAGAAATGAATTAGACCGTTATTAATCTTACCTTTAATATTAAACTTAATAAATGTTACATGTCTTAATATTCAGACTCAATTTTCAAGATATATTTTCTTGTAATCATTCGTCTATTTATTTTAGTTAAATCACTTATTTAGAACAAGTCTTTCTATAGCAAGTTTACTTTTTGAAAGAAGTTTGATATGCAATTAATCTTTGGTTTCTGATGTTTTTGTTTAATAACACTTTATCTGTTTCTGTAATCTTATGATCTTTTTTAACACCAGAAGTTTGTTTTAAGATTTTGATACGATGACAGCGTTTGCTTAGTTAAATAATATGTATAATTCATTGCATTCTAGTGTTTTAATAAATCTTTTTTGAAATTCCTTTTAATCAATTTCCAAAGTTAAAAATTCAAGTAATTTCCTTTTCTAATTGAATAACACTTTCTCATTTATTATTATAATCAGATTTCCCAGAAGCTGTGTTTCATAAATGTGTTATATCGCTTTAAACTGAAACTGTCGTTAGAAGAGGTGCTATCTTTGAGTTAAGAATCTGTTTGTCTTCCAAATTATGATCACTTAAACTTATCGTAAGGTTTGAAATTTTCTGAAATTTAAAATCAATAAATACAGGGAAATGTTTTTAATCAATGTTTACTGCTCTTCGTGAATTATTTTGCAAATTATTATTCAGATTGCTTACTGAGAATATAAAATGATCTTAAATAGTAAATGAATGTCTTGTCTTTTAATTTTTTACTTCACTCCTTTTGATGAATTTTTGTTATAAATGGTTCTTGAAGAAATCATGCAACTTTTCTTTGTGATTATGACAATGAGTTATTTTGCAGTAGAGTTTTCATGTTTAAATGCAGAAATAGCATCCAAATAATTTTTTTATTTAGAGCTTATGTTTTTTTTTCTACATTTTTTATTAATAATAAAATATTTAATTAAGAACTAATTTCAAATTAATTTCATTATAATATTACCTGAAATTTGTTTGTTTCAGCTTTTGTTTAAGCTGAAATATCATTTTTATTTATAAATCACATTTTTGATTTATTCGTTTTTGATGAAAAAAAGTAAAGGAAAGCACTATAAAATTCCTAAGATTACGCTAAATATTTTTGTTTTATTAAATACTATAATAATTTGTTTCATTTCGTTTAAAAAATATTTAGCAAAACTGTTCTGAAAAATAGAAAAATTTAGTTTTCATTCAAATATTTCTATTTTTTTTAAATTTACTCTCAATTTAATTATATAAATTATATACTTTCTTTCTGTATATACAGCTTAATAATACAGATTTACTGAAAGACTTATTATTGTCCTGTTGACGATGTGAAATCGTTACAAAATGCATGATCTAAAATAATTAAATATTTACAATAATTAACATATTTATAGGCTTTAATTCTGTATGTGTTTGCCATGATGATTTTGACCTCAGGCACATTAGTGGATGATGCTCAAAGTGATTATCGTGGAGGAGTTAAGATCGGAAAAGTTGGAGGAGGCCAGACAGGCGCAGGAAATAAATATAAACACGGAAAATGTGAGTATAAATACTAAATATATAAATAGTTTACCAAGTTTTTTTACAGTAATATGTAGCTGAAAGTAATATTTGATTCAGAGATGTTATTTTAAATCTTTTAAAATATTTTAACATTTTACTTAAAATTTATTAATGGCTGATATTTATTACCAAGAAATAATCATATTTTAGATTTATGCATTGTTTCCTGAGCAATTTCATTTCTAGCTTTGAATTCTGTAAAGTATTCTCCATTGCTAGAAATACTGTTTTTTAATTTACTCTTCTCAATGAAAAAGTTATTTCAGTTCTAACATACATTTTGTTTTACTCCTTTTTTAATTCTTCGCTGTTATTAAAAGCATTTTTTCAAATTGTACTTTTGTAAAAATAATTTTCACAGAATAATTTAATTTTTTTATTTTTTCAGAAACGTATTGATGAAAATTCAATTCAAGAAATTTCCTCAGAACGAAAAATGAGCTACATTGTTAAAAATTGAATCTCATGAAATAAATCATTTGTTAATCAGCAATAATTGTACTGCCTTAATGATTTTTGAAAGTCTAATTCTTAAGACATTAAATGATTAAGATGGAAAGATGTTTTATATTTTTCCGATAAAACATGGATAGTAATTCCAAATTTTAAACAGCCCGAAAATTTTCTAAGATTTTTCAACGTAAACTTAGGTTATTGAACTTTTAAGCCAGAAATGAATCAATAATTTGTGAAATGATAACCAGAAAAATATGTACATTAATTTAAAGGAAATGTTAATAAATAAATACTTTATTTTACATTTTTTTCTAATTGCAAATTTGTAACAAACTTTATGATATACGTACTCAATGTTTAAAAAATACTTATCATTTCTTGGAGGAAAATAACCTTGAAATGAGCTTGAAAATTCACCAAAAGTCTATTCTAAATTATTCGATTGTTACATATTTTATAATTAAATACTTAAATAAAAATCATTTAGCAATTATCAAAAAATTTTATAAGGTAAAATTAAATTTATGAAATTTAAAATTTGAAGTATAATAATTTATTATTAAACTGTGATATAAATGGAAGAATGTTTTCTCAATTTTAATTAACTTCTTTATGGTACTTCAAAAACTTTGATTTTTTTAAAGTAAAATCTAACATAATTTAAAATAAATAGTATATTTGAGAAACTTCGAATAATGTTTATTCTTAAATTATAATTTACCGAATTTGATTGTATTCTGCTTGTGCCACATCGCTGTAAGTGTGAATTAAGGTCCTGTATAAAATGTTTTCAACAAACACCTGAATAAATTGTAAAAAAATACTTTAAGTTATTTTTTCAATTTAAATCAGATTCTTATTCTTACTGAAAAGTTAATGCACTTAATAATTAATCCCATTCTTGAAGAACAAATTATAAGTTAGCCAAAAGTCAAGATTCAAAAGGAAGCAAAATCATGAGGTTTATGTTTCGAGAATGGTCAACTCTAAAAACAAAATCAACAATTTCAAAAGATGTGAATATTACATCATTCACTAAGGTAATCTAAAAGCCCTGTTCTGTAATGCATACAATAAAACAATTGAAAATGAAGTATTATATTTATGTGAAACGCATTCACCAACAGGTATTAATGTCAGTTTCTCTCTCATTAACTTGATAGAAACGAATGACCTATTGTGTCTCCAATGTAAGAAATAGGTTATTTTTTATTAAATTTTATTTAAAAATAAATAAAAAATTTCAATTTTCAATTGTGCCGGATCCGAAGCTAACATTCAATTGACAAAGAAACTGTAAGTTATTCACGGCTTTGAATATATTAAATCAATGCCTTGTGCTCACCACGACAACAAAAGAAGGAAAAATAACATTTTGCATGATATAGTTTACAGAATTTACAGTTAATCCCTGTTTAGATTGTCAATACAAATCAAGTGGACATAATGAATATTTCCTTTTTTTAAAGTTTCGCAGAAATTTAAATTTTTATAAATGTAAACTCCTACTAAATGTTTGACTCTTGTAACAAGTTTTAACTAAAATTTAGACAAACAATACAATGCTATGTAAAAGTATAATTCTGAAAAACAATACGCGAATTGTATGAGAAGGAAATTAAAAATAAAAATTTAAGATACAATTTAAACTAATTGTTCATCTGAATATTATTCACATTAATGGAAAAAAGTAATTTTCAATAAATCGAATACTTTTACACAAGTTAGTTTCACTTACTAACATCAAAACTTAAGTGACAATTCTACAAAAAAATTTGGAAAATACGAGAAGATATAAACATTGATAATTAAGTTTTTCTTTACAAATTTACATTACACAACCTTGAATGGGCAGTTAATTAAAATAATAACTGCAATAAACAAGAAGATAACGTTATTGACGATGGTAAAAAAATTCCATGAGGTCTATTTTGAGGGACAATAATAAATCTCATACAATAGTCTATAACTGCATTTTTCTCAAACCATTGAATAAGCCCAATAGTTGATTGATTTTATATTCTAGACTGTATGAAATATAATATTAAAAATTCACTTATTTAATTCTTTGCATAGTTTTTAAAAAAGTATTGAATTTTAGAAAAATTTGAAACTTTTAGTTACTTTAATTACTAAAAACAGGGGCGCTTAAGTATAAGCAGCTCACTGATTTAAAAACAGTGCATGACATTGCCATAGGCTAATAGCCATAAAAACAGGATTAATGTATTACAACATTTGACATATCGATTAACATGAATAAATGCGATGAAAACGTAGCTCAAAAATAAATCATTTATGATAAATGTGGAAAATATTTTTACGATTACGAATATACTTGTAGTTTCAATTACCATAACACTTACACCATTTGTGAATGAATTCACATTGAAATAGATTTTTTTAGATAAAAGAATTATTTTTTGAAAATATATAATGTAATTAGTACAAATAATAATTAAGATTATTTGTCATGAGAAATTCTTTTGAACTTTCATAATTTTTACTTGCTTTGTAAAACTGAATTTTGGTTCTAAAACAGACATGTTTTCCTCAGGAAAAAGCTACTGCTTGCAATTCGTTAATTTTAATTCAGGAGAATGCGCTGTACATACAATCTAAATTGCCATTATAAATTCATTTAAGGTAGTAATTTTATCTTTTATTTTCCTTAAATAAATAACAATTTAACTAACTGTTACTTTTATTGGAACTTGATCAATTTCAATTGATTGGTAAGGTATTAGTTTTTGAACGCGTGACTGGGCGTACCTAACAAGCGTCTCGAGACCGGGCCCGGAACGTCGGCTCCAAATGGGAATTCTAACGCATGCGCACTTGAAGAGAGTAGTTGCAATAATTTGGCGGTGTAAAATGTGACTATTGTTCAGACTTAATATTAGTAACCCTATGTTTTACTAATCCCCGGTCTAATTTGAAACGAGGTTCGTGTTAGTCGATTTGTTGATATATGTTTGCAAGTTTTAATATGTTTTCGAAATATGAAGGAAAAGCGGAATAGTTTGCTTATATCTTAGCACCATATTTAAAATAGAAATAGATGACAACTTTATTTGTATTTTATATGGTGCTGAAGACATTTATTTTTTCGCAGATAAGGTGGATGTGATAATATGAAAGTAACAAAGAAGTGTGAATTGCATTATCACGTTTCCTTCTTATTTCTGTATTCCCATGATAAAATTAATTTGACTAAATTGTTTTTGACACTATCATGCTTTAATTATAAATTAGCATCTCAAGTTTTTTTCCAAAGCCAAAATTAAAGTATCTGTTAATTCAAAATAAAAATTGTTTGAAGCATTTTTTGCACACATGATTTGTTTTAATAAACTTTGTATGTAATAGAAATTTTAATAAAAAACCGCTGAATAAAAAATATTTTGCTATTTAGTGTGTACATTGTCTATTTTTTAAATTAAAAATTCAAAATAAGATATATCACAAGTTGTAAATATTGAACATCTGTAGTTCAATTTAAGAATGCGACTCATTTATTTGAAATACAAAAAGATTTATATTCTTAAAAAAGGGAAAATTTATAAATTTCATTTATATGAATAAAAAGACACTCAGTATAACATTTCATTCTGTGTTTTCATTCATTTTTGTGTTTTAATAAAGATATTATAAATATAAATGGGAATAAAATATCGTATGTAAAAAACTGAGGGTGAAACTTAATAAATTTTTTTCACTAAATTTCTCAGAATTCATATAACATTGGGATGACTCCGTGCCCAAAGCCACACATATTGCTTCAAAACCTTTTTCATAAGCAGCTCAATTTTGAGCTCCAGAATATTTTCCTATTCTTGTTAGCCGTTTTACTTCTAAAGAATAGTGTACAAATATAAAATTAACTGAAAATGAAAGAGATGAGTTCTCGAAGCAAACTATTTCAACAGAAGGTACTCAGTGAGGATGTACTTGATGAAAAAATATACTGTTCTCATGATGGTGATGAATTTGAACAGTGATTAAAATAAAGAATCTGAATTAGGAGAAACATTTTTGTAAAGAAACAATGAATCATATAATATTAACTATATTCTTCTCTTCCTTTAGATAAATCAAAATATCAAGCTAAATAAATTTCAAAAAATAAAATTCTTTCTTAAGTAGAAACTTCGTATAAAATATTTTTATAATTATATTTTCGTATAAAATATTTTTCAGCTACTTTGTTTGCAATAATGTCAAAAGGGTTTATGCTTGATTATGCATAATCTGTTTAATAAACATAACAACTTACATATTTATAAACAATAGTAAATTATTTATGAATAAATAATTAATAGTTCGAATAATGCATAGACATTATATTCACAATGAATTAATAAACAAATTCTTTCTTGTTTTTACGAAAATATAACAATACTAAGTCGTTTAATCTTTAGAGAGGAAAAGATCATGTAAACGCAATACACATATCCATTGTTTTTATAATACAAAGAAATTATATTACCGATGAATTAATTAACTAATAATTTGTTATATTTATAAAAATATATCAATACTAAATCGATACATTTTTCTAAAGGAAAACGGAAAGCGTAGCTGTGAAATCCGCCATGTTTAACAATGAGAATAAACTTCCTAGCCAGAGAAACTTATCGCTTTCTTTACATCGCCAAGTCACTGAATCATAGCCAAAATCTTCTGGGAGCCGAGGCTCCGGGCTCTGGCTCGAGACGCTTGTGCTGTACTAAGCTATATCTATATACTAAACATTGATATTATTGGCATATTTAGCTATTATTTATTTGTATTGAGAAGTGAGCAGTCCATTTTGTCTATCAGAAATTTTTATTGTTTCTCAGCAATATACAAATTTGCCTTACTTGATAGTAAAAAAATTTGCACTTAAAACGAAATTTAATTTTTGCCCTGATTTATTTCAAGTTGTATGCTTCCAAAATTTCTTAAACTTAATTAAAATTTTTGACTCTTGCTTTTTTTCTCTAGCCGACTCAGCAGCTCAGAAAATTTCAAGAATCTGCGAAAAATGTTTCCTCTTTAAAACCAGATGTACTACTTTTACCCACGTCCCTAAACTATACAAAAATCGTCGACTGTTTCCCATTCTCATTGGGAACATTTCCTACCCCTCTGAAAACTGTCACATCGCTCAATTTAGAGGGAGGGGATGTCACTTACTACTATTATTAGTATAACTACCCTATCTAGGGTTGTATGTATTTGCCAGAAAGAATTGTACATCCCAATAAAAGTGGTTAAAACGAAAACGTATATCTTTTTTTGTATAAAACTTAAAAAACCAAAAATTATTAATAAGTAACTATTTTTTGTGTAATTGAAAATGATTGAAGATATTTCTCAGTATTTTTAGGTTGACTTGGTAAATAATATGAAATTCAAAGAAAAACGGTATCCACAAATTATGATGTTTTAGATTTTTTACGCAGTTTAATTAACACTAATCACACTAACACTTATTAGATACCTAGTTTACCATAGCAGGTCAAATGACCCGAAATTTACGCTTTCTACTTTTATGTATGAAATATGGATGTTGGAAAGGAAATAAAAATATAATGATAATAAAATATGTATTATAATTATATGAAATAGTATTTTTACAATTTCTATTTCAAACGCAAAAAATAAGAGTTGTTTTTATACATCACATTTTTTACACATAAGTGTTTCCGTCGCACATTTCCCGCAAACAAATTTTTTACAATTGGAGCAAATTTTATTAGTTTTATTATCTTTGCAGTATCCTATTTGACACCTCTTACGTTTATTAGAATCTGTAACAGGGTTAGGCAACGATCGTTTAGTATTTGCTTTTTCTTTTGGTTGTTCACGAGCAACTCGAAAATCGTCGGCAAGTTCTACTGCTAGCTTGAGTAAAAAATCTTGTCTTGAGATATTATCTCCTGTCGTTTGCTTGTATAAAATTTCAGAAAAAAATTTGGGCCCCCATATATTATTCCACCAAAAAGAAAGTTTCAAATTATTTGCTCCATATGCAGCTCGTGCATATAAAATTGCAATAAATGCAGCAAGTTTTTCTTGAGATAAACTCTAATCGGATCCTAACACTCTGTTTGCTTCTTCTATTGTGCATGTTCTTATATGGTTCATAATACTGTGGTCAATTATCAATGAAAATGCAGTACTAAATTTACCTTTCATTATATGACGTTTAGCATATCCTGTTAGGCCTACTTCTTGCCTGAAAATGTTATGAAGTGGTGGTCTTCCAGGTGTGCCACCTATTTGTATTTCTTCCCAAACAGATCCATCAATTGCAACATGTTGTTCATTGATTTCCGCTTCACTTTCTTCAGAACTTGAGAGTAATCTTCTTCTTTTTCGTCCACAACCGATATTCACAATATTTTCCTCTTCATTGTCATTATCTGTAGATTCAGACTCATTTTCGTCTGTAACCAATATATCTTTGTTTTCAGAAAATTTATCTTCACCGATTTCCGAAAACTCTTTTCCAATATCATTTATATCTTCTAAGAATTTGGACTGTCTCGTTCGTTTCGACATTTTATGGGTAAATAGTTACCTGTATCACTAATAAAGCTATCAAAATAAAATAAAAACTATGTACTAAACTTTTCTTTTTTTTGCTACCTTTTTTACACAAAAATCTAGTTTCAATCTAAAATTTTTATATTTTCTTGAATTATTCTCAGCTATTTTGATTGAACTACTTTACGTAACAGTCTTTGCATACATTTGCAGTTTACTGAATACAATAAGATAAGCAATATGTATTGATAAGCTTATAAAACAAAAAAATGTTCTCCGGGTCAAATGACCCGATGTGGTAGACAACGGTATACGACAGTTATTACTCAAAATAAACAAAAAAAATTATAAAAATATTTTGGAAAAGTAATAAGATAATACGTACATTATCAATGCAAAAGTTCAAAATGGGTCATTTGACCCGTTATGGTATGATTAGTGTTAAGAAAGTTGCTCGTCACATTTTCTTGTATATTTATTATTTTCTGTATAATGGAAATTTTCTTTTTGAATGAGACACAGAAGCTTTTCAAATTTTTATTACAGTAAGATAAAATAATGTTAGTAAAAATACATTTTCTCACATTATATATTTCTTAACACAAACAAATTTTTACTTTATATGAATACATCTATGTAGTAATTAGTGTGGTGTTTATATGAAAATAAAAGGCTTATATTTTTCAATTTTTATAATGTTATTTTCAAAAACATTAATAAAAGCTTTTCAATTTATTCCTCTATAAATGTTTTGAGTTTAAACAATTAAACATAACATTAGAAAATTTGCATAACATTGTGAATAAATGTGTGTAATGTTCTTGGTTTATACTATATCTGAAAAATTACTTTCACTTTATATTTAAATATTTGGAAAATTTTTTTAGCCCAAAAAAATTCAATAATTACAAAAAAAAGGATTAATTTTCATTTCTGCATTATTGTCTATGAAAATAAAACTATTTAATGCAAAATACATGTAGATAAACTTGCATTAAAATTGTTCTGTATAAGAAATTTTAACACATTATATTTGCTGATTGTGTACTTTCTTAATTATGATATTTCTTATATATTTACATTCTAAAACAATATTATAAAATCATTTATTACTTTTAAAATTTTTTTCTTTCATATTAAAAAAACATTATTTAGATATTTTTAACAAGATATTTATTATAAATTAAAGTTGTATTTTAATCGAAAAGAATTCCAAGTGATGGTCGAAAAATAAATTGCTTAAAACACATTTGTTAAGTATTCAATATACTTATTCTCATTAACTGAAAATAATATTCAATTATTATGAATCAATCTGGTGAAATAGAAAATAAATTTGAAACTCAAAAGAATTTAAATTAAATTTTTTCAATATATGTGATAAACTTTTTTTAAGAAAGCTTTTCCTAAGCACTTTAAATTATTTGAGAGAGGAAGAGAGAGAGATTATTGTGTGCCGTCCTTATTATATATTTACTTTCATCTGGAAATACATTTTTCTCAATTCTTGAAGTTAAGCACTTTGATAGACCTCATAGTGATTTGAAATATATATACTGTACTTCTATTAGTAAAAACCCTATTTAGTAATTTATACTAATAGAAGAGTTGATAAGTTGCCTATAAGCTCAGAGGATATGTAACATGAAGGCGAACAATTGATATCATTGAACGATAAAAAAAGTTAGCAATGTACTTCAAGCAACGTTATGAAGTCTCATTTATTCCCTTTTAAAAGTTACAGAAGTAGAAATTTTATAGTTATTTAATGCAAGTAAATAAATATTTTTCAAACCCTTTCATAATATTATAATACTTTCAGCACACATAGCAAGGCTGATTTAGATTATTTATACGTTTCTATAATTCAACAGTCTAAATGAATTAAAAATATATTAAAATTATTAATTAACTTAATTTTTTAGCAGAACTAAAAATATATATTACTTATGCTTTTTTTCATAGATAAATTTTGTTTTTTTATTTAAAAGCGTTAAAGCCCAAATTTATTAGCTAAATTAATTTTTTCTACTCGTAACTGAACAACCTTAGATAAAATATCACTTGTAACAATACATGAAAATTAACTTCATTTGTAAATCTGAATTAAAATATATATCAGTGCATGTACTAATAAGAAGCTTAAACTGTTACATTTAATTTATTTCAATGTAAATGGAATATTTGGTTTCACAAGTGCTTACTCGAGTTATTTTTTTAAATATTAATCTAGCGTTTATTAATATTAATCTAACTTTATGTATAATTATAAATAGAAACAAAAGAATCTTTACAACTTAATTTGGAAAAATTAGAAACTTAAAATTTTATAACGAGTTTCCATTGGCTTATATTTAACTTTACATAATATAATATGTAATAAAATGCTAAGAGGCTATTATTACTCCATTATAAAAATATTTTTATGAAAAGTTCTTGCATTGGTAATATTTTATTGTATTACAAGTTGCAAAACTTTTATATAATTATCATATATCTCTACTATATAAAGTTTCCTAATAAAAGAGACTTTATCTATAATTGAGAATTGTTAAGATTGAGAGGAATGAAACAAGGTGAGAAAAAGCAGTTTCTCATATGTCTACTTCAACTAGAGTAATCGATAAAATTCCCTTTCATTCCATCTGTAACTAAATGGAAACATCTTTAACCACACAGGAAGCCACATGTGCAATGAATTATCTTCCTTGAAACGAAGTCTTGGCATATATACAGGGGATATATGGGAGAAGCTGTTTGAAACAATACTGTTAATATTCGAATACTTGTACAAATTGTAGAGAAAATAAATTTAACACCTCATCCTTTAGTATTCAACTATCTGTGATAAAAAAACTTCGCAAGATTTTAAGGATAGGAAATAATTAAGTGAAAAATGTTTAAATACTATAGGAGCTATTTATAACTACTGCTGCATAACAAAAAATATAGTAGAATTAATATGATAGAAACAAAATGATACAAAACCAATTTTGATTATCAAATCATGAAAGATTACAGGAATCCTATAAAAATTTTCAACTTTATACTCTCTTTTTTATATTAGTAAGGTAGAATTTTGGATAGAAAATTTCCAAACAGCAATTTATTTTAAATTTTAAAAATTCTGAAAACAGAAAATTTCAAAAATTGGGTTAATAATTCAAATTTAATATCCTTGATTGCATTTCAACTACATTTTATTTTTTGAAAGAATAATTTTATTTTAGTTTTTGTTATTTTGTATTGTTAACATTAACATTAATAAACGATTTAATGACTTAACAGGTAAATACCTAAATCCGAAGTTAAGTCTGAAAATTTGAATTTAATCATATAGTTCCTTTTTTAAAAATTATCTCAAATGTTTTCAAAATTCAAATGAATTTTTACGTATAAAAAATGCAATTATTCTTTTCTATATTGTAAGGTCGTTGAAATAAAAGCCGGCGTACAAAAAAATTTATATAAAATGTGCTAAAACAGTATTATGCTTTCAATATAATGAATATCATAAAATTATATATCAAGAATAAAAGTCGAAAATTACTATCAAAATTGAAAAAGTAATCATTATTTAAATTGACAGAGGATATATTCTTAAGACTTGAAAAGCTAAACAACAAAAATTATTATAAACGGCCCCAGAATGGCCATTACAGTACAAGAGAAAGTAGAAGCGCTTGCAAACTCCCTCGAGGAACAATTCCAAGAAAACACAACCGACGATAACACAAGTATTCGTAATGAATCCTATGTTAACTTTCTCGTTAGCTCCTACTTCCGTCACAATAATTTTACCCCCAGGATACTCAGACAATCAATGCCTCAGAGGTGGAAGAGGTTATACAAAAACTAAAACCCAAAAAGAGTCCGGGCTACGATCTTATAACTAACAAGGCGATCAAGCTTCTTTAACTTTTTTGGTAACTTTAATTTTTTAAAAAAGAAGTTTATTTGAAATATATAATGCATTTATTATATTTTTAAATTTAAATAACACAATCAATCGTATATGGAATATACCATTTTATGTTTCAAAGATAAACCAGAAAAATAAATTTTTAATTCAAATAAGAAGAGTAAAGTAAATATATAACCACATTTTACAACAAGAAATTCTCTGGTTAAGATTATTATATTTAAAAATTTATTTTATACCTAGTATGGATCACGTTAAAAGATAATTATTTGTAAAACTAACGTATTAATAATTTGCTTATTTTAAAAATAAATTTTGTAATAAAATAATTATTTTCTGTAGGTTAAAAATTTAATTGCTTAGATGGTAGCATTTCCATTTACGAAATTTATTTATTTCAGTCATAACTAGTCGATAAAAAATGCCGTCAAAAACAATAAAAACTGAATTAAATTAAGTAAGATGTAAGAAATAATTTCGTAATAAAAGCAGGAAAGTTATTAAAATTTAACTTAGAAAAGAAGGCTAGCTCGTTAGTAATTTAAAAGTACATATGGATTTAAAATTTTTGTATAATAAAATCGTCTAATTCAATTAGCTTAGGAACTAAAATTAAAAATAATAATGTATAAACTTGCATTTTATTTCTAAAGCAACAAATTTATAGATTATTAAATTTTAAAGTTGAATCTTGGCGAAAAAATAATCAGTATTTTAGATATTTGGCGTAAAACTCAGGCTGAGTTGTAGTTTTCAAAGAAAAGTCTCCAAGGAGTGTGGTTTGAGTGATTAAGACCGATCAATCAAACCACCGATTAGGGGGAAAGCAAAAATAAGTGGTTTCTACTATGCGAAAATATACGTCGCAGCCGCTTTCGGTGTAAACTCTGCGACGTATCTGTGCCGTCGCAGGCCGCTTTCGAGCAGGAAAGTTTCGACGTATCCCTGCCGTCATGAACCGCTTTTCGACCAGTTTATTGCGACGTAACAGATACGTCGCAGACGCTGAGTCGGCTAGTATCTTTTTCTAATATCTTTACTTTACGATGATACATAAGTAAAAAGCTTATCTTGCACATTTGAGTATCACAATAAAATTTTCAATTTCGTCTACTAAGTTGCACATAAGCTAACTTTTCAGGGATTTTTAAGTGATTAAAATTTTTTTCTTCAATTAACAGATAATCAAGACTAGAACTACTTTTGCTGAAGTCTTTTTTGTTGAATAAGTGTTTTAATCTTCTCCAAATTTTGCATTTTTTAAAAATTTCCCTTATATTACTAATTTTTCCGATTTAATTGTTGCCAGTATTATTTTGATTAGTTTTCCTTCATTCAATAAATTTCGACAGTTTACACTGGATCTTTATCTGAAGATTAAATACCCAAATTATCAAATATTTAATCAATTCTTTGTCCTTACTTTAGTACTTTTCTCAATACATTAAAACCTATTTCATTAAATCAGTAGTTTCCAATGTATTTATAAAAATTTAAAACTTATACTAAACAGGTAGTAAAAACCAAAAAATCTTAATCATCCTAAATGATTTGTTACAGAATGTTTCATTTACATATAGCAGTAACACTTTAATAATTGTAGTGCAATGCAAGCAATAGTTGTAGTGCAAATGTAAGCAGTAATTGACTAATGTAATTAACTGTAACACAAGTGTGTCACAAAACAAAATCATAGAACAGAAACTACGCGAGCAATGGAATACAAAAAAGTATTCATGAAAAAAATAAACACATCGAATAGACTGAAGATCCTGAATTTCTTCCTTAGCCAGACAAAATATTTTAAATAAATGTCCAGATACTTCCGGGCATTCATTGAAATGAAGTGCATCCTTAATAGTGTCATTTTTGCAGAGTCCACAGTTAGGAGACGCCATAGTTTTGAGTCGGAATAATTGTCTTTCCAGGCTATTATTCCCTGTCTCTAGACCATAGGTTCCAAAAGTGGTCCAGGTGGACACCCATGGGTCCATAAGAGACCACACGGGGGTCCACGTAGACGTGAAAACAGGAGTACTCAAGTTGTTAGTGGGGGTCTACGAAAGATTTTCTGGTTTTCAAAATAAAGAACAAAAATTTTGGCTTGAATTTACCTATCAGGCAGGTAGCATCATTCACTAAGTAGATACTCAAGAATATTCGATACTCAGTTCAAAAACAGAATTGAATAGAACAATAGATAATAGTACAAGAGTGTACACCACATGTCGAGTCTTGCAAAGTGTCGCGCGTGCGCCCGCTCGTCCAGTATACTTGTTTAGACCTGCAAAGGGATGAAATGCAACTTGCGCTGTGTTTGTCATCTACATTAGGCACGAATTTTTCCAGATCCGCACTTGTAACAGATAGAATGTCTTGATGAGAATATTCAGACTTACGCTCAACATTTAAATACCCTGCATGATGATGGAACTTCTGACCATGGAAATATCACCATGGATCATAACCCCATTTGATGAAACGGAAGAGGCGAATGTGGTATTACAAGAGCAGCTACTTGAGCTCAGCACCAACAAGGAACTGAAGGTGAAATTTAGAAAAGGCTATCAAACTGAAAAAGCTGCACGCAGAAATCACCGAAAAATATACTGGGCTGTGGGAAATTGCAAAAATATTTTTGATGTTTCCCTCGTTATATCTTGTCGAAAGAAGTTTTAGTGCCATTACCAACCTGTTAACAAAAAATAAAAATAAATAAAAAAAGAGCTTATTTTAATATACAGTTTACAAAAGTCTAGTGCTTTCTACATTTCAAAACTATTAGGTGCTGTAGTGAGCTCACCTTGAAACACACATATAATAAAGATTTTTCACAAAAATAAATAAAAAAGACTTAAAATATTTTTTATTTTGTTTTTATTATAACTTTGCAAAAAAATATTATATTATTTGCAAAGTTGAAAAAGGGCACATTTTGACTGTGATGTCTTTCAAATAAGAGGTTGAAAGTGACCAGTAATTTCTTTTTGTAAGAGTATATAAAAACAATTGATAAGCGTTGAATGTTTTGGAAAATAAAGCACGATTTCTCAACAATGTGACTTATCTGAATCAGAAACCTGCAAAAAATAATCAGCCGTTTAGAGAAGGGTTGAACAATTCCCCTTTTGTTTGTCTTGTTTTAGTACATCACGTATTTGGTGATTAAAGTACCTCAACTATTTATTTAGCATTTTGTGCCAAATCCGAAACCAGTCAAGTTCAGTCCTGACATTTACTGACAAAGGGTGCAGCTCCTTTTTAAGTCTAAAAAGTTCATTTCCCCCTCGTTCAGATGAAACTAAATAAAGTTTTCTATTCTATCTTCACCGATAAATATTAATAAGAACGAAGCATCAACAGCTCAACGACATAGGGAAGAAGTTTTCAGACACATTAAAATTCATCATGTTGCAACAAGTAGATATTAACTCATCTAATGGATGATCACACTTGGCGATATATAGCTCAACGAATGGACAATTTTTATCTTTCGAATTAACTAGTCAATATATTACTGAAATACGATAAGAATTTTACATGTTTGATACTCTCTAAGGAAAAGACATAATAGTCCCTCTTTACACCTCTAGAAATAATTATTAATTGGGAAGTTCTGTTTTATGTTTCAACATTCCATTTTCTGATTTATTTCAAGATTCTTTGCAGACGACTTTTGTTTAAGAGGAACCACTAAATCATTCTGGCCTGAGGAATTACATTTTATGTTTGTTACTATAATATAAAAGCGCGATAAATTTTTGTATATAGATAAATATAATCTATAAAATTTTATTATTCCTTATTCATTGCTCCTCTATTTTCTCCTCTTATATGGCAAAATAACTCTATAAAACATATAATAATAAACTATTATTATATCTGTTATTTAAACACAAAATCATAATTACTCCTGATTAATTTGAGAAATACAATTAATATTACATGGAAAATGTAATCATATATTTGAACTAAGAAATAAATGTAGTTAAAAATTATTGTTGCATTGCGAACACATTGTGGTCTATAAGCATATAAAGAAAGGTAAGGTATAATGATAAAAAGTTATAGTTAAAATTATATACTATTAGTATATACACTACTGGCCATTAAAATTGATACACCAGGAAAGCGGCACACCACACACGTGAAATTTGCATGACAGGTAGGAACTTGCTGTGATATGCAAATGATTAGATTTTCAGCGCATTCATACAAAGCAGGCGACAGTAGCGACATCTACAATGTGTATAAAACCAGAGATTTGGCAGCAGTTTTCTCATACTCGATTTCTGTTTCAACGTTGTTTTCGGCAAAGAAAGTTGTTGTAATACCTCGTGTAAGAAGAAGAAATGCCTATCAGCATGTGTCTGACTTTGATCGAGGAAGGATAATAGCTTACCAGGATTGTGGTTTATCGTACCGCAATATTGCTGCTCGCGTCGGTCGAGACCCCATGACTGTCAGCAGAATATGGAATCGATGGGTTCAGGACAATCATACGGAACGTCATGCAGAATCTCAGCGACCCCCAATCACTAACAGCAGAGAAAACAGACATCTTATCCGCATGGTCACAAGGGATCGTCAGCCACGTCACGAACCCTGAGTCGAGAAATGGAGTCATTTGCAAGGCAACAAGTTTCTGCTCGAAAAGTTCGACGACGTTTGCAGCAGCATGGATTGTCTGCACGGCGACCATGGCTTCGGCTACCATTGACGCTGCGTCACAGGAGCGCCTTCAATGGTGTGATCTGCGACGAACCTGGACGCTGGAATGGCATCACGTCATCTTTACAGATGAATCTCGGTTCTGTATACAGGACCATGATGGCCGCATCCGTGTTTGGAGGCTTCGTGGAGAACGCGCATTGTCAGCTTGCATTGGACATCGCCATACTGGCCCATCTGCTGGAGTGATGGTATGGGGTGCCATTGTATACATGTCTCGGTCACCTCTTATTTGCATTATCGGCACTTTGAACAGCGCCATTGCATTTCCGATGTGTCAAGGCCCGTGGCTTTGCCCTATCTTCGAGGCCTCCCTAATGCTTTGTTTCAACAGGATAATCCACGCCCGCATGTTGCCCGTACTGTTCTGAACTTCCTTGATAGGGTAACTTCCTAGCCAGGGTAACAGGTTCGACTGTTACCCTCGCTAGCACGTTCTCCTGATCTGTCACCAATTGAGAACGTGTGGTCAATGGTTGCCGAGCGATTGGCACGCCATCACTCACCAGCCACTACTGTCGATGAACTGTGGCATAGTGTTGAAGCTGCATGGACTGAGATCCCCGTACATGCCATACAATCTCTGTTTATCTGACTCCATGCCTAGGCGGATAAATGCTGTTATTGCAGCCAGAGGTGGCTGCTCTAGGTACTGATTTCTCAAGATCTATACATCCTAATTTCCTGTAAATCTAATTACTTGTTCTTTCCACAATAATGTATGTGTCCAATAAATATCGTTTTATTATTTGCATTCCTTCTTGGTGTAGCAATTTTAATGGCCAGTAGTGTATAAATGTTATTAATAGTATTTGAAGAAATATACTTATAATAGTTTGTAAATATATTAATCCAAAGCCAAAGATATAATATCGAAATTCAAAATTTCATCGAAGATCCCAGTCTTAAAGGTGAACTATTATTCTCCTTGGGATGTGATAGGCCATATAGTCATACGCTTTACCAACGTCGCAGTGTTTGGTTGAATCAATATCAAATTCCCTATCGTTCAAATATAGCTACTGAAATCATTTTATTGCATTAAAGAAATGTAAAATGATTTAGCTATTTATATTTTTATGAAAAAATAATAAGTTATTAAAGTTAATAAAGGAAAACTTGAAAACTCTCATGTATTACTTTCTAAATTTATTATTTGTCCTCATTATAATAGATATGCATCTTGGTTATGTAAAATTCTAAATGATAAAATTCATAAAATATTCATAAAAATTGTGGCATAATTAGACATACACATATATAAATACTTGTTATTTTGAAGTGGCTCGAATAAAAATTGGAATCAGCATTTTAAGACATGCATTTTTTAAAAAAAATTTGATGCATCATTGCATCATCACTACCAACATATAATTTAGTTACTTCCATTTTATTGTTAATAAAATAAGAGTAACAAGTAAATTGTTTTTGAACTTATCTCTGAGTATTTCGTAAGACTTTTTCACCTAACTATGGTCACAAAGATATGCATTGTTCCTTATAATTAAGAAAAATACAGGTTTTATGATATTTTTGCATGATAAACATTCTGTTTTTGTTTAAATGACTATCTGTATAAGCTTATTGTGCGAATTATTTTTGAACCTAACACATTGTACTTTAGTGGGAGGTTTATTTCATAAAAAGTGGGTTATTCTTCCCTCATTACAAGAGTCAAAACATGAGAATTAACCAAAAAATTATTTCAATGAATATGATAGTATAAAAATACATACTAATAAGTATGTATTTTTATTTTGTATCAGAGAGAAAATTATTTTACTATTGTCTGCTTTATAAGTGGTAAAAAGCTGATGACACTTATTTAAATAAATTTTTTAAACTATTTTAATCCTCTGTATTCCAGACTGGATGACTCAAAACATAATCAACAGCAATGGACTATAGGCGTAAATTATAAATGGACATTATGCAAAAAAATAGCGTTTTGAATAGATAGTAATCTTTTACAGCAAATAAAGTTTAAGTATATTTAATTATAATTTGATTTTAATATTTTCTTTATATTTTCACTTATATTTTTAGATTTTTTCTAAAACGTTTTTTAATATTGTAAAAGAAAAACTCATATTTCACCGGTACTTAAAGTTAGAAATTAGATTTCTAACACGAAGGAATAATTCCAATTTTCAGTTTTCCTTCAACAATTATTTCTTATAAAATTATTTATTTTAATTTTATATTATTAAACCTTTTATGAAAGTTATTTTAATTCCTCATTACAATTGACCAGAACAATACTAAGCTTATACAATTTTAAGACTCATTAAATTTGATGCTAACAGTATATAAATTAAACATTTATAGTCATTAAAATTCCTGAATTAAAATTTCCTTAATTTTAACCATTTATTAGTTTAATATTATCTTTTATAGAAAATGAGTTTCTTATTAAATTACATTTTGATAGAAATATTATTGAAAAATTTTCTATTATTATCGAAATATATATTATAAGGATATTATCTTATTTTTTTTATATCCTCAGAGCAAATATTTCACTAATTATCATGACAAATACTTATTAAAAAAAGTACCTCGAACAATGGTAAAAGAAGAGAGATTTCATTATCTATCTCAGTCTCTAGACATATAAGCCATTAATTGTTAAACATAAAATACGAAGGTAAATTTTATAATATTAAAAATAAATTTAATTATTTCAAACGATAAATTTCTTGGTACAAAGAAACTATTTACAAACCTTTTTCCATACAGCTACATACAATAAGCAATTGGAATTGAAAATTGTATACCTTTTGAAGATAACGCAGTGCATACAAAAAGTGATTAATGTCCCTATCATTAACTAAGGTGAAGCAAAAGACCTTCTATTGTGTGATTGATGTTGGAAAAAATTGTAATTTAAAAAAACAAAATCTTTAAAGTTTTTTTGCATGTTTTATTTTACCTTATACAAATCTGAATGAAAGAAAATATATGATGCCGATGGTGTATTGTCGAGATAATCTAATACTGGACAAGTTCTTTGATAATTAAAGGTGGCCTAAAAACCATGTAAGTTTATTTTGGAAAACAAAATTGTGGTACGTGTTGTTTCATTGACAAGCACACATCAATGATTAATAAATTATTATGTGAATGAGAACAAAATGGAAAAATATCAATTTTTATCTTATAATGGGAGAATATTGAATTGATTCTTCTGTTTTATGTAAGTAGTTTTTTAGTCTAACAAGAAACATTTTTAGCTAAATTAGGAATACATTTTAGCTTTACATGAAGTACATTTTAATAAATGAACTCATATTTTTACTGACAAATCCTTTGTATGCTTATAAAATGTTCTTGACTTAAAACATTTGGACTTATTTATTTTAAGGATTAAATTTTACAGAAAATAAAAATATCTTTAGGCCAAAAATCCTTTTTAGAGCAATGTGGATTTTATAGAGTTCAACATTTCAGCTAAAATTTATACATTTCATTCTTTTCATGGGTTCTAATATTTCAATTTTTGAATAAAGCATGAAACACATTTTTTTTCTTTTGAGCAATATTAAAAATTAATTAATTATTCAAAACCTTTTTCATATTAAAATTTTGAAAATAATCCAGTTTCACTGGAAAATAATAAATCATAATTTTTTCTATATCAGTTAACTCTAAATCATGTGAATTTCAAAAGTAACAATATAAATCTTTGGGTTTTTATAATTGATTTATTTTTAAATCTAAAAAGACGAGGAACTAGAAAAGTTGCTAAGAAAAGGAAATATTTTAGCTTGCCAAGAATATTTTATTGGAATTCGATACAGAATTCCATTTAAAATAATTAATATTTTTTACGATTAAACATAAAATACATGCAAAGTAAACACACACAAGTATATTTTTATATACTATTTTTTTACAATGATATGAAATAAATTTCCTTATATATTATTATCTGTTATGAATCTGCTCCCCAACCTATTTATCAGTATTCATACATTTAAAAACATTTACAGACGAAATGTCTTTGAATTTTCCAGATTTTCAAATTATGCTGCACGTGAATATATATATATATATATATATATATATATATATATATATATATATATATATATATATATATGTGTGTGTGTGTGTGTGTGTGTGTGTGTGTGTGTGTGTGTGTGTGTGTGTGTGTGTGTGTGTGTGTGTGTACTCAAAACTCAAAACTCAAAATTATTATTCAATGGATTGCATACATAAAATTTCAGAAATGAATACATAATTATTAAATCAAATAGAATGACTTGATAAGGAAGCGTATATTTAATATGGAAGAAAAGAATTAATTCAATAAATAAAACAGTGAAAACGGAAATACTAATATGTTGTTCTCCATTAAATTTGTTAGTTTGATCAAGAAGTAACTTTTATTGTTTTAATGAAATAGGTAGAATAGGGGAAAACTTTTGTGAAGTTAGATAGAAAATGTCAGCAATATTGACAGATATTCCGAATATTCTCTATGAAATTCAGAATTGCTAATTAAAATAACTGTATTCCAATTGCACATTTTCGTTTCTGAAGATAATTATCCACAACGTAAGCCCTGAGTGATCTAGCGTTACTAATATGTTGTAGAATGTCGTTGCATATATAGTAACATAAGGAAGAATTAAAGATAATTACTTCAAAGAAGTATCATTACTTCTGAAAAATATGGATATCTGTGATTGATGATGCGCAGCTTTATCATAGAAGTCTTTTAAGGTGATTAATTGCTAATAATGTATTATGTGTTTTCGCCAAATCAATTACCATATTTTAATACTTTCAAATTAAAAAGTTTATTTTTTTAAACTTGATTATACTTAAAGACAACAACATTTTACTTATCAGTAGCTTATGACCTACCTCAAATATTTCCTTCTGTTGCTATTTTGAAGCGATTCGCAAATGACTGATGCATCATTATCAACAACTTTTGTAAAAAAAATCTAGTAATGGTAAGATTTTGACTGAAATCGCTTGTGCTCGAAAAAAATCAGTATTGTGAAAGCAGAAAGTTTTCAATACTGAATTTGTAAAATTGAACTATTTTTCCAACTACTTCATAAATATCGTTGCAAATATCTATCCAAGTGCTTAATGTTGGCCATTTTTAAATCAATCATCAAATAAGTTTTCAAATGAATTTTAATTTAAGGAAATTCATGTTTAATAAATTAAATAAAAATAGAAAATGAGATATCTCATTTGCCAAGCCAAGACCTTGTCTTTAAAATTTAAAACTCAATTAAAATTTAGTATTTGTATAAGAATTGGTTTACATAGTTTTATTTTTAGGACAAATAAATTAATTTTTCAATATATTTTGTCTGAAAAAAAGTTCATTTTAATTTTTTATAGAATTACTTACTTTTATATGCAAACTTTACATTTAACATATTTTTGACAAACTTTAAGATCTAAATTTATTTAAAGCTCTATTTATAATCAAATATATATATATATATATATATATATATATATATATATATATATATATATATATATATATATATATATATATATATATATATATATATAGTTAATAGTATATTTTATAAAATACAATGAAAATACCAAATGGAGAATAATACATTGAAAATACTAAATGGAAAACAATAGATTGAAAATACTTGGAAAAATTTCAAAAAAAAATAATACCTTGAAAATACTTGAAAAAATTTTAAAGAAAAATATTTGGAAAAATTTCAAGGAAAATATCAAAGAAAGATAGATATAAAATGGAATGGAGTAGAAACATGGCTAGCTTCGTCAGGGGATGTTGATCACATTGGCACAAATTATGGCTTTTTTGCAATGGCCCAAGACATAGTCTTAAAGAGAAGCCAGTACACCCCAAAGCCATACCAAAAGTTCAAACCAAAATATCAAGCCAGAATAAAAGAAGTAGAATTTAATCTAAAATATAAAAGTCAAAATCCAATGTTGCCAAAATACATTTAATTTATAATAATCAAATTAAAACCATATCCAAGTACAAGTCCAAATCTGCAAGAACCTCACCAAATACTATATGTAAGCCAAATAAATACATAAATTAGCGACTAAGTGTAAACACTATCGGCATTCAAGCTTCTTATAAGACCTTCAAGGCTTGGGTGACCCTTCTGTAGTATAAAATTACACCTTACTTTACTCTTAAAAGCAATGCTCTACTAGCCAAATTGTGTTTAATAAACTAGTTGTTAGTTATACTACAGAAAGCTCACCCAAGCCTTGAAAGTCTTATAAGAAGTTTGAAATGCCGATAGTGTTTACACTTAGTCGCTAATTTATGTATTTATTTATCTTACATATAGTATTTGGTGTGATTCTTGCAAATTTGTATTTGTATTTGGATATGGTTTTAATTTGATTATTATAAATTAAATGCATTTTGGCAGCATTGGATTTTGACTTTTATATTTTAGATTAAATTCTACGTCTTTTATTCTGGCTTGATATTTTGGTTTGAACTTTTGGTATGGCTTTGGGGTGTATTGGCTTCTCTTTAAGACTATGTCTTGGGCCATTGCTGAAGAGCCATAATTTGTGCTAATGTGGTCAACACCCCCTGACGAAGTTGGCCATGTTGGTACTTCATTCCATTTTATATTTATCTTTCTTTGATATTTTCCTTGAAATTTTTCCAAATTATTTTCTTTAAAATTTTTCCAAGTATTTTCAATCTATTGTTTTCCATTTAGTATTTTCAATGTATTATTCTTCATTTGGTATTTTCATTGTATTTTATAAAATATACTATTAACTATATTTTAGTAATTCTATTTTAGCTGCTTTTGCGCTGAATGTATTGCTAAACATAAATCTTTTTATATATTGTTGTGCTTTTCAGTTCTATATCTAATCTTGCGTTATATATATATATATATATATATATATATATATATATATATATATATATATATATATATATATGAAAGAAGAAATTCTTAAGAACTTTCAGAGGTTTTAATAATAAATTCATGCACTAAATTTTTACTCATCTAGAATAAAAAAATATGCTATATTAACCGAAAAGAAAGGATTATGACAAGGTAAATTAAACTCAGATGTGTCCTTCTCATTCAATTTATCTTTATTCTTTTTGATAGTTAATTGCAAATTATGGCTTTAAAGAAAAATATAATTTAATTTTTGAACTTTTTTGTATGAATTTGCCATAAAAAACAAAGTTGGAATAATTTAAGGAAAGAATTTCAAAAATTAAAATGAATTATATTTGTAGTAAAGTCTTAGAAATACTTAATGTATAGCAATCGAATAACTTTTAACTAAAAAGTGAACGCAAAGCTGAAAATTGAATAACTTGTAAATCTAATTGGGTACTATATGTATTCTGGTAAACAGTAATTTCGAATTTAATCAAAAAGTAAACATTCGTTGAGGGCAACAAATAAATATGGACAGAATTTATTATGGGTAAAATCAATTTTGAAATAAATGGTGCTGTTATTGTGCATTTGCTGTATTTTAGTTTTATTTCATATTTTCCAGTTATTAGAAAACAATTTTAGTCTTATGTTTTTAGAATTTATATAAAAATAAAATAAACTTGCAAAAATAATTTATTTTAATAATTCGCAAGAAAAAATATTCTTTTTTTTATAAAAAATAAAAAATTATATTGATTGAAACAATGGAACAAGAGCTGATATTAATGGTATGCAAATTCAAAGCTGTTGAGCACCAACTACATAGCTATAAACCGTGTTCAAAATGCATTTTTAAGGAATCTTTAAGTGTCCTACATTCATTTTATGAAAAAAAGTTGGCAGAACAGAATAAACATTTTAAATAATTATTTCGAAATAGTTTAAACTAGTATTTATAAAAAGATTGATAGAAAAACAGATTAATTTTTTTTGACTCCAATGTATGCCTTTTACAATTTTATAAATAATTTTGGAAAGTTAATTTCAGTATTTTGTGGACATTCTATTTGCAAAATATTTATAAAAAATATTTCTCCTTTAACTGAAATAATGACTGCTTTATAAAGATTTTTACAACTCATTTGATTGCATTCTAATCAGAAAAATTTTGTATTTTCTAAATTTCTGCTGACTGATAAGATATCGAATTAATGTTTTTAAACACCCAATAATTTGCTCTGTAAATTAAAAAAATTTTAAAATATTCCAGTAAGTAAAATTTTTGAAATATCTGAATAGTAATATGGTTTTTTGTCAATAAGTCAATTTCAGTAAATTGATAAACAGCTAAAAATTCTTAATGCATAAATTTGCTGCTTAACTTACAGGTATCTTCCTTATAAACTAATCAGTTACTTCTATTTCCTGCTGTTAAAAATAATATGAAGTAAATTTTTAACTCTTCATCAAGGTATGTTTTAGTAATTAATTCTAAAATCACTTAAAAATATAAAAATTGCGAGAAAATATAAAAATATTTAATAAAATGAAAAAATTAAATAGAAAATTAAAAAATTTATATAGAAATTAAAAAAATTATTTTGTAAACACTTTATAATCATGTGGCGAAATATTTTCTTAGAACTTAAGAAATAACGTGGCCTGACAGAGTTGAATTTACATCATAGTTATTGTTGAAACGGAAGATGGATTATGTTGTCTTGTAAATAACTTAATACAGCTGTCGTTATAGAAAGCTGATTTCTGAAATGTCTTAAGAAAAGGCTTCTTTATAAGAGACAAATTTTGGCTCATTTGTGAATGAACTGTTCTTCTCCCTTCAATTTATAGTCAACGATGAATATATTGGTGAGTGTTTTTTTAAAACAGCTATTAAAATTTAATTGAAAAATGTTTATAATTTAGTTTAAATACAGACAAAAAAGTTAACTTCAGATTTCTTTTTTAATAAGAAAAATAGAGAATTTTCACTGATAATGTTTATTTCTTTGGATTCTTTATTATTAATAACAAAAGCAGTCTTAATCAAAAAATAATATTATGGTAAAATCTAAATTTTTCATCATGAAATTATAGATGCTTTATTATTACTATAAAAATAAATTTTAAATATTATATTTCACATGACCATATCACATTTTAATGTGAAATATTTCACTGTGTCTATTTAAAAATGACTGAAAATGTTATGCTGACCACAATTCGAGCAAACTTTGTAAATAAAAACTAGTGCAAATCCTAAGGTTTTGTAATAATTTTTATTCACTGAAAATTGTTAAAGATTTTTCATTTGATAAAACATGCATATATATATATATTATATATATATATATATATATATATATATATATATATATATATATATATATATATATATATATATATATATATATATATATATATATATATGTATATATATATATGTATATGACATTTTTGACCATTGCATATGTTTAATTCCCTCTTTTATCATTTATTTACAATGGATTTCAGTTTCATATAATTCTTTAGGATTCATAAAAAAATTAATAAAATCAAAATAAGAAGTTTTTATCTAACTTATATACTGTTGTTATTATGTTATTATTAAATAATGTAACAGTTATGTTTACTTTCTCCAAATACCAATTTTATAAAGCATATTTAGTTTAGAGTTGCACTTTTTTACAATTTATATTTTAGTTGCGCGTATATGTTTTTAATGTAGTTGAATTACATTTTTAAAATTTCTGTAAATAATTACAGTGGATGATCGGTTAACAAACATATTCCGTTACAAGACAAGTTTAGCTATCAGAATTGTTCGTTAATCGATCATCGATTTACCGCAGATTTTTTTGTGAAATCGATTAATTAGTTATGGAGCCCACATAAAAATGAAATAAAAAAATAATGTATAATTTCTTAGTAAGTTTATTAAAACATGATACATATGTATAGTCTCGTCGTTCAAACAAATCAGTAGTTTTCCTTTGCTGTTTATGGGGCATTAAAAAAAATCGAATGTCAATTGCTTTTCTCTCTTTTCTACGACTCTCCGGAAGTGATTAATAGCATTGTTGTTATAAAGATCCCTAACGTCTCTGATATCAGCTTGGTTTTGGTGCCATTCTAAGACCGTTGCTGTGACATTCTGCCACTTCTTCAACGAACTAATGAGAGGAGGGGGGATGTTTATGCGCAAAATGATATCAGCTTCAGTTTTGAATGAAATCAAAACCAAGATTGATGGTTTACCTTGGTTATAAATATTCTATCGGAAAAAAATTCACGTATAAAACTTAGAAGTTTAATAGGCAGGCAACATAATTCATTGATGAAAAACTATTTTTTGATCCATTGAGTCTGGCAACCCTGCACATCCTGTCCGTGAGCCGAGAAGTGTTGGTTAGAGTTCGTTTTAATTCGTCAACTGTATATGTGTTCTTTGCCAGAACACAAAAATCTTCCATGAAAGTGTTCGTTGTCCGATTTGTTCGCAAAACGAACTGTTCGTTAGCCGATCACCCGCTGTATGTATTACATTATTTTATATTTTAGTATTTTCAATGAGAACTTTATATCATTTCAAATATGAATAATCTAATTTATTTATAGGCATTAATATTCTCCATGCTTGCCTTAATGGTTTTGGCATCTGGCAACGAGTTCGGTGACGAGGAGGGAACTCGTGAAAAGCATAGGGTCGGAAGACCTGGAGGCAGCAAATATGATGGAAAAAAATATGGAAAATGTAAGCTAGCTTTTCAGCAACAAGTTCTTAAATGCTTTTTCTGCGTAATTATTATAATCTTTCTTTGCCAAAAATAACATTTTTATGCGTGTTGCTTTAATTTCATTTTTAAAGTGTAATTGCAAAATGAAACATAATATTTATGTGCATTCGATTAATTAATAGATATTTTTAATATTTCACTTAGTGATTGATTAATACTGATAATATCATTAATCAATCACATTTTTAAATGACTGATTAGTGATTATATGTCTTACACAACATATGAGAGATATTTTTTAAATTTTATAAATGCTTATGTTACTGTCTGAGGATGACTTTTTGTGTAATTTTTTTTAATACTTTTCACGGTAAAAATATATTTTAGGCTGCCCCTTGGTGAAAATTAGCGATTTTTGATAACCAAACGTTTTTTGTGTGCATATTTGGTGTAAAATGAATCTAAAAATACTATCATTCAAATTGTATTATATTCAACATCATACAACCTGTGCCAAATTGGCGAGAAACCAAGGGGCTCCATAAAGTATATACCACTCTTTTTTTTTGTAATATTACATTATTGAGAAATGCTCTTATGTGTTAAAATATAGTTAATATATTTGACGATCCAATATTCCTAGTAAATTTTCTCGATTTTAATATTTTATTATTTTAACTTTGAAATATTTTTTATTTATTTCTCATTTTTTAGACCTGACTCTTGATTGGAAAATCACGACTTCTTATTCTCTAACTTATAACTTTTAGTTATGAATTCAGTATAAATAATTCACCCTTTTAATATTTTTTATTCTTTTATTTCAGGAATTTGTAGACGAAATCTATAATCCATATTTCAAGGATGAAATTCTTTGTAAAATTGATGTTCACAGAATTTTAAATTAAATTACCCATCACAATAAGCAACAATTGTAGTAATTTAAGTAATCTGTTATCCAGTAAGATTTCAAAATACTTTATTCACTTATAAAAAAACCTTTAAAATAAAAGGTGCAGAAATTTCTATTTTGAATAAAGGTTGTTTTAATAGCTTGTCAAAGAGTTTACTCTGTATGTCGTACGCTTACATACATAAATATGTTTGCACAAATTAAATACTTTTTTGCATATTTTCCCTGATCGTAACAGCAAGTATATAACTAACAATATGAGATGAAATATGTTCTTTTTTCATAAATACAATTTTAATTACTTTTTGAAATTATTTGAAAATAATTCTTTTACGAAAGCTGGGCATTTTTTATAATAATGATTTTAGTTCTATTTTACAAGACAACAAAAATAAAACTGTAAATTATAATAAATATTTTATATGCTAAAAAGTTTCCTTATAATTTTTACGCTAAAAATGTTAAGCATTAACATGATATCAACAAATAATATTTTAAACTTGGCGTTCACACCCTCTGTGGTTTAAAATAAAACAAGTGGCAGAATAAGGTTCGTCAAATCGGCAAACATTTTGTCATGCAAAACAAATATTCTTGTAAGAATATTTTAGCTTTTATGAATTTTTCAATAAAATGCGATTAATTTTCTACTCTAAATTTTAAACAAAATTTATTTAAAAAAGATTAAAATTATGAAAAAGCAATTCTTTTTGGGTAATTATTGTAAAACATTTCAATCACCCAAAACATCTTTCATTTTGCATATTTGCAAAAAATTCAAAATTGACCACATTTTTCTAAAGGTATTTTTACCTTCTTATTTAAGGTATTTTATATTTAGAAAACTATTGAACAGGTTTTTATTATGATTTTAATCAACCAAATTTTACAGGAACTCGATTGCATAATCTAATTTCTCTAAACTTTCAAGTATCAATTGCCCCATCTTATGTAAATAAAAAACACAGATTTCAGAATTCACTATTTAATTATTTTCCCTAAATCTCTTATTTTTTAGAAATTATTTTTAATAATTATCTGTTAATATTCCTGAAGAATAGATCATTAACCAAGATAAGAATACAAAAGGTAAATAAATTATAAGCATTACATTCTTAAAGGGCTTGATTTAATTAATAAATTTAATAGTTTCTAAAGGAATCCAATTTCAAAATATTTTATTTATAAGGCATATAGAAAACAATGAGAAATGAAGTATTATATTTTTATGAATCACGTTCACCAGCTAGTATTAATTCCAGTTTCTTGAACTAGGTGAAAAGATTAACCGTTATTTTTCGTATGACATAGAAATGCGATTATTTAAATGAAAAACAATTTTAATTTTTGTAGTCGTACTATATCTATAAATTATATCATATTAAAAAAATCATATGTTACTCCTTGCATTGAAGAAAGCTTCGCACAGGCTTTTTGAACAATAAAATATGGTAAATAAACATTTTTCATGAAACATTTTATAAATCGTATTGTCATAAACAATATTCACAACATAAAATAGGCAAAACAGATTTTTAAATTTCATTAAAAATAGCTGTGGTTAAATTTTTGTAAGTAAAAACTTTTTAAGGTTTCAAAAATTTTATTTAAAATTAATAGCTATAAATTTGTTTTACTTACGATTAATGTGAAGGAAAAGAACTTATACCCTTAATATCAAAAGCATTAACTTATATCAATTAAAAAATTTAAATAAATACACTTTTCAAAAATATTACAAATATGTGTTAAGAAACTGGAAAATTTAAAATAGATTTCTTGTTGAGAAAAATATTTCATTTCTTTATTTAACTGATGCACAACTAAAAGATAGTAAGGTATATTCGTATGTTTTAAATCAGCTTCTAAGAATTCATTGTGCTGTCAGCCATTAAACAAAGCAAATATGGAATGAAATGCTATACCATTCACTTCAAATATATGTTGGATGATTAATCTTCAATCTTAGCTACAGTCGTTGTTGATAAAAATACTCTTTCAACTTCTAGAAAATTCATGTTTAAAGGCTTTAAATGTCAGATTAAAGAGATTGGAAAATCATGTGAATAATGAGCACTTATGAAATCTTCGCCTTTGTTGAGCATAGAAGGTGCAGTACAGGCAGAGCAAAATTTTATGTTTTTTAATTGCAAAAAGATTAAGTCATAATCACGCCTGCAGCTTCAGAATAATTTTAAATTGTACCAATGCTGCATAATCCTCACTAATAACCGAATGCTTTTTAATATATTTATTTAAAGCTTCATCGAAAATGTAAAAATATCAATTGTAAAAACTACATAAAATAACCTTCTTATGCTAGTAAAAAGCATTTTAAGATATGTTTGATATGTATTTTTTTTTTTTGGAGACAATTGCTTGATTTAATATTTTGAAGTCAGTGGAAAAGTATATTTTTTTCCAAAGAAGAATATGAAAGCAATGGTACTGTACCTCAATGATACTATTTTACTATCAATCAATGATACTATTTTACTGCCAATCAATGTTTTACTTCAGAATATTAATGTAAAGAAATAATAGTTTAGTGAAATTGCAGTTAATAGAAATATTACTTCAAGATTATCTCTTTACTTATCTCTAGTTTCAAATAATCTCATGTCATTGCAGTCTACTTTGTAAAATCTAAAACAGTGAGTTTCTTTCGTATAGTAAAAGCCATTATGCATTTTATCATGCATTTGCTTATCTGATCAACAATAGAGATAACCAAAGAAAATTTTTGGTTTTCTGTATGTTTCTTGGATCGGGGTCGTAAAAGAATGTGTAGCTGCAAATTGTTCTGTCTATTTACTCTCAATGAAGGAATATTCAATGATTCGAATATATACCTAATATATTACAATTTTCAATGAAATGATGGTAACACCATAAGGTTGATTTCCTTATTCAAGTTATTAAAATAAATTAAAAGTGTAATTTTTCTTTAAAGAAACTATCTCAAACATAAAATTTTTACTAATTTACAATTGTATTTTCTATGCTAACTATCTTCGTGTTTTCTGATCCTTAAAATTAGACAGCTACATTTTATCTTAACAAATATTTTTTTCCTTTGTAAAATTTGTGCTGAAATCATAATTTTTTTCAATATTCGTTTTTAAATTATTTTTTCAAAGTTTTTCGAAATTATTGATGATCTCTTATTATGACCAACTCTAACAAACAACCAAGTCCTATATTATATTATTATATCATTATTACACTTCATTAAGTATCGATTAATTTAGAGAAAATATTTTATATTTTAATTATGCTTTGCAAAATTCATGTGATAATTTTATTTTGTTTGTATCAAGACGATAAACGTCACTGTAGAATAATTATATTGAAATCTGAATTTATGTAAATTGTATTTCACTAGCAAGACTACTTTAACCTCTGAATCAAAACTTTATCAATCCATAGTTATTTTATCCTTAAAATAATTAAAGCGTATGATAATTGCACATCAAATATAATCTTTAAGAGAGTATTTCCGAAAAATAACATACCTACTTTTATATGAAATGTATCTCCCTCTATGTATATCATTCAAATTCAGTAATTTACGGATGCATCTTATGATCAAGAAATTTGAAATTTGATGTGAAAATTCATCTCCTATGCCCTAATAATTTACGATGAAAGAACTTTTGAAAATTCATCTTTTGATTAGGATAAGACTTATTAGATAAAATTCATCTTTTGAGTAGGATAAGAAACATACTAAAACACATTTTATCTTTATTATTATCTAGTAAACATAATTAGTTAACTTTTATAACTAAAAGTTACCTACCAAACTTGGGAAGAAATAAAAAATTATAAATCGAGAAATATGTGGCTTAAAACTATCTTTAAACTTTTATTTTATGTTATTTCTGGTCCTAAAAGTTCTATATCTAATCAATTTGTCACATTGGTTCTTCGCAATTAAATTAAAATTGATTTGGAAGGTTTTTTAACACTAAAATTTGTTAAATTTAACAAATTACAAGAAATTGGTTTCGAATTTCTATCTTAAAATTCGTACAGTATGATGAAAGTTTTTCTAACGCTTGATAAAATGTTTGATAAAAGTGATTACATTTTAAGTGAGCAAAGGTATATTCTTCTTACAAGAAAATTATATAAATACATGCTACTTTAATTTTAACATTTTTTAATTTTTATTTTTTATTCAAAATTAATAAATTTCAGTTATGAAATATTAATATGCATTTGATACTGAGAAGATTAAAACAGAATTAAATTATAAACAGTTAATTTAAACCATTTATTTAGCATTTTTATTGGTCAGATATTTTCAGGCATTTTGTCAGTTGTAATAATTTTTTTTATTTTCATTTTATCCCTACATATATGAACTTAGAATATAAATAAGCCTAAATATTAAAAAGAACAAAATTATATATTGATCTTCTCCAGAAGTATTAAAAAACATTTCCTGCAAATAAAGATTACTCCATACATGAAGCAAGTAACTCGTATTAGTTTTTCGTTTTGCTTAACGTAACTTGTTGTTATTGTAATATTTGTGCTAAATATTTGGCCAATCAATTTTTCTATTAAAACAGTAAACCTCCGAATTTTTATAAAAATTTTATAAAAAATTATTTTTTTAAAAAAGTATCATTTTCTTCATAAAATAAATTTGTTTTATATTTAATATGTGATTACTGATCATTTTAAAAAGTTAAAATTGCTTATTACCAAAATATAATCTAAATGAAAATTACTTACCAAAAGTGTACACATGGTAATATTTCCTCTAATAGTGAAATATAAATGATTTTAAGGCATTTTTACAAAAAAGTTACAAAATTTTATCTATAAATATCAAGTTTATATAACATGTGAAATTTGAGAAAGGGTTATAAAAAGAAATTCAATAAATTTTTAAGATGTAATAAGGAAATATATTGGTATTCGCTTAATGCAGTTAAAAAATGTAAATAAAGTAAATGTATAAATGCATATCGGTTTTTAACAGCTTGCTTTATTGTATTATCTTTAGATCCGTAAAATGATTGTCTAAAGAACGTTTATGAGAAAACAGTGGTTTTTAGAGCTGAGAAATAAGTTTATGAAAGCTATCACAGCTGAGAGATATTTTTAGCGTCATTGGCAACTAAAAATTAGATAAAAAATTCATGTCAACATATCTAAAAAGCCAAGTTACCATAGGCTTATAACAGGAGTGCTCTGGATACTTTCCGGGCCGTCAAAAAGGTATAAATATCAATAACAGTTAAGAGGTGAGTCAGATAAGTTCGAAGCAGTTAGACATCTACGATACAGCTCTGGAAATTGCGATCTAATTTCCACTCTGCATAGTTGAAAATGTAAAAGTTAAAAGATTCTTACCCCCGGTGTAAAAGCTTTAAGCTAAAGTAATTTTAGTTATAACGACTGAAAGAATTATGAAAAAAATTTTGTATAGGAAAAAATCAAACTTTATATTTTTTTCCACACCTTATTGCCACGAAGAAATTCACAACAATACTAAAGGAAGACAAGTTTTTGCTTCCATCGTTTTTTTCCATTCTGTGGACATATATGGAAGATAGCTGAAGCATAAAATTTCGAAAATTCTGAATCGGAATTATTATACGATATTAATTCTGTAATCGATAAATTTAAAAAAATTCAGTTTATTATCGTTAGACTATTTGTCAAAATATCATTTTGAGTAAATAATACCCAAAGTTACATGGGACAAACATTTAAATTAAGTTAAAAAAACTGACTGATTTAATTTTATAGGTTTCATTTATTATTTTGGATTATCATTTTTTGCGTTAAGTATTAAAAAATACAACAAGAAGTAGAGCTCTCTAATTTATAATTTAATGACTTAATATTAAAGGTTTATTTTTCTTCAAAATATTAAACAATTACTTCTTTTTACATGTAAAAATTTTAACAAATAAAATAAACAATACAATGACAAAATATTTTTTTTTAAATTGTTAACTGAAAAATTGTTTAGTTTAAATAAATCACAAAGATCAAAATTTGAGTTCAGAATGGAGAGAAAAAATAGGCTTCTAAATAAAATTTTGAAAATTAGGGGATCCTCTTAAGCTTTTGAATTGAAGATTTCAAAGCTTAAAAGCCATGAACGTAAGTGTTCATATCATTTATTCACATATTTCTTCAGCGAAAGTGTAAATGAGGAAAATTATTAATTTATTATTTTTTATTATAATTAGGTACTATTATTTTATAACTATTTATTAATATTTATATCTTGTAATTAATTTAAGGCTCCTTAGCGAAGTGGAAATATTAAAACGAGAATTTTTGAAGCAGAAACTTATAATAGTTTAAAAACCATTTTATACCGAATTGAATAGCTATCTTGAGAATCATCGTCCTTTCACTTAAGGTTATCTCATTTGTTTGAAATGCAATTTATTTAAGATCTACACATTAAATTAAAAGTTATTCCCCTTCACATATCAGTATACAGAAAATAAATAATAAGATATTAAATGATTGAATAATAAATTTTTAAATAAGCGTTTTGATAAAAGCCATAATTTTTATAATTAATCTTTATATCCGAATATATTTAACAGTAAAGTAGGTCATTTTCTTTTATGTTCCAAGGACTAACTTTACATATATTAAATGGGGGCCATTTGACAAAGATAAAAAACATTTAATACCGATAAGATATTAAATGAGAACCATTTAAATCAGATAAAGAATATGTCCTTGGAACATTTCAATTTCATTGAAATAAACACTAAAACAACTAATTTTTTTCTCTTGAAGATGGTGATCGATAATGATTTGTATTTACATAGAGTTAAATTTAAATAAAAATGCTCTTTATATAAAACGAATATCATTATATTCAGATATAATTTTTTTGTCATTTATCCTCAAAATAAGTTATATTTATTGGGATTAAATTTATTGCAATAAACGCAAAGTAAGTTTCAAATTGCAATTCCTATTTTAGAAACTTATCAAAATAATATAAATTATAAATAATTTTTATTTATTTATTTTGAAATTTTTACTAAAAATTACACAAAAAAATTGAGTATTATGAAAGAAGTAGAAACTGAACAAAGTATGAATTTTTTTTTCATTTAAAAGTATAAATTTTTCCAGTATGGATTACTTTATATAAAGATGATTTAAATTATAATGTTTAAAGTGAATTTAGAATTTTGACCTAAAAATATTAAAAATTTGTGTGTCAAGAAGCTGTAAAAATGCTGAGTTTTTTCCCTTAAACTTTGAGTTCATTTTACGTATTAATTTCCCATCCATACTTTTTGCAAAAGAAATCACACGAAAAAACAAACTGAAGGCATTAGCACATAATTGCTATGTTTTCTTAGCTAATTACGTTAGGGAAATTATGAAATGTTCTAACTTTTCAATGAAATGAATGTGCAAATATTACAATATTTAAAAAAATTCCTTTTTACAAACTTGAATTCCTATTTCTGATAAATAAGCAATCTTAATTTTTTTTCATTCATTACAACTGAAGAGTAAATATGAAACATAAGTGCTAACATCTAACTTAATATAAGTGATAATAGATGTACTCTTCTTTTTACGTACAAAAATTAAATATCTGGAGCTGAAAAAAAGCAATTTAGAACTTTTTCATAGCTTATAGGTATAAGACTAACATAAAAACATCTAAGACTAACATAAAAAAAAGTTACAGAGGTTGTACGAAATGTCATGTTTATGAATTATGATTTTATGAATTATTCTACAAGTACATCCTAAAAGCATATTCCTAGTATTAAAAGTAATTGCAACACAACGTATGTGAGGAATCGGAGAATGCTGTAGATAACAGCAAAAATCTATCAGAATTATATATCTAGATGATATAGAACATTCAACAACTATTTAAATCAGCAACTATTCAAATTCCTTACTAATAATGAATTAAAATTGTTTTGTTGAGAATGTATGAAAACAATAAAAAGAAAAATGTACATTTAAAAATTTTGGCTGAAAATCTTTACATTAAATCTCAAAATTAAAAATCTTTGTACTAAATTATTTTACTTAAAAATAATAATTTTTGTTACAACAATTGACATGATTTATTAAATTTCAAATATATTAAAAAGAATATGATAGTAAGAAAAAATAATTTTGCTTGATATACAGTATTATACCATAATTTATAATTATTTACAGTTTCTTTCACTTTTTAATAGAAAAATATCAAAAATGTATTCAAAGTTTTCAAAAATATCATAAAATTGATATGTTAAACTGTAAAGAAATAATTTCTTTGCAGTTTATTTTGCTTTATAAATATTTTCCCCCAGGTAATGTTTTTTTCATATCAAATTTGTAAAATATTTTAGAATCTTTTAGATTTTGATAAAAAAATTTTAATACAAGTATTTATGTTTACATTTGACATTAAAGTAATAAAAATATATTTATTTAATTTGTTTACAACAAATTTAATGGTTTATTATTTTTGTAGTACATTATTCAAAAATATTAAATGATTACACAATTAAAAATGATTTACTGATAAAGAAAGTTTTTATATTTTTACAATGGAGTATAGTTGGAAATGTTTATTTATTATATAATGCAATTTTGTATATTTTTTAAATATGTGGTTTTAGAGAAGACCAGATCTTCAAGTGTCTCTACGTTGTTTATCTATTTTCTAAATTGATTATTTTGGAAAAAATGTTAAAATAATTGAAAAAATTATCAAGTCAGAGAAATATGAGTGAAATTTCTATCAACAATAATTACTTGCATATTTTTTTCCAATTTTCCAAACCCCAAAATATTATTATCAAAAAATTTAAAGCATCAGAAAAATAATGTTGAATACAGATAATAATATAACACATTTCTTGAAATATATTATTAAAAAATATTAAGAGTGAATTGAAATCTAAAGCTTGTCATGTTTTAATATATCTAGAATATATGACATATCTACGATTTAATTCAACAGCTAAAAATGTTTGAAAATCATGCATGCATCAATCACAATGTGGGTGAGAATGTGATCTATGATTATATTAGTATGTATCGCTTTATTAGTGCGCAGGTGAATTATTTTATTTAGATATGAAAAGGTAATTACTATTTTGCTTTTTTCTAAGTAAACGAGATATTTATAATTTCTCCAGCAAACTGGAGATGTCTTAAATAAAAATATTTGGTCTATAAAATTAGTCTTTTGACTTCTATATATATATATATTTCTTTCTTTGTTGATAATTTAAACAACAAAATATTTTAATACACATTTTTTTAATTTATAAGTACTTCATCACAATACTTGTTCTGGGAATTTTTAAGATTTTTGAAAATATTCGAGAAATACATCGGCACATTCCTTGCCCTTTGTATTGTAACCTATAAAGAATGATAACTTGAGCATTTTAAAATAATTTAAGTTTAAGCTATTTTTAACATAATATTATTTAAATTTTGTATAATGTAATAAATATTAAACAATAATATGATCTCTGAACTGAGTTTAGCTGTTTCATAATTCTTCAGAACAGGGCACCAAAATCTAAAATACGCCCATGGAACTAAGCTAAAGTGAAAAGCGAGGAGATTTCTACTGGACAGATTTTGTCTAATGTAAATAAAAATAATAGTAAGAAAATGTTTAACCTAAAATAAGTCCTTTCTGCAGAATTTTTGATCTAAAACTATAAAAACCATATTATTAAAATAAATTTTTAAAAATAATTTTCTTTTGTTTTATTTGAAAATATATGAAAAAATGTTTGCCAAATAAATATTTTTTGGAAGGGATATTTATATATAAATAATTTCAAAACTTTTAAATGACAAAGTACACTAATAAACTTCATGCTAATAAAAAATGATAAATACTAAAACAAAAAAATTAAAATGAAGATTAATGGGGAAAATTACAAAATACAAAGAAGTGTAAGTACAAAATGTGTTTATTCTTTGTGCATCAAAATATTTAGAAATACACTCTCTAGCTCCTTAAGTTGCAATGCAAATTGCAATTTTTAGGTAATTAGTATGTAGTAATTTTTAGGCATATGAACATACAGTTTTAGATAAAAAATTTTATACATCTTTATTCCTGAAAAAAATAGTAAATGCAATTTTAGCACTAACAGTCTGATAAATACATGTGAAACTGTTTTCAGTTAATATTTTTTAATTCTAATTAAATACATAAAATTGGCAAAACTATTATGACCTGTATACGGAAAAAAGTAACAAATAAAATCCTGATTTATTGATTTTTATGAATGTTATTAGAATATTTTTATAATATTCATTATTTAGTTTTAACTCTGTTGTTGTTGTTGTTACTTATGACACTTGGACAAGCCAAGCTCGCTATGCCGTTGGCAGTGCGAATTAAGTCAAACGGGTGCGTCTTTCGTTTGGAACAGAGCACCACGAAGGTGAAAGTACGTCTTTGCTCTAATTAAGGTGCCTCGTAATTTTGAACCAAGTTCAGGTGACGAGGCCACACCTGAGCTGGCACCCTCCTCTCCACATCCACGCCACACCAGCGGAAGGACTTTGGACGTCACAGATTAACGTAGACACGTCCCCAACCTACGGAGTTCCAGCAACCCAGTGAAGGAGAGTACACCGTGGTCACCCTCCCAACCACTGCCTGCGGCAAATGATGCTTCACTTTGCTGAGCTTACGGGAAGCGGCATGAAGCTACTGAGCCACTGGAGCTCAGTTTTAACTCTAATAATTATATCTACATACGTTAATCACATAAAATTATAAAGTAAAAATTAAAAAAAACCTGTAAATAAATTTGAGAGAATTTATAATTAATACAATAAATTTAATTATTCCATACCATTTAAAGAATATCTGTTAAACAATCATGTAAAACGGTTTGTATATATTAAGTATTTCAATTAAGCTTTTCAAACATTGAATTTATGTATATATTTAAGAGTTTACATTAATGGAATTTAAATAGAAAAATATTAAAATGACTTCATTAAATTTGTTCTCATAAAATAAAAGACAGCTAAATTTACGTTTTCTTCTAAGCAGTACATAAGTAAAAAATAGTTCATATTAGTTTTGAATAAATTCCATAATTAAAATCTTTTATTTTTACATATGTCACATCTCTTCAATAAATTAAATTTCAAAGAATAGGAGGAAAATCAAAATTGAAATTTGAAACGATGAAAAAAATGAAGAGAAACAAAAACTTAACATGTACCAAACAACAAGTGAAGTGAGAAGAATTTTCAGCTTCTACTCACGAGTGAGCATAGCGTGTGTCGATTGCTCCGTATTTAAAGTTTTTGAAGGCTCGAAACTTTGGCGACATTTTTGAAAATTCGGTCAATTGCGTGCGCCAAAAAGATTTTGTTTCCTTGATAGAAGTCTGACCATTTTAGTAATTTCGAACTGAGTGGAACTTTTGTATTAATGAACAAAAGCAATATTTTATCATGAATTTTATTATTTCTTTTAAAAAATGTTAAAATTTCATAATTATACTTGATTATATTATAATGTGTTACTTTTAGAATACAGAATTTTATTCAAGATTTGAGAAATCAGAAATTCAGCTTGATATAAAGAACGTAGCATAAATATTAGGTTAGAGTATGGTAAATCTTTTAAAACTCAAATACTATGCTCTTAAAATTAAATCAATGATAAATGAAGCATTCTTTCACAATTTTTGAAAAATTATTCTCAGTGACTAGAAAATGTTGTTAAATAAGTAACTTTCTACTTGAAAGTTATAATTTTCAAAACATGAAGTTATGGCAGTACTTTTATTAGTAATTTTAGTACTGTTTTATTTAAATACAACCTGGCTTAAATGATGCAATTATTTCTTAAAGCTTTATTAGACTAATCTTATTTTATGATATTACATTCTCCTTAGCTAAAAAACTTTATCGAATATATAAATATTTAAAATGTCAGAGTGAACCTTATTTCCATTTCAATTTGAAATTTGATATGAAAAAATTCTGTTTATAATATCGAATAATTAATTTTTTGTATTAATATATCGATATTCGTATTTTAATTGATGAAACTATTCAGATTTACAGTTATTCATTTTATTTATTTATTAAAAAATAGTTGTTTACAGATAAAAATAATTGGCATTTTGGAATGTTCATTAAAATTTAAAATAATAACCCATTTTTGAGTTATCTTATGGAAATGATAGCAAATAAAATAGATGAATATATCTTTAACTACTTGTTGTAAAGTAGTTTAGCAATATATTTATGATATTATATTTTATAACAAATAATTGAATATTACAATAATAATCTGTAAGAATTAATTCCTTTATTTTGAAAATAAAGAATAACCAATTTATATTTAATGTAGCATCATGAGTAAAAAACTTGAAATTTACTTGTTTTTCTCTTCCTTTTATATTTTTAGTTTTTGAAAAAAAAATTAAAATGGCAAATAGAAGTAAATCCATTAAAAAGCAGCGTAAAATTGCAATATTTTCAACCATTTATTAACAATTTAACTATTAAAGTATACTTTTTGTATAATTTTCCTTATTGTATAATTTTTGATTATTAATAGATTAATTTAATTTTTAAAAAACTTTATTGCATAAGAATGTTAAAATAAGCAAATATTTGTTCAAATTTTGATTTTTAAGCGCAAATTTCTAAAACTATTTGGAACAGCAACATGAACAAATATAAAATGTCACAGTTTGCAGTCAAAGCTTCGATTTAGGATTCATTTATTTTTCCTTTCATCATTAATATTTATGAAATTTGATTATCTAAGTTTATATTTTCTATTATTTAAATTAACATATTCTGCATATTATATGATTTAACATAAATAAAAATTAATTACTACAAGTTTTCTTTTATTTAGATATATTTCATTACTATAAAAAGAAATGTAAGCCTATTATTATATAGAATATCAATCCAATTTTTTTGGCTCTGTTATATATATATAAAAGTCAGATATTCTTTAATACTTTTGATAGAAAATTTAAATATATTTCAGAAATAAATTCAAAAGACTAAATCATATTTTTTCGTGAAAGTATTTCGAAAATTTTAGCTATTTTAACATTAATTTTGAGAAATTTAGTTTTTCAGTTTAAAAAATTATACATCATAAAGTAAATGATGCTTAAAAATATTTTACAGATATAAAAAGCAAACAATATCCGATGTAGAATAATGTAATTGAGAAAAATAGTTTTATTCGCCAAATTGTGATTTTATTCGTAAAAATTGCCAAATCATTTTAGCGTCAAGGTTGTGAACCGTTATGTATTTCTAGGTAAAATCCCATATGCTATAATAAGTTTAAATTATACAACAAAAAATGTTATTCTATTTCATATTAAAAATTAAATAAATACAGCCTCATTTCCATTTAGATATTATAGAATAAATTTCACATTTAATCACAGTTAAAATTTGAAATCCAAGCAAATTGAAAGACACAAATTTCAAATTAAAACAGCTTTAAGGAATAGAAATCTCAATACAAGTAAAAACTAATTCAGAATAAATTGCTCCTTCCAATGTTTGTAAAATTACTGACTTTTAATAAAAAAAATTGACTTTTTTTATAAGCTCAATAGAAAAAAATCAAATCTTTTCTTAATCGAAATTGAATGCATGCTGAAAGAATCAAGAACATTTTATTACAAATAAATTTAATTGAAATAAAATACTTACATATTTATACAATGATATATTTTTCTGTAAACTAAAAAATGTATGTAGATAAAATAGCAAATTTATGAGAATTTAATAAATGAAATAGTTTAAATCATTTAATAAGTAAAAAATTTCGGATAAAATAATTTTCAATTTAACTTTATTACTTTAGTTTCTTATTTTTCTCTTAAAAATCAAGCGAATCAAATTTATCATTGTGTTATTCGAATATAAATACATTGAAAACTAGTTCATCTTTTCAGGATTTCTAAAGCTGGTTGGGAAAACTGACACTTAACATAGATTTCATAACTTTGTTTAAATTGAATTGAATTGAATTGAATTTTCGAAAAAAGTTTCACCATAAATATAAATTTTCTTAAAAATATAAAACTATAAAAGCAATGAAAAATTAAAAAAGTAATTTACTTCCTCAATTATTTTTATGAAAAAATAATACCACATTGGAAATAAATACATAATTGATTTAATTTAATGCACAATCAGAAATACGAAATGATTCTCACTTTGAGTGAAGTCAAAAAATAATCTTAAGGAGGTAAAGGCCAGTGAAATGCAAATATTCTAAATAAGCAACGTTAAATTCAAATTAAAAAAACTAAGAATTATCAAAAATATTCTTGTAATAATCCAAACTGTGTGTGCTTAGGAATTAATTAAATTTAAATAAGTTTTATTAAGGTCAAGAGTAATAAATTAAGGTGAGAAAATAATAAAATACTAAAACTGTAGGGGACGTAAGAAAATGGAGTTAGAATTATGCAGAAAAAAATATTATATTTATTACGACATTACACATGATAAAACAAATAATAATAGTTACAAAGAAAACATTTGGTTAATAATAAGGTTACATAGTACCTGCACACTATAAACACGGAAATATTTACGAACCGGATGGTTCGGCTTCCATTCCTCACAGTCCTCTACTCTCTCTTCTAATTCTATTGTATATAGAATATTTTGTATTGGCCAGTAACGCCATCTATCGTCAGTATAGTTATTATGGATCTGTTACAACCTCCCCCTCTGACCCCGAAGACGTCCCGACCAGGGGTCAGCAGGAGTTTTCCTGGAATGGTTTTGTTCTTGAGCATGAGCTATGGCAGGAGTGGGAGTTTTAGGACAGTTAATTTTTGTTGGCCTACCTCTTCTGCGCAAAGCTTTGATAGGGGAAGTTTTCTTTCCTTGAAAAGGAGTCAATGCCGAAGTGTGGTATACTCCTATTGGTATATTTGGAGAATCTGTGTTTGCCACAGAATACGATACAGGAGATTTTTGAGTAACGATGATAAATGGTCCATCGCGACGAGGCGAAAATTTTGCAGCAACACCAGCACTTTTATTACTTAAATTTGGTTTGCTAACCAAAACTAAATCTCCTGATTTATATGTAGGAGCTGGTCTCCTTCTCTGATCCGCAAAAACCTTGCTTTTATTTTGTTGTTCAATAAAGATCTCTTTGGCTTCAGATGTAAATCTTTCAAGCCTTTTTAGATACGGGGTCATTTCAACGACGAAGTTATCGTTTTCGATGATACCACGAAAGTCGTTGGTAACATCATCAATTGTGCGGAGCTCTCGTCCAAAATTGAGAAAAGCTGCAGTTTTTCCAGTTGAACTGCACTTTGAAGTGTTTAGTGCGAATCGAATTGCAAGGAGTTTCTCGGACCAGCTATCATGCCGATTTTTGACTAATATGGCAAGACGAGGTTTCAAATCACGGTTCTTCCTTTCAACTGGATTCGCTTGAGGGTGGTAAACTGGGGTTAAGGATTGATGAATTTTCATGAGATAACATAGTTGCTGCATCACAGCAGAAACAAATTGTGGTCCATTATCGTTAATAATCCTGCGTGGTATTCCATACCTCATGAAGATTTCTTTTACAAGAGTGACAGCACACTCTTTAGCTGTTGCATTTTCTAAGGCAAATAGCTCAATCCACTTCGTAGTAACATCTTCTAGTATAAAAATCCATTTTTTTCCATGACTAACTGGAAGAGAAGCCGAACAAATCAATGGATAACGTCTCAAACCTTTGGGATGGTACTGGAGTCTGCAGCAGACCAGCAGGTGTTTGGTTGGAGGGCTTGTATCGCATACATTCTATACAATCTTTTACATAATTGGTGATGTATTTCCGCATGCCAGTCCAGTAGTACCTTCTAGAAATTCTATGAAAAGTGCCCGTAATCACCTGCGGTGGGATCATCGTGATGAATTTTAAGAATCTGCTCCTTAGCATCTTCTGGAATGACAAGCTGAGCCTCATCAGACCCTGAATCAGGTGCATATTTGTACAGGACACCTCTGTTCATCAAAAACCCTTTTTCCGTCCAGTTTCTGTATTCCTCAGTCGAGTCGACTGCTTCCAAGGTATTTATTATTTTCTTCAGATTTTCATCTTGAAGTTGGCTGTCTCTGATTTCTTTAGGACTTTTGGTAGGAAAATCTACTGAAACAACAGTGGGTTGGTTAACAGTCACAGAACATATCTCGCATGGGTCATCTCCTTGGTAACAGGGTGGGCGCGATAACATGTCCACTCGATACGGAGGAACAGAAACCGGAGGATGGTTCTGCGTATCAATGTAATGTTCAATAAATGGGGTTGCCTGGACTGAAGATAGTTTCATACTAGGATAAGAATTCATTTAGTTCCATTCTCTGGTTAGCAGTCAGGTGAATGCCTTCATCTTCACGCAGTTGATGAGGATGATTCTTTAATTTCTTTTCCCGGGTGGGAGTCAAATGGAATGTTTCATCTTCAACAGTACCACCTTTTTCACTCACAGTTAGCGATGTAACCGTTTGGGAAGCATTTGTTTGTAGCAACCCACAAAGAGCTGGCATCGGCTCTTCAAAGAAAAAGTGTCGTTTGGCTTGATCATTGAAAAACCAAATGTTCCGTTTCAAATTTAACACAATCCCAGCCGAATTCAAAAAGTCCATACCCAAAAGGGTGTTGTTTCCTTTTGCCTCAGGGATGGCAACAAGGTTCAAAGGCAACGTACGTCCTCCAAGACGAATTTTTACCTTTGTTGTGTGAACTTTTCTTTTTATTTTACTACCATCTGCTAAAGACATTAGTAGTGTACTGGAGGCAAAGATTGCACCTTGTTTCTGCAGGATGTGGTAAAGTGTTTCTCCTGCGATTGAGTAGGTTGCAGCAGTGTCTGCGCAAGCGGTACCCATGACTCCATTGATAGTTACTCTTAACGTTGCTATCTGTGCGGGTGCACTAGAAGCCGATTGGAGAATAACACTACTAAAAGTACCAGAAATTTTCTTTTTCTTTACTTTACAGGTAGGACAGTTTGGTTTAATAACTCCTGGACTGCCACATCCATAACAGGCAACTTCGCTTGACTCTTTCTTAAGATTCTCATTTCTTTCTTGTCGAGGTTTTCTTTCTTGGGTAAAATGTTTAAGGGGAAGCTGCTTCTTTTGTTGTATTGGAAGGAGAGATTTCTTTACACCACACCGGACACTTTCGTAAGCATCAAGCTTCTCAACGAGATCAACCGGAGAAATAAATTCAGACCAAATATCGATAAAATGTTCTTTAACATCAGGGGGAACTTTCTTCTTGATTTGGTCTGCAATAATAAGTTGTTTTAACTTTTCAAAATCCTGAACCTTAAGTTCTTCAAGCCAGCCATCAAAATAGCTAGACAGATCAAAGAAGAAGTCTCTCCATGTTTTCTCTGGGTCTTTTTTGTGTTGAGCGAAAAGTTGTCTGAATCGATCTCCAGACAATTTAAATCTTTTCAGAAGTAGTTCCTTTACTTTCGCATAATCTTGTGTTTCTTCAGATTCTCGAACTATGAGAGCTGCAATGTCAGATGGCAGGGTGCCTATTAAGTAAGGAATCCATGAAGATTCAGGTAATTCCATAAATTTAACTTGTCTTTCGAAAACTGTGAAGAATGTACCTAATTCTTCTTTTTTCGGATCGAATTTTGGCAAAAGAGTGCTGAAATTACTAAAATCCAGCTTCTGGTGTGCTACCGAGGGACCAGTTGACGATAGAGGATCTATGCTTGCCAAACGCTGAGATTCAATTTGAAGCTGGAGTTTCTCCAGTTCATATTTTTGCTGTTTCTCAAATTTTTCCTTCGCATCAGCTATTTCGGATTCTCTTAAAGCTGCGGTTTCTTTCGCAACTCGCTCTTCAGTGATTGCTTGAAGCATACATTTGACCACAGTTTCATCATAATTAGGAGCTTTGCTAATGAGATCTGTTAATTGGACTATTTTTAAATTATCTCCCACTACCAAACCAAGCTCGTCGGCTAAGGTCCTTAAATCTTCTTTTCGGGCACGGTAAAGGAAAGCCATTCTTGATCTCAAGAGTTCTAATTTTATAACTTATTATTTAAATTAAGTTAATCAATTAAACAAGTTTTGTTAAACACTTGTTAAGCAACATTAATTAAATACTAATTGTTAAATTAATCAAACACATGTTTTTTAATTACATTTCAACAATAATATAATTTGAAAATATTTTTCACATTTATCACATTCTAAGACTAGAAACAATACAGAAAACTAGTAAATATATGTTGAAATTATAATTCAAATTAAATTACAAACCAAAAGTTATGATAATAACTAAAGTTATTTTTTTTAAAAAAAGAAAGGAATAAATATGAATAATAAGCAATATCTTCTAACAACTTCAGTTACTATTCAATTAATAAATTACTTCCATAATAATTAAACAAATAATACACAATTTGTTCTGAGTGAAAACAAAATTATTTCTAAAAATAATGACAATTTTATTTTTTACAATTTTTTAAATAAATTCAAAAATTAATTTCTGCATTTCACTTGATAAACAATTTTACATCATAAGTTTAATAATTACTAACTTATAAGCAAATTATTTTCAATGTAAAAATATTTAATGTTCTTATACTTTATTTAATAAAACCCATATCTTGTAAAAATTTTAAACTATAATATACTCATAGACAATGTTCAAAATAAACAGATAAATACAAAACATTTATTTTTAATATCTTATTTAAGCTATGTCATAAAATACAAAATTCTACAAAGTATTATTTTCTTTCAAAAGAAATAAAAAATTTTAAGATATCAAGAGTAAAAACAAAATAGAACAGAAATAGAATAGAACACAACAGAAATATTATTCTTATATTTTGTTTTGTTTTCGTTTTAAAACTTAACAGATTCCTCATAGATAAAAAAATTTAAATTTTCTTTCGAATATAAAACACTGTGATTTAAAAATAAACAAATGAAATATTTACTTATTTTTATCAAAACCAACATTCATGGAGCCATTAATTCGACTTCCATACTTTTGTCTAGACAGAACATTGACTCTTTTTATGCAAAGAAATTATTCTAACTAAATTCTTTCAATGAAAATAAACAAAGATAATCAGTTTTTAATTTAAATATGCAATATTAAAAGCTTATTCTAATTTAAAACAATAAAAAATAATCAATCGATTTCTTTCGATTTTATCCTTTTAGAACAATATAGAACAGCGTTTTGAGTAACTTCTGTTTTATAATATAAACAGTTTAAATTCAAGAATTTTACTGAACACAATATACATTTCAAAAGATTAAACTTCACTATATATGCAAATTGACGTGCAGAAAATATATATCAAGTACATGCAGTATTAGTAGACGAAACTTATAACATTCATGCACACGTCTGAACAACATTTAATCAAAACAGAAGTTATAAGGAACTAATGCTACAAAACAAAAGTTATGTTATTTGAATTAGTTTTAATACAAAACATGCTATTATAAAAACATGCCAACATTATCAGGATGATAATAAAATTTGTTAGAACAAAATAAACTTACCTGTTTTCTGGATGAAAACAATAGCTCGGCGAAATTCCGATATGAAATACATCTGTTCCGTTTCTGGATGAAAAAGAACGACTCAGGAAAATTCACAAATGGAATGCATTCCGGATGAACACATAATCAGGGAAATTCCGATGTGAAATTATAACTAACAAATTAATATAGCTAAAACTCAAAACCAATTAAATAGAAAACAGTGGGAAGGGCCGCTAGTTGGAGCGCCATTTTGTAGGGGAAGTAAGAAAATGGAGTTATAATTATGCAGAAAAAAATATTATATTTATTTCGACATTACACATGATAAAACAAATAATAATAGCTACAAAGAAAACATTTGGTTAATAATAAGGTTACATAGTACCTGCACACTATAAACTCGGAAATATTTACGAACCGGATGGTTCGGCTTCCATTCCTCACAGTCCTATACACTCTTCTCTAATTCTATTGTATATAGAATATTTTGTATTGGCCAGTAACGCCATCTATCGTCAGTATAGTTATTATGGATTTGTTACAAAACAAATTTATAAAACTACAACAAAAATAATTAGCAAATTTTAAATATAGTAAAAAGACTTAATAGTATACAAAAACACTTAGTTAAAATGAAAGATTTATCAAAAATATATCTATGCCTTTAACTTTCTGTTAATATATATACTTAACTAAACTCAGTGCTACGACACCCCATAGGTTTACCATGGCTTACAGTACCCATATCTGTTTTCATGATCAAAAACCCAGGACTGAAGTACGAAGCACATGTCTCAATTAAATGGACAGCCTAACGTGAAAACCCTTGTGTTTAATAGCCAAACATTATATATATATATATATATATATATATATATATATATATATATATATATCTGGCCAAATTTTCTGTCGAAAGCGAATTGAATCTTAAAATAAGGAGGAGGAATAAATATTTATAAAGCAATTGAATATTTTTCGACCATTACGTGAAAATTTCTTAACTGCAAAAAATAGATTACATTAAATTAAGAGAATAGGTATACCTCAGTTTAAAATTACTTCGTTATTGGATATATATATATATATATATATATATATATATATATATATATATATATATATATATATATATATATATATATATATATATGTATATATATGTATATATATATATATATATATATATATATATATATATGTATATATAAATAATGAGAAACATTTTTTTTAATTTTCATTGGCCTGACAGCTCATCTTGAGACCAAGGCCTACAGTGTCCATCTCTGTTTTCACGACCGAGGGCCGAAGAATGTGAAGTATATATCTTGATTAGGTAATCAGCCTATCGCGAAATCCCTTGGATTTAGTTCTTATGTTTAGTATTCAGTTTGATCGACCAACGAACAGGTTGAAAGGTTGAGTCAACTCTGCCTAGCCTGATGACATAATTTTGGATCTGTGATTTGAGGAGGAAATTTAATACATAAAGAAGTTTAATATATAATTTAAAGAAGATGTAAAATAAAATTTATTTTTAATATCATAAGTGATAGTTTTCTTTTGGAGACGAATTAGATTTTCAGTGAACAATCTAATGAAAGGAAATAAGGATGCATGTGCGCAAATTTATTGTGCATTCTATTTGTTTGATAATTTGATTTTCAACTAAGCAAAATCAATTGTATTTATTGGCATTCATGAATAAAATCTAGATAAGTCAGTATAAAATAATTATTACATAATGTTACAAGTTTAATATACAATTTTTTCATAACTTTTAGTAAAATTGTTAAAAAAGTTAAATAATTTATTATTAAAATTTTATATTTTTATATTTAAAAATAATTATCCAATTAAATTTGAAAAATGACAGATTAAGTTACAATAATAAGATATTCTATAAAAAATTTTGTTCATAAAAACAAACGCAATTTTTGAAAATTCACGTTTTAGAGGATACAAAATGAATGAACTTTGTTTTACAAGAATAAAACTTTCACACTGAATCAAATATTGAATGTATTGTTCAAATTCAGAAATACAATTTTTGCAATCAAAAATTTTAGAAAACTTTCTGGTGGTAAAAAATAATAAGAAACTAACTCTAGTATAAAGTGCATAAAAAACTTCATGTATAATTAAGTATAAAAAATTCTTCTTTGATTCTTTAGTTTTAGCAATTTAGTTAATGCTTAATTTAAAAAACTGGAACGTGAAATATGGCAAATAACTCATAATTACTACATTTACTTGCTCCAACTAACCTAAAAATTATTAATAACGGTAACAAGTTTTTAACTATATAAATCTAGTCAAATTTGAAGCTCGACGTGCTTACTCATTCACCAAATTGCCTTGTTGATCGTCCTTGTCTAAATTAAATCTTACTTTCATCTTCATGGCAATCCTGATATTCGTGACTCTTTATGAAAAAACACTTTCACAGAGTAACTTACAAGCACTTTCTCAGACTAACATTCGCGCAAGATAGATCATGCTGAAAGTTACTTTAATCGCTAGACAGAATTTCATTTTAAGGTTTTATGTCAAGATTTGTTTTGAAGGATATAGTAATTTATAGAGAAAAACATAAAAAATTTGTAATGCTGAAATTAATTTTTTTCCCTTTTTCTGAATGTAGAAAAACTGAAACTTTGTGTAAGTGAGTAAATTAAAAAATAATTACATAATCAAAAAAAATTTTTTTAATAGAGTTAATATCAGAGCAGATAAAAAACAGAAATAAACATTCACAACAAACAATGTTTTCTCAAATTAAAAATAATAATTTTAATGTAAATAATCCCTTATATATAAGATCTCTAATGGGAAAATATACTTTAGGGCACTTTTCAGCGAAACTTGGCAATTTTCCCCCAAAACTTGTTTTTGTGCATGTTTGAAGAAACACGATGGTGCTAAAAACACGATAGACAAACTAGAAATAAACTAACATCGCTAACAATACTCCGTCAAAGTGGCGAAAAATGAGGGCACCTTATCGTCATACATCTGGGGAAAAAATATGAAATAAGTACTAAAGTATCATATCTTACAAAAATAAAAGAAATTATAAACATATTATTCATAATATACACACACACAAACACACACACACAGACACACACACACACAGACACACACACACACACACACACACACACACACACACACACATATATATATATATATATATATATATATATATATATATATATATATATATATATATATATATATATATATATGATAATAGCTAAAATATCTGAACTTATACTTCCTTAACGTAAACATTTTAATTTAATTTTCCTTATTAAAATCTTTTCCTGTAAATCTTGTATACTCTAATAATATTTTATAAAAGATTATTATGTTTTGTATTTAAAGAGTATATTTTTCTTTTAGTATATTTATTGAAACAAAGAAATAAACTGTTATAAAAATTTTATTTTACAAAATTCGCAATTTTATGTCTATTAGCAGCAATTGTCGTTATCTCAAATATATACTAAATGATAAGTTTTTAACACTCATAATTAATTTATAAAAAATCAGTAATATTTTTTTTTGCTTTTTCTTTAATGTAGTTAACAATCCTAAAAACATTTAATATAAAATATGCATGCATTGTTATACGTTTCAAGCTGCCTATTTCTGCCGAGTGAAAAGCCGCTAAACAAAGCCAATCGTCTCGAAGTCTGAATCACAATCAAGTGACTAGGTCAACATGTGAGTTTTGACTCGTTCCTCCCTCCAACTCAACTCACCAAAGAAAAGTGCACACATACACACACAAACATTGTGACCACGGTATATTTTACCACTTATTTTTCATCCTCTAAATATCTGACACATCAGATCAAAAGATTGTGCTAACAGTCAAAAATCTATGATGATAAGAGGATGTTATGCTTAGAAAGACAAATACCGCAACAGGCAGCATTTGTAAGCACGAAGGACATTCGATTGTGTTTGAACTCATAACTTTCCGGTTAGAAGAATGACGCCTTTTCACAACCAGACCACCACGGACCTCATATGCTTAATGCAATCATAAGAAACTCAAACTATAATTGTTTTCAGTAATAAGGTGTAGGTTTGCTTTTCAATTTTACGTATGAAATCTCGATTAGCAATTTCAAAATTGTTTTCATTAATAAAAATATACGCTCAATTCGTTAACATATGTTAATAATTGAAAAATGCACAGCATTAACAATAATTCATCAATATACTTTATTCATTTGAACAAATAAAAGTATATTTTGAAGAAAATTATTCTTATAAATTAATTATTTACAAATAATAATATTTTTACAAAAATAAATTTATATTAAAATAAAAAAATGTATAGAAATAAAATTATACTAGTTTGCGTTTATGTATGTTAAGGTGAGGAAAAAAATTTATTATTTTTTCTGTGGGTGGTGTAATGTTCGATATCTCGGTGTTAAGATGATATTTTGCTCTAAAAAAGTCTTTTCTGTTTTTTGTTTTGTTAATTCGACTGTGAATTACAGAATATTAAAAATGAAAATCAACAAATCAACAAAGAGAATATTCAATACATTTTCTACCTCTACTAATATTTTAAGTACTATTTAATTATATATATATATATATATATATATATATATATATATATATATATATATATATATATATATATATATATATATATATATATATATATATATATAAGAACTACATATAAGTACTACTAATATTTAAAAAAACTATTTTAAGCGAGTTCTTTGATAAAAGTGAAAATTCAAGACAAGCAAATGAAATTGTGGATGAGGTTTTCGATCTCAAGATACTGTAACAGCCATTTACTTTCAATTTCGGTTTCGTTGATTCCATTCAGATATTTTCAATGTTAGAAATTCATCTCACACAAGTAGGCTCATAGTTGAAGATGATGATAAAATCACTTAAGCCATCAAAGATGACCGGCTTGTTAGCAATCGTAACATCACGCAGAAGCTAAAGTTCGACCATAAGGCAATTTTAATCGATTCGCACCAAGTGTTAAATAAAGTCTTGAAGTTCAATTAAAAAATATTGATTTTTCCCTCAAACTAAGATTGATTTCATTTTTACCTCATATTATTCACTGTAATTCTCACAAGTATTAAAAAATGCAAAAACAATTTATATCTTGCATTAACTACATAATATATTGGAAGGGGTATAATCTTTTAAATTTCAAAATAAAAATATTAACAGTATCAAATCAAAAGAATTTTATCATATCACTTTTCAATACTTAGCAATAAATTAACATATTTGTTATATAATTCGAATAAAATTTAATTATTTAGATTTAAAATGCTATTTCTAAATAATTGAATAATAATAATAAAAAAGCCTCTACATCATGTATTAAACAATACATTTTTTAATATCAAAGTTCAATATAAGTAATTTATAGTACTATTTTGACTAACTTTAAAATTTTAATTTAAGAATGTAAAAAATATGTTATTTTTAACACTCAAATATAAATGTTTGATTTTTATAACAAAATCAAAACTTCATTTTATATTCCGTTAAAATTTATTTTTAGTAAAATAAGTTTCTTCTTTCATATGAATTATTAAAAGGTATATGAAGAAAAATTTTTCTTTACTCTTTATTCTTCATAATTCAATATTATTTCTTTATAATTGTAGAAATATTGTAAATACAAAATATTTTATATTGATCAACATTTTTTAAAAAAATATTGAAAGGATAATAATAATTGACTATTTATGAAGGCTTTCTCTTGTTTTTCCAATAAAATGCAATATGTTTGGGGAAAAAAACAGGTTTGTTATATGTTTGTAATTTATCTAATTTTCACCTTAGTCTTCTCAAAATTAAACCTTTTCCATATTTGGTAGTAAACTTAGTATTCCCTTGTTATTTTCTTTTTCATGTAGTTTATTAAGACAAGTAACGACCGCATTTCACGCCAAAATTATAGAAAGAGTAATATAAACCATTATTGTGAGACTAAAAAAACATTAGGTGAGAAAACTATCAAAGCAGGGAGTGAGAAGTGGAAGATGGGCTTCTTTATCCGCTTTCATATTACTGTAGCAATTCAAGAATTGCTGTATCATTTTGAAAAGGTCATTTTCCGTTCCCTGTTTCCAGAAATTATCATTTAAGCTCAAAAGCTTCTGAATGGAAAACTTTTTGAAAGTGTTGAAGATTTTAAGAATTGCAGCAAACATTTGGCTTAATGACAGTGACGTAAATAAGTATAGTAAAACATCGATATTTTGCAGTAAAAGAGAGGGAAATATGAGCAAAAAATTTGTAAAAAATTTGCGTAATTCTTCTTATACATTTTTAGATATTCACAAGGACTAAATTATATGCTGATAGTCAATATTGAGAAGATGCAATTTCATTAAAACACATGTATTTAATGTTATTAAGGACATTTTTAAGCGAAAAAATTGTTTGTAAATTTGGGGAGTGGATTTTGGTTTGTTACATTGCTAATATTTTAAACCAAACACTTTTTACCAACCTCATACTTACTACAATTTTTTTCTCTCTCTCTCTACTACATGCTAGAAATTTCACATTAAATCAGCTTTTGATTTTTGTGTGATTATTTAATGAAAATTAAAAACTGATTTAAATTTTTTCCTCAAATAAATATAAAATAAAATTTTCCTTTCTTACATACCATTTCAACTGTATTACTCAGATTTTTTGAAAATTTATAAATCTGGATCATTTATTAAATGGAGAAAGAAATCAAATATATGTTTACTATAAATGTAGAGCAATTTTATTTGCAGGTATCTTAAAATGAATATAAAAGAAAAAAATAAACAAGATAAAAAATTTTTAAAATATTGTATAATTTCTAAATTTAATATAATGTAAATTAAAATAAAACTTTATTATACCCAACTTTCTCTTTTATTTGCAGAAGCATCAGAAGATAAATATTTGGATGAGTTTTATGAATATATTCAACCTTAAGCTCTATGTTTAAGAACTTATTTACACTGCATTATTCATTAAATACCCTTTGTAATTTGTTGATAATGATCGATAACAATAACTTTAGAAAAATTAATATGTCTTAAAAAAATTCTTTAAGAAATGTTCTTAATTAGTTTTACATATATACATAAATATTGTCATGAAACATTCTTAAGAACTTTTCAATTTAATATGCTACTTTATTTAAAGAAATATGTACTTTAATTTTCGTTAAATTTACATATTTCTGTATACTCTGTTATGTTAAATTCCATAACTTGTTAATTATAGATTGCCTGTTATATTAGATTTCCATATTGATGTTTAAATTCATAAAGTATTTTCCCTATCCCAAGTATTATAAATTTTTGCTAGGAAAAAAATTGCATTAAATTAAAAATATTACAAAATAGAATTTTTTAAGTTAAAGTACTTCCTTTTTTATATTCTTAAAAATAAAATTATAAATTGTGTTGTAATGTCAAAATATGTTATATAGCAAAAATATTATGAAATATTTGGTGATATATTTCTGAGGAAGTTTTTAATACTTCAACATAACTTTTTTTAAATTTATTATATCTGTTTAAGTAATTCAAAGAAAAGCGTAACACAAATTAAAATTTTGGTTCTAATTTTTATTATATTTTAAAATTTTTAATCAAATTATTTAAACTTGTATAATATAAATATATTTTTAATATATTACCTGAAATTAAAATCTGCTGCAAAATTCATTTTTGTGATATTTGTTGTAGGAAACAGTCTAACTAAATAACCACAAAATATGTAAATATTGATGCTTAAAATATGTATGACTTGAAAACATTTAAAAAGAAATTCGTGATTCTCATAGGAAGTCATGTTGTTTAATACATAAAGATAAGAATTGCTTATAGACACCAGACACTTAAGAACTCAAGACAGTCAATATTCATTACAAAATGTTCACAAGTCAATTAGTCAAACAAATTTCTATTGAGAAATAGTAAAAATGAAAGAAACGCATTGTTGTCGAAAATAGCTTTCAGGAATAGTTAGTCCTATTATTTTATTTTCCCTGATATATACTAGTTATGACTTATTGTATTTTTGCTGTAAGTAGGTAACCTTCTTTTAAACACCCATTATTAAAATATCATATGCAAACCGTAACTTATTTTGATTCTTTGTAGGAAGAATACCCTGTCATCAAATGTAAAATTGCCATTCAGAAAGAAAGGAATAAACGAAAAATCTTCGATTCAATTAGGAATTACGAGGGAGACACGTCCTGTTATTAATTGCATCATGTAAACTCAAGACCTTTAATCCGCGATACGCTGCGCAAAATACATCCCCCCTTCTTTTTCTTTATCAAAACAACAGTTGACCTTTTTTCAGAACAAAGAACATCACTTTCTATCCCTGCGGTTAAAGAATCGAACACTGTTAAGACCGAATTCGTCGCGTCGCTGACCAAGGCCACCTTTAATAAGATGGTTCGTCCACTTGGGTGAAGAAAGCAAAAGTTTTTTAAACTTTTAAAAATGAGACTTCCATTTTGAAAATAAATGATTGCCTCACGTCAAACCAGTTTCTTGGAACTTTTGAGAGGAATAATGTTTGACCGCGTCGAGCCTTGCATCATGGGTATTGCCGAAAGGGAAGATGAGATCAGGTGGCCTCGTGAATGATTGAAAGGGGGGCCGGAAAAGGGGGAGTAGGCGTGTAAGGCCCATTTCCGAATTCTCCTCGGGAGGCTCCTATATAAGGGGCAGACTTTCACTCGCACCTCAGGATAACTTCGTTCTCCTCATCTCTAAAGAGAACCAATGATGAAGTTACTGGTGAGTTGTTCCTTCGAGCTTCTTTTTCGAAAATTTCTCTAACCATATATTTTTTCCAATGCGTCTTTATAAAAGTAAAACTTTTATTTTCATTTACAATATAAACAAATAATTTTCTAATGATATTTCATTTTTAATTTAAATCTTAAGTAAAAATTTTTTAATTTTATATAATTGCATGATTGTGCTCGAATTATTAAAAATAAAAAACGATACCTTCATGTATAGATTATATACTTCAAAAATACGCTTGATCTAATATATTCGATTTAACGGTTTTGGTTAATCACATTTTTTTAAGATTGTAATTCTAAAGTTATTTTATTTATTAAGCATGTTTTAATTTTACTAATACACATTCCGTTTGGAAAATAAATTTTTAAATTAGTTTTCTTATTGATTTTTTAATTATTCTTTATGAGCAAATTTTATTTTACTAAAGTTAGACGTTGCATGAATTTTTTTAATAATTAAAGTTTCTAGTAAATAGTATTTTAGATGAATATACATTTTTATAAGTTTTACTTCTATGTCAATAATTATTACGTTTACAAGAAACACAAAAAATAACATAACATTATTGGCGCAGAAAAAATATTTTAGAACAATTTTTTTTTATTTAAATTCGACAGCATTTGTAATACTGAGAAAAATTCTTGTTAAGAATCCCTGTTATTAAATAAATAAAACTTTATTTGGTCATAGATGTGACAGCCAAAATGTAACGAATTTTGGAAGCTATCTTTATTAAATTTTTCGATTATAAAATTAGGAATATTTTTGGTTTAGAAGTTAAGCTTTTTAACATAAAGTTTTAAATATTAAAATTCGCGAACGACAGTCTTTTTTAATTTCTGTTCATTTTTAATTAAGCTCTTTTCCTTAATTATTTTTAAAAATTTCTTTAAATATTTAAAATCTATAAGATACAAATTTTAAAGTTAAATTAATTAATTTTATTTTAATTATAAGCCTTTGATCTGGTGTTACACCAATGATAATAATAGGAAATTTATTTTGTGATGCATTGAATTTAATAAAAATTTTAACACTCGTTAAATTTTTAACTGAAAATTGACTCTTTTTAGCATAAAAATTCAATCAAACAGATCATTATATCTTCAAAGCCAGATCTTAAAAATATTTAAGAATTTTAATGTTTAAAATAATGATTCATAATTTGTTAATTGAAAAAGCTCAAAAAATTACATTTTAACGCGAAATAAAGCTATTCTTATTATGTAAATATTAATTACAAGATTCTTAATATTTTCTTTCTCAGTGAATATTGTGGGAAAAGTAATATCTTTAATTTTACTAAGCGTAATTTGAAATATACCATGATTTATTTAAAATTTAAAATGATTGAATAATCTCATGCACGTACGTTTGTCATATTTCAGATTCTAAAAGTATGAATATTTGCCATGTTGAGAGTATCATATAATACTATGAAATGAAAATGTTTTGAATTTTTTATAGATTGTAATTCTGTTTGCCCTGCTGGCTTTGACGTCAGCCTACAAGTCCGGTGGTGGCGGTGGTGGATATGGGGGTGGACACGGAGGCGGCGGTGGTCTTGGAGGATATCGTGGTGGTGGTGGAGGCGGAGGAGGTAAATACGGAGGTGGAGGAGGATATGGTGGCGGCGGCCATGGTGGAGGAGGTTACGGAGGTGGCGGTGGAAAACGAGGAGGTGGAGGTGGCTATGGAGGTGGCCACGGAGGTGGTGGAGGAGGAGGAAAATACAGAGGAGGTGGTGGTGGTTATGGAGGAGGAGGATACGGCGGTGGAGGAGGAAAACGTGGTGGCGGAGGAGGATACGGAGGTGGTGGACATGGTGGTGGAGGAGGCGGCTACGGTGGAGGAGGTTACAAGAAAGGCAAATAAGCCTAAAATATGAAGTTTTCAGTTGCTAAAAATTTTTCCACAGGTAAATAATGACTAAGTACTTTTAGGAGAAAATGTATTAAATTGTTTCTGAACCACTTAATTTTTACTCAATTATTTTTATAATAAGAAACATTCAGATTATTAAACATTAAATGAATATTTTATAAAATAACGATTTGAATAGTAAACATTTATGTAAGTATTAATATAATGAGATTTTTCTAATTTTAATTGTTATAAAAATATATGCTTCAACATTGTTGAGTGTGTACTATTTTTTAAAAACATTGCATAACAACAATGGTATCGTGTTAACCAGAAAGTTTTTTAGAACAAACATACACAATGCATTGAAGTTTCGTTGAATAATAACGTTATGAATGTTAGTTAGGGATTTAATGTTAATCCATTATTATTTTGTGGATATATAATTAATAGCTACAAAATTAATTAACCCACAGTGGTTAAAAAATTATAATCTCCTGACCATGCTACAATGTTTGTAATTAATAATTATTGTGATGTAAAAATATTATTTTCTAACATGTCAGTCTATTTTAAGATATTCTTAAGTAAGCAACTTGAAACTCGAATCAAAAACCGATATTACAAAGAATATATAAAATAAGTATTTTTCCCTTATTTAGTATTTGTTCGATATGAGTTTTTCTGATATATTTACAGTGATGCGGATTTTAAACTACAAGAAAATTTGAAGTAAATTTAAAGTAGATAGTAATATTTGCTAATATTTCTTTTTTTTTCCAGGAAAAAACCAATAACCCAGAAGAACCAATTCTTAGAACATTTTATTTTTTATTTTTACATAACTCATCGATAAGCTTTCAAACGAAATTTTTTTTCTTCACTTTAGAGTTACATGTAAAGATAAGATTCACTGTCCAATGAAACTCAACCGTTTTTCCCATGCTGTCTGTTAAAAAGTCCTTGTCCTCTTTAAAATAGAAGTTACTAAGTTGCACATATTACGTGCAAGTTTTTCTTTAATATAATCTTCACCATAAATATTTTTTATTAGGTCGTAAGAAAATCTTTAGCAAGTCAGTCTGCTAAATATTTGCATCTTTAACATAATTACTTAAGAAACATTTTTATAAGACTAATGAGAAATAAATTTATCAATGAAAATAAAATATTAATTATTACTTCATATTATATCATTGAAAATGACATTTTATGTTGAATAATTAATTTAATAGCCTTTAATTTTATTTTTTTAATCATGATAATATCATAATTTATACCCATATAAATACTTTTTGTCTCAAATGCGAAAATCTTTATTAGAAAAATAACACCATTCCCCAATTAATGTAGATTATTTTTATTATATTTTGAATTATATTAAATAATATAAAGATAAAATGACAAAATAATAGTAACCATTTTTTCCTTTAATTTTTATATTGAATAATAAATCAGTGGAATTTTTTACTTTGAATATACAAAAGCGAATTCAGTTGTTCATGTTTAATTAATAGATATGACTGTAAAAATTAATTAGCATTTTCTATTGTTTCTTACTTATTTAAAAATAAATATGAAGAATATTGTAAAATATGTTGCAAGGTTGAAAAAATAATGCAAAGAGTTTTAATCGAGAAAGGATTGATCCTTTCATAATAAGATATTGAATTATTTTCAAATAGTTTAAAATTATAGGACCATATAAACCTTTTTTCAATGAGAATATTGATTTGAATTTCCACTAATATTTAAAAAATATATCCAATTGAATAAAATAAATAACACATTAAAATTTATATAAATTGATATTTATATTTGGCGCTGAAAATTATCATTTTACAATTTTTATATCACTCTTTGTATGTCATTTTTCTATAGTTAATGGGTCACAAAACATGAATGCTTAAAAAAATTTTCAATTAAATAATAATATAGAATTTCGTGCGTTTAAAATATTCTTTTTCTTCAAAATTAAGGTTTGAAAGATGTATTTTACTTTTCTTTTAATTTCTAGGTATAAAAGGATTTCTAAAAATTAAGGAAAATAGTAGCAGTTTAATGTTTTCTTTTTAGTGTTCTTATTTGATTTTCTTATTTTTATTAATAATAATGAAACTAGTATATTTTAAATGGTAAAATTTATAAGAATATATTTCAATTGTTTTAATTCATTTTATTTCGTATTTTGTTTCAGGTTGATTTTGATGCAAGCTGCGTCTAATAGAATATATTTCTCCAACCAAAAATGAATTGTTTTGTTAAAAATTAGCTTTTATAAGATCATGAAATAAAGCATTTGTTTTTATTATAATCACTTCAGTTATTTCTGAGAGTAATCATTCACAACAAAAACAAAAAAATAAATATTTAAAATTTTTATATAATGTTGATTTTTATACTTAATTTTTAATTTTAATTTTTCAAAATGTTTAGTAAACCAAGAAATCTGTGACGGTTAATATATTTTAATTCAAATTTTTGGTTTGGAATTTACTTTTTAATTAATATACTGCTGCTTAATTACCTCTAAATAGCAATCCCTTTATCATTTTAAGTGCATTGTGTGTCCTGTGACGAAAAAACGATATAATTAATCGATAACATGTCTAAATATAAACTTTTAACAATTTTAAGTAAGTGATATTTATTTAGTATACTATTCGATGCAAAACAACTATGATGTTTATAAGTACTTATTTCTTTTGAATAATTTTCAAATGACAAACATTTCCTACAAGTTAAATTCAGATTTATTTTTTTAATATTAATATGCATTAAAAATTAAAATATAAAAATAAATAAACTTTCATCAAATTTTATACATTATAAAACTATTTTATTATTTATTTTTATAATTACATAAAAATTAAAGTTGAAATACACTTTTATAATATATGAAACGTTTTAACAATAAGTATTTTTAAATAAAAATTACAAAAATTACTTAAAATAAGTATTATATTATAAATTGTTTTGCAACATTTTATTATGTGTTATTAAACTAGTCAGCAAATTTGATGTGCTGTAAATTATTCAGTCTTGTTTTGATTAATATAAAATCTGAGAAAAATATTACTTCTATTAAATATATGATAAATTTTATACGATAATATAATTTTTCCAGAAGAGTGAAAATAGAAATCTAAAAAACACAGTCAGTTTTAAAAATTAGAATTAAGTTACCTTTCTGTAATTATATTTCGCCATTTATTACATTTATCGCCAACAAATGAACGCTTTTGTCTTCTTATATTATTGTAGAAAAATAAATTTTTAATTACAGGAAATATTTAAATTTAACTTGTAGCAAGTATTTGTATTTTATTTTCCTTAGATTACTCACTGCATCAAATCTATTAATCTTGTACATTTTAGAATTCTTTCTTGATCAAATTCTAAAAAATCAACAAAATAATATCAAATAGAGTATATTGTATTTTTCCAATCATAATTTGAGATACTTACAAATTGTTATACATTTATATGTATTTACATATTATTATATTTTAATTTGAAACAATTTAACGGTTAAGTAAATGCATAACTTACAAAGAAAAAATGATCCTCGCACTCAACAAAAAAATAATGAAGTTACTAGTGTAATTCCATATATACTACAAAAACATTTACTTTAAATTTCCAAAAATTAATTTAAAAATGTGCTTATTTAAATTTTTGAACATTCTCAGTTCTCCTTTTCTCAAAACATAGAAAAATATTAAAACAACAATTTTGGAATTGAGTTATTGTTCATTATTTTCGTTTGAAATCAAACTTTATCAAAAGATTATTTCTCTAAGTTTTTCTAACGTCTGTCACTGTTATTTATAACAATTTTCAAGCATATATTTTCAAGATCAAGTAGTGCAAAGTTAACAATCAAAAACAAAAAAGAAAGACTCTTTTTTAAAAAAAATTCAGAACCATTCACGTACAAAGGTTATTTTAAAATTGGCTTATTATTCATTATTTTGCTACAAGCCATAATTTACCGAAAGAAATATTTCCATGTTTTTAATGGTTACATATAAAGCATTTCTTAACATTTTATTTTTAGGATCATTTAGCACAACATATCAAACAAGAGAGAAATGAGATTTTTCAGCAAAAAATCGATTTCACAATTTTTTTTTTTTTTAGAATGAAAGTAATATCCTTTCAAATTTGGTATATAAATCGTATCAAGTCAAAAAAGACTATTTAGGCATTATGCCATTAACAAAACCAATAAAATGGAATCAATTTTATTGTTTTGAAAAAGTAATGAATAGATACATATCTTAGTCATTAATTTATTATTATTGTATAACGACAAGGAATTATAAAAAGATTTTCCCAATATAATTTTGTTTATACATGTTTTAATACATATATATTTTAATACAATTAATACATAAACAAGTAATACTTATCTATTAAGAAAAATACTTTATTAAATGTATACAAAACAATCATTGATTTACACAACAAGTAATATATTTTTCTTGGATGCCCAAAAACTAAATACGCGTTTTATTCTCAGATTTATTAACTGAAATAATTGAATTCCTAATCTAAATACCATAGTTTAAGTAAAAAAAAACATTGGCATTTAATTTTTTAAAAGTTAAATTATTATTGTCACGATATTTCTGCAGACTCAGTGTTTATGCTCTGGTAAGAATTGTTCCTCCATAGTTTACAAAGTAGGTAGAAAGGATGGAGAATATAGTACAATATCGCCAATATCAGCATTCAAATAGGCAGAAATCGTATTCCCAGATATAGGGAGAGTAAAATAAAGAAGATGAATATGACAAACTGAAAAATTGAATTATTCAATATCTAATTAGAAGTTCGGGTTTGATATGACACACAGTTTTGTGCAATAATTTTCATCAACTTTTTTTTTAAATTTTCATTATTCAATTAAACCCTTTGTTGTTGTGTTATTCTTCATATCATAGCCAAATTATGTTATCAAGGATAACACAATGAGAGATTTAGCAACACTATGTTATGAAGAATAACGCATAACATAGCCACAATATTCCATGAAGAATAATATAACAAAGAATAATTTAATTGAGTGATAACAATTTTAAATTTTTTGATGACTTTTGTATTGTCCACTCTAAATTGTTTAAATGAGTAGGCACATTCATGAATCAAACGCAATTTCAATATGTAATTTCAATCTGTAATTTATTTTTGAATTATAAATGTAATTTATATGTTTTTTTAACCAATAGGTCATATATCATAAACATAGGACAAGAACTATGGTTCTGGACAGTGATGTTTACAGTGATTCTCTTTCAATTTAATTTAGTGCGAGGATTAAGCAGGTGTTACCTTTCCTTCGGAAATTAAGGCATTTTTGCAAATAAGTATTTTCATGCAAAATGATTTTAATTTAAGGAGAATAGTTATTTAAAAATTCCTAGTAAAATAAAGTACCTTCCTCAAATTAAATAAAATTATCGCGCAATGAATAGTATAACATTTTCAAGACGTTGAGATGCATTTAAACATAAGCAGTATATTGTCTTCCAATTCGTATACGCAAAATTATTGAACTATAATCATAATTCCCAAGGAAAAATGAAGAAAAATCTAAAATATTTACCCATATAAACTTACATATTGAAAGTAAAAACGTTACACTTATGTTTCATTGTTCAACAAAAGATAGAATTTATTCTGTGGGATCAATTCCACAAAACCTGAGATTATCTCTAGGCCATGTGGAATTAAAAAATCTTTCTCTCATCGAGAAATTGAATGAATTAGGTTTCAAAACTCCATCCTAGATTAGCTATCACTGCTGATATTTTGGTTTTTGAAATATTTATAATTTAGTCTAGTTACAAGAGAAAAATTTGTAGTATCATGTCATTTTAGATTACAGAAGCTGTATAAGCATTTGAACTTAATGATACTAAAATATATAAATCATTAAATAAGAAATTATTTCTTGAATTAAGTATTATGCAGCACATTGTAACTTGTTTAATTTTGTTTTACATAAAAAATATTAAAAACGAATAAAAATAAAAATTTTCTTTTAAAAGATAATTTTTTGAAAAAAGAAGAATTTTTAAAAGATGTCAGCAATATCAATACTTAAAATTCGATATTGCAATAAGTTTGCATTTTTTAAAAAAAATGTTATTGGTCAGTTTTATAAAATGCCTTCGAAAAGATCGATAATGAATTAATGTATGCAATCTTTAAATGCAACTCAAAATGTTCCTGGCCTTCCAAAATGCAACACTTTGAAGTAATCAGATTTAACAGCATGTGTTTGTGGCGATTAGATATACAAATCATTAGCACTGCATCACACACTTACATCAAAGATGACTATAACAACAACAGCGAGAAGAGGCCCTGGTCTGTACCTATCGGTTATCAGGTTTCACTCCCACTTCAAACTAGAGAAACAAACACCTCGCACGAAGTACCAGGCACCCGCTGAGATCCAGAACTCGACTATGTAGTTGAGGACTAAAAATGAATACAATGTTGGACTTTCAAGCCTATAGCTGTATCACATGTCAAAGAAAGAGGTTCATTTGAACAAATTACATTTGTGAAAATAAGAGAGGAAAAATTGAAAATTAAAAATGAAGACATAAGTAATGTGTAAATTAAAGCAGAAGAGATTAAGTAAGTATAAAAGGTGGTTGAGATCACTATTAACCACAGCATCTATTTTCGTTTAAATTTGGGTTTACAAATTTGCATTAAAGTGAAATACTTAAGAAAAAAACATTTTATCACGTATTACAGGAATAAGATACAGTAAATCCATGAAAAAGAAAATCGGCAAAGGTAAACATTAAAGAAAAAAAGAGAGAGTAGGCGAAGAAATATTTATGTATATCAGATAGAGTGAATCATTCATAAATGTTCAAAAGTACAGAATTGACATAACAAGTCTCGTTAATTTTGAGAAACCCAGTTTAGAAAAGATATAAATGATTCTTACTTATAAGAGAAAAAACATGAAAAAGAAAATTCTAGGCCAAATACAGTAAGATGTGTAACAGACAATATGAAAAATTAAAGCAAAAATTTACAAAATTAAGGAAGTGTGCTGCATTTGTCCTTGCTTTAATCAACATCTGAGAGGTTAAGTTCAGAGTAATTTTGTGTTTGTGATTGGTTTGTACTGGCGTGGTGCATAGGTCCAGTCCTTTTGTAACCAGCATGGACATAATTTTCATCACTCTTTTAACTCTAAATTTATCGCTAATAATAAACTTAATGAAAGCAACGTCTGATTGTGAGGAATGGCGAATTAGGTGGAGGCCCACCGTATAGCTGCAGTGTTCCACATAATGCAAAGTATTGCCTTCACTGCCGTTCACGCAGCTGAAATGTGGGGTTGAGGCTTTACCGAATCGGTGTAAGTACACTGGGAAGGGTCCATGATTTGTTATAAGAAAGATGATCATTGGATTGGAGATGAGCCTGTCCGATGTAACATGGGATATAATACTGTGTGTGAGGCGCCCAGTTGAAGAGTTGTCCCAGCTGGTTTGCCATTGCTGTTTGAGTCTCTGCTTAAGGAACTGCAGAAGGTGGGTTCGTGGAAGTGGTAAGTCAATTTGTAATAAATTCTCATTCACCACTGCTTCCTTTGCTCTTTGATCTGCCAGCTCGTTTCCCACATTTCCAGCATGTGCTTTTACCCAGGAGAGACGGATTTGAATAGATGATTGTTAGCGGAGTTTGCATTGTATGGCATTGATAAGAGGGGATGTGTGAGTTGGGTTGCGGAGTGCCATTAAAACAGACAAGCTGTCTGTCCAAATGGTGGCTGGTGAATGAGAGGCATCCAATACGTGGTTTAAGGCCGATAATAAGGCCAGCGCTTCATCCTGAAAGACCGAGTTGTCTGTTCGCAATTTTAACTGTGTTGAGTGTACCTCGGTGTCTCCTTGGAGAACCACAAAGGCCGCTCTTACTGTAGCGTCATGCTTGGAACCATCGGTGTAGTAATGCAGTTCTTCAGCTGTGTGAACGATAGGATGTTGGCATGAGGGGATGTTCGGCAAGTTGATAATTCGAGTATTTTTAAGCCTATTGACTGGGTAAACCGTGTCTTTGTGAACAGGCATCTCAAAACTGGTGGGTGTAAACCACTGCCCGTCAATTGCAACATTCTTGTGAAGCTGTAGAATCTGAGTTTTGAGTGATTCTTTTTCAACTACCAAGTGAAGTGGTGGGAGACCTGCGATGGAGGCTAACGCTGCTGTCGAGGTAGTTTTAAAGCCTCTGGTGATAAGGAGAAGGAAGAATCTTTGAATGTTGTTGAGGAGCTTGATTTTCCTGCTAGTCATTGGAAATGCCCAGGCGGAGTAACCATACGTAATCATTTTTTCTACTATGGCGAGGTAAATTACCTTATTGATTCTTCCTTTAAGTCCCCATTGCAGTCTAATCATTGTTTTCAGCCTTTGTGCGATCAAAATAACTTTAGTTTTAATAGCTCGCAGATGCGGAAGGAATGAGAGCTTAATATCAATGTCCACACCTAGGTATTTGAAACATCGGGTATGCTTCAGGCTTTCACCGTTAAGAGTAATTTTGGGATTGGATTTAAGTCTCTTATTCTTTGTGGCGATGATCATAACTCTCGATTTGGGTGAAAAGACAGTAAGTTTAAGCTGTTGGCACATTGAAGAGAACAATTGCAATGATTCATTACAATTCTTTTTAATTAATTCTTTTGATTTACCATGAATGACAAGCAGAGTGTCATCCGCGAAGTCAACAATTTCGGTGTGGGGGGGCATTTTGTAGTAAGGATTTCATTGTAATAGATTTTCCAAAGAATCGGACCACCAATGGATCCCTGGGGACATCCTCTTCTTTGCTCCATGCTGACCAATCCTGAGTCGCTAAATGCCTGAAGTTTACGTTGTTTTAAGAAACTAAAGAGACAGTTAATTATGTTAGGTGGGATAGCAGTTTTGGTAAGGGCATGCATGAGGCCAGGCCACCACAAACAGTCAAATGCCTACTGTATATCCAGATTGATAAGGGCGATATATAATTCATTGTCCTGATTCAGTTTGATAAAATCTATTGCTTTGGAAATGGCTTGGTCTGTTGATCTATTTGACCGGAAGCCAAACTGTAAGAGTGAGAGCTTGAGGTGGTCAATCAAAAGGTACTCTCGGTCTTTACCAAATGTGGGTAGAAGACAAATTGGCCGGTATAAGGTCGATAGTTGTGGGTTTTTTTCCAGAAGAAAATCACCTGCCCTTCTTTAAAGGGTGTAGGGAAATGAGCATGTTCTAAGCATGTGTTGTAAAAATCAAGCAAGAACGAACGGTTGCAGCGAAAAACCAACTTAACAATTACATTATCCAGGTCATCGTTACCAGGTACCTTTGAGTTGACCAATTTCTGAACAACATGCTGGAGCTCTTGGGGTGTAAACGGTGGATCGGTGGCACTTGTTGGCAGAAGAATGGTGGTTCTGATACTCTTGTGATATGCTATGTCAGTGCTTTGATCATCTTGTGGAAAGTTGGTGTTTAATATGTCTTGCAGTATGGTCGCTGCTGCTTGATGAGTTGTGGTCTGATTTAAGGGTTCGAATTGCGTTGGAATGAAAATTTTGTCCGTTGCAATTTTCTGCAATATATTAAATTCGGTATTGTTTGAACTACAGAAATCCATCCAGCTGGTTGATTTAGCCTTTAAAATTGATCTTTTGTACAACGCGAGATGAGATTTGTAGGTTTTATGCCATTTCTGTTTATCTGTTGAAGTGACACTGGCCTTGGAACTTATTTTTGGAAAGCTTAGAGCTGCAATGGATTTTGGGCGCTGATTTCCTTCACTTAATTTTTTTCGGGAAATCATCACAAGCAAGAGTGCATAATTTTTCTTTTAATGATATGACATTGTTATCTTTTGTGTGTTGTACAATAATTGCCGTTTCCAAGTCTTCCGTGCTTTTTTGTAAGATTGCGCTGTATGACAGTTTTGAAATGCAAGTTGTAGCTGTCGCAGTTTCCCGGTCAAATTCTGCAGTGGCTATCTGCAGATGCTTTATCTGCTTCAAGTTGTTATTCATTATAGTTAGCTGATTTGCGATGTAGTCATTGTTAGAGGTTGCTGATGCACGTGTAGTAGAATGTGTTTCATTTACCTTAAGGGCCACAATTAGGGTATCTGCTGCCTGGCGTAAATGCGCTGGTAGATAGTATCTAGGGCCTGTTTTCCGCCAAATAATGCTATGCAGCTTGTGCCAGAAGCTGGAAATAGTGTCCTGTATATCTATAGCACAATCTGAATGTGTTAAGTTATTTGGAGAAATCGTTGTGAGACCTTTTGTTGCGTTTGAGTCTGTGTCTACAACTTGACGAGTAAAAATGGTTCCTGTGTCTTCATCGATAGAGCCACTGTTGCAGGTATTTAGATTGGAAGCAATGTAACAATTATTAGAATCATGGAATGGCAAGTTTGGGGACGAGTGGAATTGTCTTTTAGGAAATGTTATATTATTAATGTTATCCATAATGGCAGAGAATGGAGAGGTTGCACATTGCTGCTGAAAGTAAGTGATATGATTGCATTCAGTAAAAGTTATAAATTGTTGAAACTACAGTTATCAGTCTGAAGTGACCCAGATGCGAAACCACCCCGCCCGCACATCAACCCACGCACCCGACATACAGATTTTAAAAAAAGCATATTTCTGCGATAAAAAAGAAAAAAATGAGATAAAAATGATTCATTAAAATTCAAAAATATAAATTTAATTAGTTTAATGTGTCAACGGACAGCGGAAAGCGGGTCTGCAGCTATGACAATGCTCTTTGTCATATCCAATAGGTGTAAATCCACTGGTGATTGATTAAAAGAAATTTAAACATAGGTTAATAACTAAGCATAGCACTAAGTTGATAATATTATAAGAATAGCATAAAACAATTAGAGGGAAAAAATTAATTAATAAAAAGGGGCTAACAACTGAGCATAATGCTAAGAACTGCATGTCCGACACTTGATTAGTGGGTGAGACCTTAAAAAAAAAGGTCTAATTGTTAAGTTAACATATCGACAACAATGAGACACAGCCTAATCAAGGTTCGTTTGGGGTGAAAAACATAAAAATTTCAGTAATAATTTTGATAGTTAAATTATGGTTATTCCTTCCTTATAATATGCCCTGTATTACCACAATAAGCGAATCCGAGACATTAATTTACAAACTTTAGTTATACAGTAAAAATTAAACAAGAATAAATATACTAGAGTAATTAAAAGCAATTTAAGGGAGAGAATTAAGTGACCAAAGGGTTAAGAGAGAATTGAACAGGGGAACGTGCTCAATTGCAAAAAGATAGAAGCTAATACAGTATATATATAGCAATGCACATACACAGGGGAGGACTAAAGAACCATTGGGGAAAAATGGAGAAAAATACCGTTTCTTTAAACTCCAATTAAGCTGTATCTCTTAAACTATTAATTATTTTCCCAATTGTAAAACATATTTTAAACCACAGAAATCTGCTCCGAGTAAGTATAAAAAGATTGGAGTAGATTGATTAAATTTTAAAAAGTTACGGCAGTTTTTTAATGAAATTAGATATAATAGTATGCAAATATTCAAGAAAAAAGGCATCAAAATACAAATTTCGAAAAATTATAGAAAAAGAACCATTGTACTTACAAATACAAAATATATATTTTTGGAATTGTTAGAATATCTCTCCAATCCTATTTAAAATTTATTCCCGGTCGATAGGATAATTAGAGCAAAAGCTATGAATGATTAATTAAAAATGGAGGAGAAATTTCAGCGCAAAACTGCCGAAAAACATGGAATATTTACATTTATTAAAAGCTTAACAACCTTTGATCCAATCATCCCATAGACACAATCTATAGGTCAAAATGCTCAGAATCAACATACGAAACGAAGTAATAAGGCATCTGGGCACTTACTTTGTGATTTAGCCAGCCATCTTGTTGTTGAAGTCAGCAATAGTGTGTAATTCCATAAGTAAAGAGTAAAAGTTTCAAAGTTTTGGGAAAATTTTCTCAACTTCTGTGTGTCACAGATTTTTCAGAGTGGTGGTCGAAGAAAGTCCAAAATATTATCTTTCTAATGACAAAGGTTTCAATCAGATCGGCCAGATAGATCCTGGGTTGGGCTCCAGAAATTATATCCACAAGTTTGCGAAACTGTCACTCTGATGGCGGAACAACGTTTCTTCTTCTTCGCTTATAAGACTGATTTGTCCGCCATATTTAGAAATTAATTAATATTCGTATATTTAATTTCGTTGATAAAGTAACTTCCAGTAGTTGAAATAACATTAAATTTTCGCACTAGATGTAAAATTAGATTCCACGTCGATTGGTAAAAAAATTTTGTTGTTTTGTCAAATATTTACACGACGTAGGTGGCAAAATACAGGAGCAGGAGGAAAATGGTCGCTCTAGATAGCCGGTCTGCCAAAGATGACTATAGTGCCCTTTTATGCATATGCTGTTTAATTATGCCTCGTAGAAGAAGAAGACACAAAGGGTCTTTCAAGCAAATTTCCGAGATTGACCAATTAAAAATAATAGCCTATTGGAAAATATCTTTCTCAAGAAATAGGTAATTGTATTGGATGAAATTTAGCAAATATGATATGAATCTTTAATCTTTGTATACAGGGGAGAAAGATAGTCCTAGGTGACCAATCGCACACACCTTATTGCACTTCTGCACAGAGTGATAGGCATATTGTGCGCGTGGCATTGACGAATTGCTCAACCACATCAAGAATTATAGCACAAGATATTCAGTCTGCAACTTGGCAGTTATTGTTCGCTTGTATCATTCGTTGTCGTTTGCAGCTGAGGCGAAAGTCCACAAGGCGCCATTGCTTCATTTAATCTTTACGTAAGACTATAAGCGTTTGCACAGCCAATGTTGCAAAATACGACGGACATCGTTAATGGGTTATAAAGACATTCTGTTTATTTACGAACCTGTAACACCACGATGATTGGATTCGAGACTCGAGACATCGGAGTGAGAGATTTTTTAAATGTTGCGTTATGAGTCACCACATTACTCCTGCATCAGGTGTCATGGTTTGGAGTGGTATTGAATTTTATTCCTGCATGCTTCTAGTACATTGCCTGTATACTAAGCCCTTGCCAACAGCCATATATTAAAAGGACTGCGGGACTATAAGTTGCACCCATTTTTCAAGAGTTGTTCTTCATCCATTAAATTGAATTGTTTCCTTAGCCTGCTTATTCTTCTAATCGCCAATTGCAAACGTGTTGCACATGTTTCTTAACAACTGATCTGCGATTCATCATCCTCTGCTATACCAGATCAGCTTTGCCAATGCGCGAAAGACACATGGATTGCTGTAGCCCAAGGATACATCCAAAGCCTCTTTGAGTTTATGCCAAGTTATGTGATTACAGTTACAGTTAGTTATATTGACTACGCTAACTTCGGAATATTTCATCATCCACTTTTTTCAAGAGTCTGTAATTTCAATGATTTGATCTTTTTCATTGTGCATTATTTACTAAATTAATTTTGTTGTGATATATCTGGTTTTTCTTGGCACTACGTTTTAGATAGCCAGCAGAATAGTAAGGTACTTTTTCAATAAACTCGTCTTTCTATATCGATGTTAGTTTATTATCACCTCAATGTTTGACTGGAATCACTTTTCTGAACCCATTTAGGAGAAAATTCTGGATAAAATTTTGGTCTGTATGCTTACCTTACTAACCAAAATAATTCATGGCTGATTCAAAGACGAAATAGCTTTACATTTCTACATATTTATTTTGCTAACTGTTCTATTGCTTAGCTGAAATATTTTTTTTTCACTTTTTAGAAATTAACTTCATTTGCCAGATTTATCAAAAAAGCACTTAATTAATATTTTCTTAAAATAAATCAAGTATTATATTTACTCAGTTGAATTGAAAATAAATAGCAAAAATGGAATTCAAAGGTGTACTTTAATAAAAACAAATAATTTAAGTTTACAATTTTCTAAAAACTTTGTTTTGGAAATCAGTTTTTAGCTTTATTTGTAAAAAACTAGTTATTTTGTAAGATGCAATTTAAGGCGGGAATTAGCATTTATTCATCTGTTACAAAATTTAAGCTTTTTCTTTTAACATTCGCTATTTATAGGCATTGTATAGAGTTATATATTTGTCATAAAAATAAGTTCTACAAGATAGATAAATTTTTGTGGTACATTTAAGAGAATGTTAACTTTAAAATTAAAAAGAAATGAATTATACTATAATACATATAAGCGTGTAAATAAAAATTAAATACTTAGTTAAAATGTATTAAATGTATTAAAAATTATTTTCATGATTTTGAATAATGAGTTTAACGAGTGATTGAAAAATAATGCAAAAATTATCCTAATAGCAAGAAAATATGCAGACGCAAAAAACAACTAATTATATATAAATAATTAATACCGATCTTATTATTAGTTAAATAAATATCAATTTATGTACAGATTCTATGTTATATAAATTGATATATTTTAACTAATAATAGCCTATGTTATAAATGTAATATAAAGTAGCTTGCATACATATTTCCAAATTAAAGTACATTTCAAAAATTTTAATTTATATTAATAAATGAATTTAAGATAAAGCATAAATATATACTTCCACATTTTCTTATAAATGTGAATGACACATTTAGAATTAAATTTTATGGAAATTTATATGAATATTTGCCTAGGCATGCTTATATAAATGTCTAATAAATTTTTTTTTGTTTCAAGTGGGAGTGCAAAGACTATTTTATGGAGCTTATAATAAAAATATACAAGAAATGATATTTTTTTGTGTACTACTAAAATATTAAAAAAACTCAATCTTTAAGATAAGTTTATGCAATAAAAATTTGTTGGCGATCAATTTATTAAAAATTATTCAATAGTCTGATAATACATTTGAACGAATATTGATTCAGAAGTTCTGTGCATGTGTGTGTGACCCCCTCCACATTTACAGTAACATTCTTTAAGGGATTACAGACTTAGAATAGCAAAACGCTTAAAATTTGAAAAGTTCGAAATAAATTTAAATATGAATGCGTGTAAAATTGTTTTAAATATGATATTTTCTATATTTACCTATCATAAAACTTAAAAGTTCTGTGATAAATCTTGTGATAATACTATATTGTATATAATATATATTATAAAACTCTTAAGACTACACTAAAACATCGAATTTTCTACTGACGGATTTACTGATGGAAAACCAATTCTTGAATTTGTAATCATCATCTCTCAATAAAATATGCTATGCTTTTTTTACTCACTAAACAATGAAGAAGTGCAAATATAATAACAATTCTCTGAAAATTCTAGTGATGTCCTTGATCTTAACATTTCATCCATAAAGGAAATTGCAGTGTTCTCATCCTTAAAAAAAATTCGAGCAATCATTGTTTCAACATCATTAAGAAAAGCGTTCTAATTTTCAAATAAGAAACATTATTGCACAGTTAAAAGCCCAACACTTTCTCATGAATAATAAAGGTATAAAAAATTACTAGAAAAAAATGGTTGTCTTTAAAAATAAAAAAATAACAACCTCCCAAAAAAAATAATAAATTACATTTTAAGCACACACCTTTCCAAAAGAAAACCAAAAGAAATTTCTTTTCTTGGAAAGCTGCTGATTTAATTAATACAAATTACTGTCGTGATCCACTATTGAAAGGTACTTAACAGATCCACAGATCTAATCGAACAATAGTGGAACCTCCACTCTTCCCTGAGCAGGTTGCCAAAAGAATTACAATGAAAACTCTGTCCTTGGAACTTCAGAGTAATCGATGGTCTTACTGTTAGGACTTATAAAGAGGACCTTTTGGCACTTTATTCTGACGCAACGATGGCCTTTCGCTTTCGCGAGGGGTTTCGGAATTCCCAATTACCAACAACTTCTGACGGCAATTAGGCTCGAAAATGCCATGGCCGAGCGGAAATATCATAGTACGCTGATGGCAATTTCACCTGTTCTCAAAAAACATTAAAAGTCACGACGTAAAGATCTGTTGAGATTGCAGTGTTCTCATCTGGAACTAAGCAGTCTAAAGCAGCTATGTGAAGAAAAAAATAAAAACGAGGAACAGGATTACCAGATAAATAAACAAGAAATAATATACTCCTCTACACAAATTGCGATTCAGAGATCAAGGTGCGTCACCTTTTTATCACTGTAAATGTTGCCTTTCACAGATTGTATCAATAAATCAACACAATACTTATATAAAAATATTAAAAACAATTGCAATGTCATTGAAAAAGAGGCTTATTTAGTTTTATTGATCAATATAATCTTAAATGCCACTTCGCATTTTCATATTCTGATTTTTGTGGATAAGAATTGGCAAATTAACAGAAAAGTTTACTTTTTCAATAGGCAAGTAATCAGCATAAAAATAGATTAAATACCCACTATTAAGTAAACTTTTAATTAATATTTGGTCGTTAATAATAAAAGAACTACAGTAATTTTTAATAAAACATTTTACTTCGGTTTATTTTACTTATGCGAGTAAATTTAACATAAGATTATTTAGGAAATCAGTATTGATGGCATAAACAAACATTTATTCTTAATTACAAAAACTTTATCATAGTATAATTCATTTAGACACTTTTTTTAAAGATGTAATTTTGTAATGACAATACTTGCTTATTTAAGAATATTTGAGAAATCATTAATAGCTACTAAAATAAATATTGGTTTAAATTAAAATATAAATTGTTATTAATAAAATATTCATATTATATATTTAAATACAGTTTTTAAATTCATTAATGGAGGAATTAATATTTAATTTTCTTAAATCCAATTCGAAATCTAAATTTAAGGGATTTTTAAGTCCTAGATATGTTATTCAATATGTAAAGTGTATGAAAAAAATTAATTTTATGTATAAAAATTTTAATGCTAGCACAAATTTAGTCTATTTGATATTTACAAGTAGTAATATAATAAAATAGCACTGAAACATAATGGAAACATTTACTAAGTAGGTACAATAGCATACAGAATTATTTACAAATATGATTTTAAGAGTTGAAACCACACATACATATTTTATTGTAGATGCATTTTAATTTTGTATAAACACGTCAATAAAAATATTCTATGTGAACTAATATAAACTTCTCATTTAATACATACCATAATATTTGAGGAAAAAAATTTTATTCACTTTGGGAATTTTTATATAAATGTAATTATTGATGAGTAAAAATATTTCTAAGAATTATGAACCAAATTTTCTAGTAATGCAATATATTTTTTATATTACGCTTGAACTTCCGTTTATAGATTAAAACACATTTGAGCCACTGAAATTTTTTAACCAAAGTATTCGCTATAGAACTGGTGCCATATATCACTCTTTCCCCAAGCTATATTTTGTCTGATTAAGAAGTAAATGAGAAAGCTCTATGAGTATGCTTTTCAGCTTTGAAAATTTAAGGTAAAAATATTTAGATATTCGTGAATTTGAATTTTTGACAGTTAAAAAAGTTACAATTGTAAGTATAGACAAAGTTCAATTACATTTTGTAAAAGTGGAAATCCTGTTTGAGTAAAAAGAACTGTGCAAGTAATCTTTGCATTTACAATAAGTTATTAGAGTAAAATTTGCAAAAATAAAAAAAATATGTAAAAAAATGGAAAATACAAAATGAGAAAGTAAAACAAACTTTTGGCGTGCTTTATTGTGAACATTACAACTAATAGAGAGAAAAATATACATTGAATGAAATCAGGTATTTACAATTTATGAGTATATTATTTAAAAACGAAAGACTTAGTAACAAATAATCTCCGACCAGTCTCTGTAAATCTCAAGAAGGGAAATGTAGCCTTAAAAAAGCTTCAAAATAATCAACATCATGCTCATGTTCAACATCAATCAACATCATGTTTTTGCATCTGTTACACTTCTAAATGTTAAGACAAGTGATATGTATTACTGAAATAAATACAAAAATATTTTGAAGACTGTGCTACCGAGAGAAATGAAAAGGCTAATATATATATATATATATATATATATATTCATATATATATATATATATATATATATATATATATATATATATATATATATATATATATATATATATATATATATATATATATATATATATATATATATATATATATATATATATATATATACTATTCATGCTAATTTTCTGCATGAAGGGCGAATATAAGAATGTTAATGAGTGACATTTCAAATGGATAGACATTGCAATATGATTTCCAAATATCCTTCCAGATTACGCAAAGGAAAAACACCTAAAGATATGAAATGAATACATTAAAGAATGGCCACTAAGCTCTCCGAATCTCAATCATTTCGAATTATTCCTGAAAATATCATTGAATCACTAGTATATTAAATTATAGACATAAAAAGATTTCACAACACCAATTCTAGTAACTGCGGAATGCACGTATGTTATTTAAGCCGATATGAAAGTCGTTATTCTATCACGGTAGATTTAGTAATCATTTTTTCGATCTCAAATATTTCTACTTTTCTAAATCTTGATAAATAATGTCAAATATTGCTTTCGCTTCTCAGTAATAACTAGTGATAGAGCACATTTGGGGACACCTTTTTCCATTTTGTATATACTTATAACAGGTAATTTGTCACTTCTTCAAGATTACAATCTGTATAGAACACATTTACCTAAAAAACCGTCAGTTGTTTAAATAGCAGAAATTTATGGAAACATGAATTCAAACATTGATTGAATATTAACTTTATTTAGAATTCTAAAAACAGATGTGATTCATCGGTATAGCTAATATTTACTCAGTAAAGATTAATATTCATATTTTGCAATGTAGTTCAAACTTAAATTGCACTGGAAAATTTAAATGTTATCGACAAATGTTTACAATTTTATGCTGAAAGAAATGTTTTTAATTAATATTACATATCTTCATTAAATAAAATTATTTTACGCACTTATACATATCGCATTTTTAATATTTTAAATCATTAAAAGTATTATTAATTTTAAGAGTATAAGTATTTTCATCATTGACATTGTATGGTTACTGTTGGGAACAGAGGATATTAATGCTGTTGCTAATCATATTATCATATCGGAAATATTCTAGTTATTTGTCAAATTTTTAACCAACCATAATCAATAACCCCTTAACCGTTACCGTAACCGTTAATGGTGAAATTAATCCATCATGAAGTCATTGCGATGGATTAGTTAAATATATTAAAAAACAAAAATTCTTGCAGATTAATGAAAATAAATAAATATAAAAATAAAAATACTTGGATAATTAGAGCTCTCTTGTGAAATAATATTCATAAACAATGGATTCTAAAACTTCAAATATGGAAAATACAAAGAGAGAAAGTAAAGCGAACTTAGCGTGTTTTTTAATGAACTTATATAACTAATAGAGGAAAAAATATATTAAATGAAATCAGATGTTTACAATTTAAGTATATATTGTTTAAAAACAAAAGACTTGGCTACAAATATTCTATTATTTGCATTTGTTTCATGATTCTACAAAGGCTTTTGTATTCAAATTTATTCATTGTTCATTCCATTCCATTTCGTTCAAGAGTTTGCATATTAATAAACACGAAGTGCACGTGCCTCTAACTTTGAATATACAGAACATGTGTCCTACCAATTTCATTTACTTGTGAGTAATCAGCAGGGAACTTCCCTGTAGACAAAAGAATTGCTAAGGTGAAAACGAACAAGAATAATAATCATGCAAATTTATGTATTTAGCATTGAATTATTTTCAAATCCTAGCATGGTCTTTTACGATGAACATCTCAAGCATTTATATTCTCAAAAATGATTCGTTCTTATAAAAAGATTAAACATAAATAATCGCTTTTATTTTTTTCAAAAATAGTGATAAAATTTATTAATAAGAAAATCTCAATATTATATAAAAATTAATAATCTGAAATTACAAGAAATAAAAATTTCTTTTTCATTATATAATTTTTTCCTTTCCCTTAATATGTAAATTAAAAGATGTCATATAGTTACAAGTTACTCTTTATTCTCATAATTTTTATTCAAGGAAATGAATGTAATTCTGTTCTGTTGATTACTTGAAATTATTCATAATTTTGGTCAATCTGATAATCGAACCAATGGAATATTTTAATTATTTTATAATTAATTGATGGAAAAATGAAAAGTATAAGACAAAATTGTTGATATTTTACAGAAGGAAATAAGGTATTTAGAAAAGATGTTTTATTTTCAGTTTTATGTTCACTATCACGCCTTTTTGCCTAAATGTCTGATTTTAAATCTGAAGAAAAAAATGAATATTTCTCTTTTATAGTTAAAATTAGAATATATGAATTATTTCTTATCCAATTAATAAATTATTTTTTATCCATTTATATAATATTCATAAAATATCTAATTATCTCAATGGACAATAATTCCGTTATAACATTCAATTTTTTTATGTTCAGAAAAATTCCTTATTTTTGGTATAAGTTTTACTTGGTCCTTTTTTATCCTTTTATATTCAATATATAGTTTAATATTCTAAATTCTTTATTAATCCTGAAACTATTTCAATGTACAAAGCACGGTTGAAATAAAAAATCATCTCTTTTTTTGCAAAAAAGTTCAGTTAAATGGAAATCCTGCTCTCTTGTCAATGCATTGGGGCTAACTTAATAGTCCAAGATACTATAGTACTTTGTAATCGTCATATTCTAAAAGGACTTTATGTGTAACGTACTATACTCATATATTCCTGTAAAGAGAAAATTCAGCTAATTCCTTAACATTCGTCTTCTAAAAAGCTTATACGCGAGAAAAAGAAAAGCAATATTCTTCTCCCAATTACCGAATACTAAGACTTTGCTAGCTCTTAAATATATTGAAGCCTACAGATCACATAATATACAGTTTCAAAATCTATTTAAAATAAGTGCTCCGACGCAAGTTTAAAGAAGATTCATGAAAGAGTGATGAGCGAAAGAGGAAATTGCTAAATATTTGAGTCAGAGTCCATTATATATGTCAAAATATATAGAAACTAATGATACAAGAAATACTTCCAAGTATTTTAAATTTTTTTTCTTCAATAAATGTCTTAAATTTGGTCAAAATGTTTTTACTAATTCATTTAGAACTTTTATTCGTGATGAAACTTTTTCAAATCATCAATTTTTAGAGCTCGATTGATTTTTCCCTTGCAGTATTGTAAACTTCTCTTTCAGAAAGGTTAAAAAGCGATATTGACTTTTCCTCGTGGCAACAAAGCTTAAACATAATAAAATGTCACTACGGTTAAACAACTTTAAGAATGTCATAATAACAAAATGAAAAAATTTAAATGTTTAATTAAAAAAAACTCTCTTAGGTCGGTTGTCAATCAATGCTTGAGGAATCAACACACCCTTAGAAATTTGTTTCCCTTTTATATGAAAAACTGAGTGTGGTTTGTACCACTTCTATTATGATTATATTAATCAATAGATAATAATTACTAGTGCAAAAGAACATCGAAGTGAAAAGATTAAAATCAGTAAGCTTTTCTTGGGTGTTCATTTGATTATAAATATGCTTTATGTATATGTATAATTCGCAGTAAAAATTCTTTAAAATCTAAGGAAGAATAAATTTTCTTTCCTATGCAAAACGTACAGCTTTTTTAACCCTGAGGCAACAATTTTCTCAGTCAATGAACCTAGTAACATTTTCCCACTTTTCTATTAACCTTGGTGGTTGAGAAGACAGTGGAAGGTAAGTTTTCTCGCGTGACTATTTAATTATAGCTGTTGCTGCATAGATTGGTGATTTCCTGAAACCATCATACACACATAAATAACTATCGTGTTAGAGCAAATAGAAGTCATAAATCTCTCTTAATGGAACGATTTATTCCACGTACTGAAATTTTTCATTTAGAAAATGATTGCTTTTCTTATTTATTTTAGTTTTTTTCTTGGAAGGGCCTAATTATTTATTGGACAGTCGCTTCATGGGTACTTTTAATTGAATATATATGATTAAACCTCTTGATTGAGCAATAAATTAACTACACGTCTGCATATAAAAATCATCGTCACATTCCAATGTTATATATTTAAAGAGTTTTCATATTTATAAGAGGAATTTGTTGTCCAGAAAAATAAAATACACTTATTAATATTGCACTTTTTTATTTTCTTGTAATTTTAACTAGAAGATTGTTGCTACTCTTCAATTAATTCTTCTTAATTGTGAGTTCTAAATTGATAAAACTGAGGTTCAATGGGGAAATAACTGGAAAAAGATTTTTAAACTTAATTTTCATTATCATCATAGATGAAAATCTTATTTTGCATAAATATTTTGTTGCTAGAAAGAATGACGATTATTTTTTACATTCTAAAATAGAAATGAAAAGTTACTTTTCATTTCGATTAAAAACGTTTCTGAGAATCGCTTTTAAAAACCTATTTTTAAGATAATTTATGAACTAATATTATTAATAGACTCATTCTTCTTACTTTAATTAATTATTGCCCTGTTTTCTTAAGAAAGATTTTCATGTATAAATCTTTTTCATACATATTTTTAACTGGAAAATGTTTTCGGAATTACAATTCAAATTTTAAGTTTTTTTCCATGATTTTTATATAATTTTGATTTTAAATTTTGTCTTAAATTTACAAAAGTAAAATATCATTGAATATGTCAATATTATAATTATCTATATTGTATAATTACAAAATTTCCTTTTTTAACTCCTATATGTACTTTATTTAATATGTAAAACGCATTTCCTTTAATTTTTTATTAATTAATATTTTAATTTTTAAAATGTAAATATAAATCCTTAAATATGTCAATAGTTTAATTCAACTTATAGTAGACAAAGAAGGTTTCAAAGAAACTTTCTCTGTCGCAAATATTTGTACTTCCAACCTAAATTCAGAAAGTTTGTTAAAATGTTATCATCGGAAGCAACATCTTCATCCTCATATTTGTCTTATTGTAATGTGGACACATTTTTCTGCAGATCGGTGTTTTCCACCACATTAGTTTAATGGAAAGTCAATAATCTATTTTATTAAGAAATGCGGAGGAAGTATAAATATCTCATTAACATAAAACTGTAAGTATTTTTAATAATATACAACTGATTAATCCACAAATACATCATCCATGTGTTCTATCACATTATCGATACACACAACATATCGATAGTTCGTGTTTCACTTTCTTGACACGTATGCATATATAACAAACATATGTAATATTATCGATAATATTCTTTTTAATATATTTTCCAATGTATGTTTGGTACATTAACAACCTGTTATTCTAATGGTAAATATTCACTTAAGTTTATGTGTTGTAAATAATTAATTTTCAAAAAATCAGTTTTAAAGACAAATTGAGATGCAATATCATCTCCTTAGTATCAATCAGTGCAAGAAACTTCATTTGATTTCATTTACAATATGACGTGAATATTCATTAGGAGAAATATAATTATTTTAATAAATCTTTTTTTAAGCATATAAATATACATATTTTTCAAATGTTTTTAAAACTAATTATATGATTTCCTTAATTAAACTTAAAATTATAAAATTCAACTAAAAGCAATTTTTAAGTATATATTTAAATTACTACTTGATGAAAATGCAACTCTTAATTTTCTTTACTTAAAAATATCATATTTCATCCAACAAGGAATTCTAAAATAATAAATTGCCAAAAATGTGCAATGTTTTATGAATCTTTATAAGACGATTTATAACTATTTGTAAACATCAAATTAATATTTTTTGTTAATTTGAATTGCATAAGATGAAATTTTTTATGGGAAATGAAACGCGATTATTATATAACTGTCAATGTTCATTTATCATATTTCGAACTTATACCTTATATTATTATAATGGTCATTTATGATAATTCCTCCAAAAACCTTATCAGCCATTCAAATACTTGACCCTCATTGATACCAATGTAGTTGTCAGCTGAAAATTAATTTGCTAGCAAGTTAAAATGTTTTCCATTCCAGAATTAAACATTGACAGAACTATTTCAACTATAGTGGCCAGACTTACGACAAAACACTTGAAAGACGAAAGATTCTACAGATGAACAAGGGAGCTAGACCAGGCCTTGTCCTCACTGCCCGAATAACACTCAATTGTCTCCACAGCACATCTTCAGCTGTCCACCAATGCTGACCAAGCTTTTTAACATCATCATAGAGGGTCCTGTGGAGCTTCTTTTTACAGATAAAGCTGTAGCGATCACCAGGGTTGTCTTCGACAGCTTCGGGACATTTCGAGTTTTTGTACGTACTCTATGGACACGACATCATTATCATCATTATAATTCCTGAGGTATTATCATTTTAAGAAAAAGACATCCTTTTCAACGAATACTTAAGAAAATGATGAAATTATTGATTTATTTTAAATTATTCTGTTACATACTTTGTAGAATGCTATTGACAATGTATGATAATTAATGCTCAAGTGTATTGACAATTAATGTTATTACATGAGAACATTTGTATCAACAACAGATATCTTATACATGAGTTTTAAAATCACATAAATAAATTAATTCAACTTAAATTACCTAGTTAATAAGTTGAGGTTTAAATATTTCAATCCCTGAAAACAATATTCTTATATGAGACAAATATTTTTTTTATATATTAAACAAAAAATAAATTTTTAATACTCTGTACGGGTAAAATAACTTGTTTCTTTATCAACTGCAACTGCACAAAAAATAATTATTAGTTAATTCATTTGTTTGTATACAGTCACTTTTTGCATAAAAGAACTCATTAAACTAGAACTAGGATTTTTGATGGATTCCAAACCATTGAAAGTATTCACATCTTAGGGGGAAATTGTCCCAATAAACTATTGAATTTAAAACTGTAACACTAATCATTCTCTGATGATATTTACTTCTGTTAAATGAAATCATCATCGATTTAAATATTACCAATTATCTTACAGATAAAATAATCAGCACTATAAATTAAATACAAGATCCTTCAGAGGAATTCAATTATTAATAATATTTAATTTCTCCAAAAAGGATGAAGGATTTAATATTTTTATTGATGCATAAAAATATATTAAAATATACTATGAGGAGTATAATGATTCATTATTTAAAAAGAATTCTTACATAGTTATTTGCTTCAACAAATAAGATTAATGTTTTGTTTTAAACCTCGTTTGTTAAAGAAAATTATGAGTAAACAAAATGATGTTGAGTTCAATCAAGTGTCCTTCATAGTTCATTAAATATTCTCTACTTCTTTTGACTTTTGAAGTTCTCAGTTGTTAATTTCATTGACTAAGAATTTATATAAATAAAACGTTTTTAATAATTTCTGAAAAATGCTTAAATTTAACATCTAAAAAGTTATAATATTTTGCTTTATAAAAAAAACATAATAGAAACTAAAAGATTTTTCAAAAAATTCCAATTCTTTCCCTTTTCAACTACGTATTGTTTACGTTTACACTAAAAGACATCCCAATTTTTAGCTTAAGAGGAGCACAAACATATATTGTATTAATCCATCTAAAAATAGAAATGGGCAAAACATTTTAATTTATATACGTTATGTAACAAAATATTTTTGATATTTGAATAAAACTGAATTGAGCTCTACAATAGAAAAATCACTCTTTCTTTATGATTCATTCTATATATTCGACTTTCATTTTTAATTTTTATGATTGTATCTAATAAGTAAGTTCATTTAATTTTTCATTTCCATGAATATAATTATTTAAGATTTGAACAAATTTATTGGTACTTTTTAACTTATTATACTTTCATTGTTCACTTTTTTCAACAAAAATGTTTTAAAATTAATGGTTAATATAAATTCCTTACTTGTATAGGTTTTAATTAAACTTTATGTGACTCAATGAATTAAATGACATAACCAAGTTTAAGGATTAATTAACACAATTCTTTAGTACCTATCATCAAGAAAAATGAAGTTTAATAAATTAATGTTAAGAGACATACGTAATTTATTAAGTGAAATAAATTTGTCTCAACATTATTTCTTCATTTAAATCTGCATCTTTCTCAAAAAACTTTCAAAGCTCGTGCTCTTTAATTTAAGCATGCTTATACTTTAATCAAAAGAAATTTACTTTTACATTTACAAAATATTTTAAAACATTATTTTTTTCTTTTTACAATAGTCAAACTTGACGAAAAAACAAAATATGAAAAATACATTTTCCATTTGAATTCAAATAGGCAAGTGAAAGTAACAAAATTTAAGAAACAAATCTCAATATTTTGACTAAATACAAAAGAATTTTACATTAGATATATTTATATAATTAAATACAATAAAAATTTATCTCATGATTTTGCCTGCTTATCTGTATTATATTTCATTTCGTAATATATTCCAGTAATTTAATCATAGAAAAGAAATCAGGATATTTTATGTATAGGCATAGGATAATAAGTCAATATTAGTGTAATAGAAATAAGCCTGTTTCCAATATTTTAATTTCTCAGACATAAAAATACCCATAGTTAAATATTTAATATAGCACAGTCTTCAAAATACTTAATACTTTAAAAAAAGCCTATTTTCATAAAAACACTTAAAAACTTTCAAAGTTTAATTTAAAAAATTCTAAATTTTCTTATACATCTCATTCAAAAACAATGAAAGTATTTTCTGCGGAAGTCTTTGATTTTCTTACATTTTTAAATACGAAAATGTGACTAAATTATTATAGACATGTGTAAGATGACATGCTAATCAATTTTATAAGGCGTTCATATATTTATATCATCTTTACCAACATATATAATGTTAAAAGCAATAACTTTATGTAGATTTTTAACAGTATATTAATTACAGATTAGAAATATAAAAATTCTATGTAAAATGTGTTTGCAAAATACGAAAAGTTAATCCAATTTTTAACTTTTTAGCTAAAATTTCTCTTTAAAGGAAAATAATTCATCAACAGTCCTTCATATAAAATTAGAAGACGAAATAGAAATGGATTTTATTCAAATAAATCGAATAGTTAATAATTTAATAGTTAATAAAAGCAATAGTCAAAAGAAGTTTAAGAATTTTTATTGCAAATAAACTGAAAAAGTCTTTGATATATTACTAAAAGCAATGCCCACATGCGACACAATTTAAATGCCCACATGCGAATACAATTCGTAAAAGCAAAAGTAAAATTGATAGAAATTTATACAATTATTTCATTTTTGATATGCGTGTTTTCTTATCGCAAAAATTAAGACAAAGCAAAGAATTTCTCCCATAAAATTTGATAAAAAAATTCTAAAGTTATAAAATCGTTTCTATCATCAAAACTCTGAATCCTAATGCAATCATAATATAAATCTATTTCATTTTTGTTCCTTCATTTTCTCAAAAGTTATTTAAATTCGCCTACTCAAACTTGTCAACAAAGAGAATTCAGTTCACGTTCCTATTACTGGGGCACACTTCTCGAAAATGAGTGTGTTCAAAAAAAGCAAAACGAGAATCAGAAACATTGTGTGATCTTGCCCATCCAAGGACAAGCGTTCTGAAACAATTCAAAAATTGTTTTTGACATGTATTTTTCATTCAAAGAAACGAAAACTGTTTGTTTCCTTATGAATTATATAAAATCAGGACGTTACTTTTGAATGAGAGAATTTACATCAAGATTATATAAGAAGAAACAAACTGCGTAGAACATGTTAAATGATGGTCGAAATTTGGAAATAAAAAGAATTGTGGATTGTTTTGTAGATAAGAAACTCGAACCTTTTTGCTATGAGAAAACAAAATAACTCTACCTTAGTGCTTTAGGACAGTTAAATAAGAGCATTAAACTTAATTTAAGAAGCTTAGCAAATCCAAAGATTTTCAGATAAGATTTAGAATTATAGTATTAAGTTTCTTAATAATATTTTCTTAAGAGACAAGGGATTATATACTTTTTTCTTATAATGGAAAACTCATAATGATTATAATAATATCAGAATAATTTTAAACAATATTCAATAAAGATATATTGTGCTTTTATGATTTAACTAACAGAAAGAGCAAAAATGAGTTACTTTAGTAAACATTTTATCCCATTTTTTATTGAAAATTTAATTTATTGTTGCGTAACATAGGAAGAATTAAAATAATAATAATAGTTAAAAATCTATTACTAGATTAATTTGAAGTGAAGAAGCTAAGAAATATTTGCATTCACTAAGAGAAAACTTTAAAAAATGTAGGAAGGAAATTAAAATTCAGGGCAAGATATCAAAATATTTAACTCCATATAACCAGAACAACAAAACTTTCAAGGAAACTGCTTAATTGCAGCAAAAATATTAGTTAAAAAGAGTTGCGTTATAAAAATATTTTCACTATCCCATGCACTTGAGTCTGTGAAAGGAAAACGAAAACAAACTTATAAGAAATTAAGAGATTTGATTAGTATTTTGCAAACAGTATTAAAAAATCACTTAATAAATTAAAGTAAAAACAATATTGCAGAGCTGTGATTCAAAAATCAAATAGTTTCAATACAATATTATCGAATCTTTTTGGGAATAGGAAAATTACTGTTACTATCCTGAATAAACTTAACTGTTTAGTTTAACTGACATACAGTTTTCACTTATTTTTGTTATGGTTCCTCCATCTGTTAATAATTATTTTTTCATATTACCAGAAGTATGCAAATATAATCATCGTGATTTTCAGATGAACTCTTCATGGATAGTAAATTATATTCATGCTTTTCAGTAAAAGAAACCTGGAAACCTTTCAACATCGTCCAAAGGACATTTATGTAAAAAGCATAAATCTAGAATTCATTGATTATTGATCACCAGTAGCGACGAGAGAATTTGAGTCTTCATTGCAAATAATGTGTTCTTCATAGCGAAACTGTAGGTTTTATCGATCGTTCACGAGTAGCTACGATATAATTTAAAACTTTTCATTGTGGATAATGTTCTTCATAGTGAATCTATGCGTCTTAGCTGATATTCACTAGTACCTAAGGTAAAATTTGAGACTTCATTGCGAAGAATGTGTTCTTCATTGTGAAACTGTGTGTTCAACAGTAGCTACGATAGAATTTGAAACTTTTCGTTGTTGATAATGTTCCTCATAGAGAAACTAAGTGTTATATCTGTTACTTAGATATAACACTTAGTGTTTATCTATTTTATTTATTATAGAATTTGTGACTTTTCTATGCAAAAAATGACATTATCAGCTCATGGTGATATTTTTATATATTGGATGTGAGTTTACAAATTCGGCTCATTGCAAAGTGAATCATTGTGCTTGGCACATAATCTAATTTGAAATTCAGTAAAAATTCTCTGGTTTGATGTATTTTAAGCTCTTTTTAATGAATTTATGTACATCTAGGTCAGTAAAAATTAAACAATTATTTTTTGATTAGTTAAAAATTTATCAATGATTCATTTGAGTAGTCAAATTTCATTTAAGCATTTTTTAATAATTTTAACATTTAGCATATATAAATAGAAATTGTTGTTATCACAGAGTCCACAAAAGTGGGTCAAAATAACGTTATATCACTATTCCGATATGTTTTTGGATCTAGTATTCATAGTCACTGAGAGTTTTATTTAGCTTTATATATTCAGAAGAAACATTAAAAATGACAATAACGTGATTGAAATGGTGAATAATAAATATATTGCTCTGAAAATAAATGCTATAAATTTTCAGAGTCATAGAGTACGTTTCTAAACATTGTAATAAAGCTCGGGTGGTAACTCGAGAGTCAAATAAAGGGAACATTCAATAGCAAGCATTTATATCACTTTTATTTTGAATATTTAAAGTAAAATTGAAAATACAACAAAACATACAGAAATAAATTTATAATAATTATTTCTATGTTTTTTCTTAAAATTAATAAATTTACTTAATTCTCTAAACTTGAATTAATTGAAACATTATTAACCGCGCTCAAACTATTCTATTTACTTATATCTTACATTACACATAAGTAATTCATTGACATATTCGATGCGTCAAAGATCGTATTATGCTATTAAAAAAACTAAAATAGAATAATCAAATACGAAATTTTAATTTTCATTAATGCTCGTCATAAAAGAATTTTTACAAATTATACGCTCTTGTGGGATTTTTCAATAATTCTTATTAGACATCAAAATAGTTCAATAACCGTCTTGCTTGTTAGCCTTGACCTTTATAAGACAACAATGATGTCACACTAAATAAGAAACACATTTATTACAATTTCTAATTTATCAAATTTTATAGGAAATCTAAAATTTTACGAAATATTCTTGATTAGAAATCATGTGAATCTGCCATTTTGCTGTGTAAGATCTTACGAAATATTAAATGTAAGAAATGGAAATTTTTTGTATTTATTTAGGCTCGCCATTTTTCTATTCCATTTTAGCTTTTGCAAGCATTAAAAAATTAAGTAATTAAAATAAGAAAATAAATTAATAGAAATAAGAAAAAATAATTATAAGAAAAAATTATTAAAAACAATTAAAATAAGAAATTATATATACTATGCAATAAAATTTTTAAACAGAATTATAAACTTATATCTTATAAGTACTAATTCATAAAATTGTTTCGTTCAGTATTATCAAACATGTTTTAATATCTAAATTATATCACACAAACATTTTCTGAACTATTAAACTGCTAAGGAAATAAAAAGTAGTATATTTTGTAAGATTATATAACAACTTAAAAATTTATCAATATCCTTAAGATTTTAGTTATAACAAAACTCTTCATAAAAAATATTTTTAAAAAATTATGTGTTTTCTAAAAGACAACAGTAAACTGTTAGACGTTTTTAAATATTTATGCATTTTTCGGATGATTTTAAGTTTCTTAAGCATTTCTGATTACTTTAGATATATTTAAAAACAAAGTGCAACATTAAAAAAGGGAAAAAATATGATCTATATGCATTTAAATCTATCGCTCTACACGTGAACAAGAGTCAAATATTCGGAAAAAAATTTAGGACTACTACAAATGTATAAAAATAGATAGACCAATTAATAGAATTAGAAAATATGTATGTAAGAAACAAGTTTCTACTTTTTTTTATTCTTCCACGTGTAAAATATTATTTTACATAAAATTGTGGACGAAAGCAATATTTTAAATAAATAATAAAAAATTAGTAGATGAAAATAATACTTTTCAAAATTTGAGAGAAAAACATTAAATATTATTATTTCATTAAGAATATTGCATTGTGAAAATGCATAAAGAAGATGGGATTTATTGCTTTACACATACTCTTTCCTTTCTCTCAGTGGTCAAGTAAAGATGATTATTTTAAAAAGGGATAAAGAGCCAAATCTTTCTCCTTGAATGTATAATAGCTAATTATCAGATTAGAGAGTGTTACATTAATTAAATGGCCTATAAAAAACTTTATAGTCAGTTAATATCTGCGTTAATTAAGGTTTGAATTAAAAAAAATTTCGAAATGAAACATGGCTTGTGTTTTAAATTAGACAGAATTCCACGCATTGATATAACTTTTATTCTATTCCATTTAGCAATTCTCTCAATTCAATCTTATACAAACACCTAGTTTAATAAGAATTATATACATATACTTACATACATGTGGAACTCGAACTTAAACTTTTAATAAGATGCATTCTAAAACTGTGGAAAGATGCCATCAGCTTTGATTACACTTCTGCCATCTAAAATACAACACTATAAAGGAAGCTAACAAATCATAAAAATTTTATATCACACATTTGCAGCGATAAAATATGGAAAGTATCAGACCTGCAGCGCATAAGACTTAGTCAGTTACGCATAATTCGGTGTTCGTTCATACCACTCGACGTCGTTTGCAATTGAGTAGAATACCCGTAAGCATTTGCGAAGAACGATGACATGCCCTAGACATAGACAAATGAAAGGAATTGCATGTCTTTATTGGACAGATCCTGCTTCGACCTGCAACAACATGATGGTCATATCCGAATCTGGAGACACCGTGATGAAGGATACTGAACACTCAGGCACACACACACAACATCACAGAATCATTAGTCATATTCCTGCAAGATAATGAGTGACTGTATGTAGCATGGAATGTTGATGATTTTTTCACATTTAATTGTTCCCTGGGAAAAAATGTGCAGTCCATGCTTGCACAGCAACTGTCCCAGTAACACCACAAGCTAATATATCAGATCAACATTCGCAATCTGTAAGCCCAAGGATTTATCCAAAGCTTTTTTATTTCTATTCTAAATCTTATGGCAATCATTAAGGCCAACACACAATGTTGACTACATTAACTACTGATTTTTTAATCATTCACACTTTACAAGTGTATATAATTTCAGTAATTTAATCTTTATAACATGTTATTTGCCAGAAAAATTTTTGTGTGATATCTTTGATCAGTTTTGGTATTGCATTTTAAATGTCCATGAGTGTATATTCATCAGTAATTGTTCATCAACACAATTTTGTTTATAGCAATAAGCCAATTATTATTCATTTTATCGGAGGGATTCCTATGTGCTAATCATTTCAACAACAATGGGAGCATGGGAGCTTTGGGTTTAACTCCAAAATACGGTACTGTGAAAACTAATTTCTTTATCAAGATAGGACTACTTTGTTTTGTTTTCAAAATTTCTTTAATAATTAGTTAAACAAATTACCTAGAAAAAATTGGAGTAATGTACCAGAAAATTATATGAAACTGGTATTAAAAGTATTATTAAAGATTCAGAGATATATTCAAAAATAACGTTGAATTCTTTCAGGCATCATGGAAGATTGAATGACTAAAATATATTAAAAATATCTACTAAAAATAAAACATCTTAATTCATTCCGAATTAAATAGGAAATTAAACTAGAAAATTTAAAAACAAATTTTAATATTTTTTTAAACGCAAATAGCATTTTTGAAGATAGAAGAAAAATATTGATGTTTAAAATTTCATAAAAACTGATAAGCGCCTAAAATTTCTATTTTGGGTAAACTGAAAGCCTTTGTTTTTTACTTCATTTGAAAAAGCGTTCTTTACAAAAGACGTTTATATAGAAAGCCTAGTTATACTAGTTAATTTTCAATTTCCGAAGTCTTAGTTAATTTGTTCGGGTTAAGGATAAAATATTTAAACGTATTCAAATGATGAGAAATTGGCAGATTATGCAAAAGTAAGTTTTTATTTTAGCCTAATTTCAACCGAATGAAAAGAAATTCTCAACAAACTTAAACATGCTTCCTATCCGTCAAATGAATAACATGTTATTTTTTCATCACAAGTGACTCCAACATTCAAATATCATTTTTTTAACAAGACTTTTAAAAAATATTCAATTTATTTGTTGCTTATAAATTGAATGGGGCTTTGAATTTCAAAAATGAATAATACAAAGTTTCTCATATAATGAAAACCTGGTTTAATTCTACATAATTAAGGCAAGAATGAGATTCATATTTCTATCGGAAGTAAAACCTTTATCCGAAATAAATAACTTTGAATGTTTCATTGTTACAAAATAAAAGTACCCTAGGCTCACAACAAACTGAAAAATTATCCATTCCATTAAAATAAGAATAAAAACGGAGAATAACATCCTACTACAGAAAAACTGTTATATCTGTGGTATGACGGGAAACAATTTTTATTTCACTAAAGAAGTTTCTGACTAATTTTCTTTGGAATACGATTAAAAAAATCTTAAGCATTAACAAAATTTTTGCATTTCTTAAATCGGTGTGTACTTTTAGTTAAATATAATCATTAAATTTATCAAAAGCTTCAATTTTCGAATTCTAAATTGGAAATATAATTGAAATATTTTTCATTGATATTAGTTTTGTGGTAAAAATGCTTTACACATCTTTATTTATACTTCATCTTTATTCAAAAAATCAAAAAGGTTTTAGCATCTTGTTGAATGAGTTGATGATTCATCCACAAAAGTGAGTATCCTTCGAAATGGCATTTTTTGTCCTTGAGTGTCTGAAGTAAGAGGATTTGAAGAACATGCACATGCAATAAACTATCATTTATTCGTGATAGCAAGTTATAATAAACTTTCTTTTCATACTTTCGTCTTTAATAAAATTAAACTTAATTTTACTAAAGAGCTTAACTTCCTTGACAAAACCAATTCGAATATCAACTATGTAGTTAAATTACTTTGCTTTATTATATTTTAGAATAAATCGAGAATCAAGAGAAGATTAGTAAGCTCCAAAATTCAGCAGCGTTGAATTATCCTTTATGATTAAGTCAAATACTCCAAATTACTTTCAACACAATTTCCCTTCGTCATTAGTTACTGTTTTTTACAAATTTGTTCTTATTTATTTTCTGTATTAAAAAATCAATGCATACCTTAAATTACCCATGGTAATCTTTCCTAAAAGTAATTTTTCAGCATAAATAAGCAATTACTGAATTTGATTTTATTTCATCATAAACTTACTAATTTATATTTCAAAACATTTCCAGATTTCTGATTGTTTTTGTGTTATTTCTCATTTTTCTTATGTTATATTAGGTTGTTCGGAAAGTTATTTCGTTTTTTATAAAAATGAAAAGCGTATAGCGAATGAATATTTAATTGAATTGTATATTGTCAATTCTAGTGTGATTAATTTTACCATCTTTCTGCTAGTAGCATGATTTCACACTCGCAAAATGGTTGGATTTTACTAGCAAAAAAATTTATCCAGTAGAGAAAAACGAAATTACTATCCGAACAACCCAATAGTATTTTCACCTAAATTTATGTTCATCTTTGATGGTACATAAAGGCATTCATTCCCTCAGGTTTTTTTAAATGTTGCTAACCTCTTTTATTTTTATTCTTATAGAGGAAGCTGTTTACTTATTTAAGATCTCAAATAATTTATCTCAAACTATTTAGCCGGAAAATTTCTATGACTATTAGTATATTTTAAGCTTGCAGTTGGTATTAAATTTAACATTCGTCGCAATTAAAATTTCTTTTTCATATTTTCATGAGCCTTTATTTTAATTAAATATTGCTGTAACAACTTTTAAATTTTTTTTCAAATCCATATTTTTCTATTTTTTTCAAATTGTTGTAAATTAAATTGTAACATTATTTATTGCTTTACTAGAATATTTTATAAAATTTCTTTCGTATATTTTTGGTTGCTGAAGTTGTCCACTAGATTATAAAAACAATTAGATACTTAAATAATTTACCTAGTATAGTCAGTTTAAACAGGGTGCCCCAAAACGACCACATAAGCTCTGCACAGCTAGATTCCTCGTTGGGAGTACAGAAAGACTGATGAAAGAAGCGTTCCCATGCTATCCATAGTTTACAAGAAAAATTCGAAAAACAAAGTATGACGTTACTTCCGGTGCACACTTTGTTGTACATTACAACAACAGTATTTGCATATCTTTTCAGAGGCCAACGTTTAAAACGTTCGCCGCGCATATCGCTTCATACATGTGCCCGTGCCATGGATGCGCACGTAGTGACAACACCAATGAACTTAGTTGCTCGTCTGCATGCTGCTTTCACTTCGGTGGATCCCCCGATGCTACAACGTGTGATGACAGCTATTCCACGGCGTACTCAAGTCTGCCTCGACATGCACGGTGGACACTTTGAACATCTGCTTTAAATTGTGCATGTACTACTGTTGATGTATTCAATCAAGTGCTTTTCTCTTGCACCGGAAGTGACGTCATACTTTGTACTTCGTATTTTTCTCGTAAACTATGGATCATACAGGAACGCTACTTAGGGCAGATTTTATGTACTCCCAACGAGGAATCTAGCGGTGCAGAGCTTATGCGGTCGTTTTGGGACACCCTGTATTTATATTTTTTATTATATTTTTATTATACGTATATTTTTTATTGAAGTTTTGAGATGAGTTAGACTTGTATTTGTTTCACTCAACTATAGTGAATAATTTATATTGTGATTGCATTCAGATAACTTTAAATATGCCTTAATTTTTATTTTTATTTAATTCCCTAAAGCATTTAAGAATATAAACATTGTCTTTCAAACCAATTTCACGTAAGAAATTTCCATTCATTTTCATTAATTATTTATAAAATATTGATATTCATTAAAAATATTTATAGATCACATAAAATCTTTTAACATATAATTAACTTCATTGATATTATCTGATTTCCATTGCTCCAATGACAAACAGCCAACCAATGGAAAAAGCAACTGAATTAAAAGCAATCATGAACACTTCTTACTTCTATTTTCCAAATTTGACAAAATGCTCAATATTATAGCATTCTTTTTTCGATTTAAACATTTCAGAAAAGAATATTGACAATTTTTAACTAACCGAGAAGTGATGGAAATGCCATTTCGTTTATTCAGAAAAGAGAGGTATTATTTCAGGATCAAAAAAACTCAAATAGGTACTAAATGAAACCACGTGTTATCTTAACCATGTGGATGTGCAATATGAAAAGTTGAAAACAAGCAAAAATTATCATCATCCAATGTCGTAATAACTGCATCATAAACGCAATTCATCATCTAGTGTCACATTTTGCAGAATGAAATAAAAATTCTATGTAAAAAAATTAGCCTTTTGATATCATTTAAATAGCAAATAGCAATTGCGGGAACTCGGAACAAATTATATCCGAGTAATTCTGACTTGGCGATTGCTTTGGAATAAGTTTGATATTGAATGAAGATCAATTAGCACCCTTTATTTGTAATTATACAACATATTATATTCAAACAATACGACCGATTCATTTCTGTTTATAATGAGGAAACTATAAACGCTTCTTTTGCAAAAGATACCTTAATATTTACTCAATGAAATGAAGGTCGGAAAATAATCCAGTTGAAAACCCTCCTTTTCTTTCATATGATCATTACTTAATAGCCATAAGTTTTTGAAAAATTCAGAAAACTGCTAAATGTTGAAAAAATTCATAGTTTAAACCTATGCTGGTGGGTTCCGTAATGAGTATATGAAGAATGTGCCGAAACTAAAATGTAGGGTTTATTTCATATCTAAGAGTCCATTTATTTGTAGTTCATATATATCCAATGTGCAAAATTTTTAAAAATTTTGAATATATCAATTTTATTTAATATTTAAAATGCTTATTCTAGATTTCACTGTATGTATGTATATATATATATATATATATATATATATATATATATATATATATATATATATATATATATATATATATATATATATATATATATATATATATATATATATATATCTGTGTGTGTGGTTATTTATCATTCTCAGAACAACACAACATATTTAATACCTTTTTATTTTACACTTTTTCTTAATTAATTGCTTCATGAAATTAATTTTTTTGCTTAAGAAGAAAATTAACATCACTCAAAATTCCCTTTTACAACTTGTGAGGCAGGATGAATATCTATTATTCTTTACTAGACAAGCATATGAACACATTCATAAAACAAATTTTTTCTCTTCAATAAATGTAATAAGACAAAGCACACACTCCTGTTGTTTTTGTTTCTTTTAAGTTATGTTAATTAAAATAAGTACAGTTCTTACTCATTTATTTTATATTAAAGTATTATAATTAGCAATTATTAAAATGTGTATCACATAAAATAAAATCATTTGAGTTTATGAAATTAATTTTCATTTAATACTTATTTAAGAGTTTATTTAAGATTGAATTGAATTTTTCTATTAATTCATATTCAAACATTTTAATAATCTATCTAGATCTGCTTATAGATCAAAAAGATCATTTATTCATTGTAACCAAATAAGTATTTACTAAGAAATGCAAATGTATTCATATACATAGTTAAATACATTTGCTTATTTTGTTTTTTCTCATCTCATGTAATAATTTATTTATATATATATATATATATATATATATATATATATATATATATATATATATATATATATATATATATATATATATATATATATATATATATATATATATACATATATATATATATACTAACTTCCAAAATTTAAGACGAAGATGTAAAATGCAAAAAAATCAACAAATACTGCTTTGATTGACACAAAATTCGGCAGCAAAGTAGCATATAAATTTATGCATAAAATAAAATCAATAATTATATACAGAAAGGAAAACAATATTAAATTTTTGTAAGTTATCAGATAATGACATACTGGAGATTTAAACAGGATTATGTATAAAGTGAAAATAAACAGCATAAAATGAAAAAACACTTATAGGGTATGTGATCCCCTTTCATCTGTATACAAAGTTTACACATTGTGACCATGCTTTTAATTAGGTGGTCAACCACCGCAGAATTAAGCAATAGCCATTCTTCTTATAGAGCAGTTTCCAGCTCAATATGAGTGACTGGAGAGGAAAAACATGAAGATACAGCACAGTCGTGAGCATCCCAAAGATTTTTAATGGTATTAAGGTCGGATGAATATGCTGGCCAAGCCATACGTGCAATCCCTTCACTCTCCAGGTAGTCATCGATGATGTCAGCTCTATGCAACATGCGTTAAGTAAGTTTTACAATTAAATCTAATAATTTGATAAACTTACTGGGATTAAATACATTATACACACATTTAATTTATTATTTATAAATTTTGAAATTTTTTTTCAATATTTATATTTATTATTTTATTTAAAAATACAGAGATACAGAATATAGAGTTCAGAGAAAATGAACATTGAATGCTAATAATTTTTAAATTTGCTCATGCAAAACTTCACTACATGTACTAATTAAAATTTTTGCAAATATTTTTTCAAAAATGTCTGAAATAGAAATTATGAATATGACTGCTATTTCGGCACCATTTGTAGCAAGATCATTTAGCTTGTTTTATTATTATTACTATTTAATCACAATGTTTTTCTAAATGTTTTCCGATTAAGGTGTTTATCCATTGTACAAATAATTCAAAACTGGTTGAATTTAATATAAATTCTCTATATTTCTATATTTGTTACTTTATTTTCTAAATACATAACGTTATTATTTTATATTTTTAAAAATGTTTATAAGATATATTTTCCTTAATGATCAATAAACTTTGATAAAAGTTTTATAAATTAGCTTAGTTTCTTAAAAGTAACCAATTTAAATAGCTTTCTTAATTTTATAATGAATTCTAAATTATTCAGCCTAAATTTGTGATAACAAAATTTTGTTAACTCTGTCTTTTTACATTTTTTCTATACATTCTTTCAAATAGTTAACTACAAGTAAACTTTTATAAATAAAGAAATGCTAGTAATTAGTTTTTGGACAGTATGTGCCTGACATTAATAATTTTACTGTAAAATAAAAATTTTTACTAATTAGTAAAATTAGAAGAAAAAATTATTCAGATTTATATTATTATATATTATTTGATATATTAAAAAATATCAAAACTAGAAGTTACAATTTAAGCTACTAATCATTTATTTGTTTTTATTAGGTTAGAACATTAATAATATATTTTGCAATAATTTCTTTATAGTTAATTCATAATATTATGGTTTCTGTTTAAAAAATAAATGTAACAAAGAAATAGCTCGAGACAAAATTATTTATTTTAAATGGAATGTAACTGAACAAGAAATAAATATAAAACTATAAAGCTGATAAAACTTTAATTTCATAATTGAAAGTAGTTTATTTATAAATTTCTTGTAAAATATATATTTAAGTAACTATATATTTCAGTTTTATAATAAAAATTAAATACAAATTCAATATGTTCATGAAATTTACATTTATTTATGGGTTTAAAAGTTAAACTTATTACTTTCGAAATTTTCATATTTAAACACAATTTCGAAATTAATCATTGATTCAAATTTATAATTTTTATTATGATTGAACTACTTAACGAAAATTGGTAACAAAATGTTTTAAATACTTTAGATATTTAAGTTATTAATTTTTAATATATTTAAGTCATTAACTTAAAAATAATTTATTTATGAAAGTAGTTTGGAAATGAGCTGTTTGGGGAAATAAACTAAAAAGAAATAAGTTTTATAGTAAAACCATTTACGTTATTGGGAGTTCTTTATAAGCTTTCACCACAACATTATTTTTCAAAAAAAAACTAGTTCTTTTTTCCGGCAAATAAAAAATGTAAATAAACACCGCACTTTTTGAATGAAACAAGGATCATTATTCATGAGTGTTAATTAACTTGTATTTTGTAAAAAAACGAACCTATGTTGAAAATATTATTTTTTATGCATCAACGTATAAGTTTTTATACGTATACAAGAGTTCTAAGAAGAATTGAGATTATTTTGTGTTTCTTTATCAACACGTCTTTTTGGAGAAACAAATAATAAGAAAATTCACTAAATCTTGAGTTTTCATTATAGTCATAAAAACTTATTTCTCCTCAATATATTGAGGACAAATAAAAGTTTTTTTTCATGTTGCTCAACCTAAGGTCAAGCCACCTCCTTTAGTAAAACATTTTGTAACACCTTTTCAATGAGCAATCATTCAATCGCTATAGATTTTTCTTTATGAAGAAAGCATGCTAAAAAAATGCCCAGCCTTGGCCTACTGATATTATTGCTTCTTCAAAAGAAATATTGCCCATAAATGTTTAATATGGTTAGTTACACTAAATTATACTAGCAGTGTTTTTGTTTTCAAGATAAAAGAAATAATCTTTTATGATTTTCTTATCAAAAAAACATTTATTTCAGCAACAAGAAAAAGAATTTAATTTTTATATCACTACATCCTACTCTGTTATATAGTTTAGAAAGATTAAATACTTTTATGAAAAAATATTCGCGGTTAATTAATGATTCACATTTTACAAAGCCATCGTGCTCACTAAAATACTTTTGTAAGAAATACCTGTTAACTATTCCTTAAGTTATTAATCAGAATTTCAATTTTTTTAATTAAATCATCAGTAATCACAGATTAATTAGGAAAACTCCTACAGTTGCTATGGTTCCCAAATATTTTTTTCTATGAATATTTTTCTGACAATAAGCACGCTTATATACCTCTGATTAGAAAAAGGGTGTGCAATCAAATAATCCATCAAACTTCATAAATATGTATAACACAAAAGCCCATAAATGGGTAAAATATATGAATAATAAATATGCATATCACCAGATTTAAAATGAATGTAAGTTTGAATAGTTATACGCGCAATGAATAATAAACAATGAATAGTTTGTTATAAAATTTGTAAAGGTATTTCTTGAAAATTTCTCAAATAATTGTTGAATATTATAGTAATATATAGATAAGTTATAAAATTTTAGCTTTCAGTTTATTACAAGTTAAATTGTTAGCATTTAAACCACACATTTCTTTTTGGGAAATTTCTATGAATTAAACCAATAATTTAAGTGCCATAATTGTGTAATTTTTTATTTCTTAACGGTTTTACTAATAAAACGCTCAATCACCACTTGTACAAATTGGCAAATATAAAATTATAGCAAGTCACAATCTTTTTTTTAATTTTGTTAACATTTGAGAATTTTCTTCTGCCTTACATTAAATTTTCATGAAAGCACATAAATCTAAAACTGCTGTTTTGCATCTTCATTATTAAAATATCTTATTAAATTATCTTTTTAAAATATCTATGTAAAAATTATCAAGACAGTATTTCCGAAATAATTAATTTCATTATAATAACTGAAGTACTTCTTAAAATCTAGTTTTTTATTGTTTTTTACTGGTTTGCTACTTTTATTGTTTTTAATAATTAAACTTATTATAATTGTTCTTATAGAGAAGCTGTTTCTGAAGTTAATTCCAAGCAAATGTCATATAATGATCTCCTCACAGTTAAACCAATTGTTATTGATAATATAATTGTAAATATACGAATGTCACACAAGAATATTAACAGGTAAACTATAATACCTTGAATGCTTTTCTGGTTTTTATAGTTAAAGAAAATAAATTTTTGAAACCATAATAAATTTTATACTGTTTCAGAGCACATATCTTAAGATAATGAAATATTTATCTTTCTATTTTCACTTAGGCACTTTAGTGAGTGATATCTTAGGCACAAAACATTTTTTAAACATTTTTGTTAAGCTTATTAATTCTTGTAATTAAGAAAATTCAAACCATTACATCGTGAAAAAACACTTACGTAATTGTTTCTCTCAAACAAACTTTTAAATAGCTGTTGTCCTTAATACAATAAATTACTGTAAAATTGCAAAATTTTAGTCACAAGTTATTTTTAATAAATCTCATTACGCAAGATGAAAACTTTTACACATTTCTTAATTTTTTAAGATCATAACTTTACCATTCATTTTGCTAAAATTTATTTCGTTTTACCGAGAAAATGTTGTAAATATCTCTTGGTTCTTTGCATACTGCATTAAAGAGCCTCAGATAGCAACTACTTAAGTTATACACATAACCCTAAATTTTATTCCAGTGTAAAAAAAGCAAGCTAAGTTAGTTTAATTTCAATATCAGTAATTTCAGTAGCATTAAGTGATTGTTCAATTCTTCTTTCCATTGAAGTTTTTTGAGTAATAACTACTCATGAAAATGAGAACTCTTTTTTATTTATGTTTGTCCTTCGAGTAATTTAAATTAAGCGGTAAATGGCTTCTTGATAATATCGGAAAAGGTGCAATCTTAAGCATTATGAATCTATAATAATTGACTATTCTTGAAAATTAGAAAAGCTGAAATAGAATTATTGAGGTTTTGAAAAATCAATTAAATATTTTTCTTTGTCTATATATAATTGAATTTCTTTTACTACATTATAAAATCCTGAAAATTAAAAATAAAAAGTTCTACAATGAAATTACCGAAATGGATTTGGGATATTACTACATTAACCTTGTGATTTGAGAATAAAGATCTTAAAAGTTTATTATGTGATTATTATAAGATCTTCCGCAGCAAAATTAAAAAATCATTTATATAATCAAGATCGTAGATATGTGCAGATTAATTACATTGACAAAATATTAAAATAATAAAAATAAATTAGAGGAGTAAAATTTCCTACAAGTGTTTTCATATAACCCATTGGAATAAATACAGCAGTGTTGTGTATGTTTGCTGGTTTAATAGGTATTTAATGTTAAATTATTTTTATTACTATCTCGAGATAAATAAGGACAGTAATTACATTTTCAACAAAAAAAATTTTTCATTTTTTGCTTTACCTAAACTTCGAGATTTTGTATTCAAATCCAGAATATTTGCTACAAAAGTGAATTACCTGTTCAAAATAATCTTAAATATTTTAAAAGTGATGTGAAGTTCTTTAGAATAAAGAAATCCAAAGAAAAATTTAATTTAAAAACTACAGAAAATGTATTTGCAGTTTATATTTTTTTAGGTATTTACAGCGCGCTTAAAGTGAATTTCTAAGAAGAGTTTTCCTTTTGTGATAGATTTTCTAGAAATAATAACACAGTCAAGACAGTACATAAGAGAATAAAAACACTTTTGAACTGGTTTCAAGTGTACAAAATATAAAAATTAGGGCAAAGAATTTCTTTCCTCTCTTCGAAGCTTTCATTTTTCTGAAATAAGCAAAGAAGTATACTTTTTTCATGTCTGTAATCAACTAGTTTATCTTAGAGATCAGAAAAAAAATTATATTGTGATATGGCATTATTTCTTTGTCAACTTTAATTCATTGTTACGACAGAATGGCGAGTAATCACTGGAAAATGCAGTTTATCTATTAATTAATTTTACCTCTTTGAATAGCCATTATACAGATGAACTGTAATTGCAATCATCAATTTCATTCTTTTATTTGAAATTACATCCTAAGTGTATGCTTAAAAATTGATTGGCTACAATCAGCAAATTCTGTGAAAACTAATAATTTATCAACTTTTTCTAAGCCTTAAAAGAATTTGTATATCACTTCATATAATTTTCAATACTAAGTTTTGAGGCTTTTCTGTTTTCTCATTTTATAAAAGTAATTAAATTTTGATCACAAATAACCACCTAACCGCTTTAGTTTCTTATCTATCACTATAAACAGGAATAGGTTGAGTTTCATGAGCACATCACAAACTAAAATTTCATCTTCAGTAGGTAATGAATATATTTATAATATATTTGTATAAAATACCCTAAAAGGTCATTTTTGAACTCTATATACTAATTTATCATATAATAAAGAGCAAACCTTACATCAGAAGTTTTTTTCGTAAATCAAACCATGCAGAGATTTAGCAGTGTGACTGACACTTAAATAAAGGAAGTAAATTAGTTGAGTTAATATGAGTTTATTAAAAATAATGCACAGATAAATGCATTTTGAAAAGAACTTATTCAAAGAATAATTTAAAATTTATTATCATCTGTAAGATTCTTAACATGCAAATTAATACAGCATTTTTATAAATAGGAGTATGACATATCCTCCTGCAATATACTTATCATATTGGAACATAAAAAACGTATTTTGCATTCCATTTCTCAAATTATGTTCGATTATATACTGATAGCTATTCCAATTATTCCTGTACTGAGCTCAGCTTCTCATAATTCAGCAGTTTTTATAGAAATAAGTGAATAATTTATTACCACAACTGGTGTATCTCCTTACTTAGAAAACTCGATCCACCAAATCTGTGATGCCCTTATGCTAACAATAATAATCTACTAAATCCCTTATCTTATCAAATGATAATCTACTTGATTTTTTTATGTTACCAAATAATAATCTACTAAATCTCTTATATTAACAATAAAGGATTTAGTAGATTATTATTTGTGATGGGGCAAACAAGTTAATCTGTGAATTATTTCTATATTAAAGAAATTACTAATAAAAAAATTTTAAACTCATTTTTGTGTTGAAAAATTCAAATAATTTTATAATTAGAGTTTAAAATATATTATCATATCAATTTCCTTTAAAATGTTTAATCTAACTAAATCTTATTGTTGAAAAATTACTATAAATTATGTTTAATAAATTCAAAACAATTTTTTTCAAATTGTTATACAATCTATTTATAATACTCTGATTTAATTTTAATCTTTTTTATGTAAATGATACCGTTTAAACTAAAATGATTGCTGTTAATAGTAAAAGCCATAGCCAATTGTACTTCATTAAAATTAATAAAAGCAATATAAAAAATTTCTACAGTTTTTTTAAGATACTATATTAAATTCCTTAATATTATTGACGAATTGAGAGTTAGAATTTAAAATTTATTTTCGTTTTAAATTCCAACAACATGAATTTAATTACTTACCTCCTTGGTAATGGTTTGAGTTGTATTCTGTTCTTTCAATTACGTTTTACATTGTACATTTTTTCATTCAATATTCCCTCTAAAATTAAATATTTTCTTGGTAGTTTATAAAGTAATTTTTGTAACAAAATAATTATATCCCACCTATTTCTTAAATTTTCCTTAAAATTAAACTTTAATCTTAATTCTTTTTGTAAAATTTGATAAAGGATGATTACAGAGATTGTTAAATGGTGTTAAAACAATAGTAATCTATGGGTATGTTTGTTAGAGAAAATCATTTGATGATTAAGTTCAATTATTTAATAAAATTATGTAGATATTCCTCATTTGCAAGAGCATTTAAACACAAAAATTCTTCCTTTAATTCTTTCATTGATTGTAAATAAAAATGATTTTGCTGTATAATATTGTTAGATACACTATATTTAAACTGATTCAGAATTATAAAGACAAACTTCATCTATCAATACTTCTCCAAAAATTGAAAATAAAATAGTGAAAGATTTTCAATTATTTCTTTACATCAGTGGATATATCAATTTTCTTTAGATAATAAATAAATATTTTCGTTTGTAAGTTGAACTGTATCGCCATTACCTTGCCATGTGATCTGTGTGATACAAATTTGTTTCCGATTTGAATGTTTTTTCTTGACAAAATTCACATTCATACATGTTTTTAACATTTTTATTTGCTATTTTCCATGCGAAACTCTCTTCTGCATTTTAGTTAACATTGACAACGTTGAGAGTGATTTAAATTTTCCCTAATTTACCATAGGCAAACATAATCTTGATACATATTAATCTATCACAAAAACATCCCATAAAAAACCTCACAAAAACAGGTGTATATAAATGAGAACGTATGTGTAAGTCGGTGTTTGTATTTGTGTGTGTATATCAATTGGAATATTTTTAATAATATATTCCAATTGATATACACACACATACTTAGTTTTCATACTTTATTATAACTTATAATAGTTTTCTTATAATAATTTTCATACTTTATTCCTTACTTATTATTATTCTGATTTAAATTCCTTAGCCTAATTTCCTTTATTAACAATGAATACACATATATCAACAGTAATACACTTCATTTAAGAATACATTTCACATTAACAATAAAAAAACACGTTTTCCTCATCTATGCTTTAATTCTAAAATATATGGTGTTTTTTAATTAATTTTGAATAGTTTATTATTGTTATCAAATTTGTAAACTTTCAGTTAGTTTGGATAAATGAATTTTACTGCCATACGCATTTCGTTTCTTATATTAAAGAAATTTCAATTCCAAGAATCGAAACAGATGGGATTTTTAAGTTATATAATTAATAATAGAAAGTTATACAAATTAATAATAGATCACATTTTTATATTTATTGAAAGTTCAACCATGCCATTTTCAATTAAAGAACTTGTGTCATTGACATTAACAATCACAATGATCAGACTGGAACAATTTTTATGTTATTGCAAATTATTTTTGTGATTGCTTTTATCAATTTCATTAGATGATAAAATATGACTCTCTTCCAAACAACGATTAAATCTTAAATGTAGGTCTTCTATAAACATCGCTGTAAAAAGCACATTGACTTATACTCGGGCTGTAATCTAAATTTACTTGCACTTCATCATGTAAAAGATCTCATGTATTTCTTTACACTAAAGGTCAAAGAATGTAAAAATCGGTCAAGTTTGTACTAAAACAATCGTAAGGGAGAAAGCTTGACCAGTTGTTCTTTTCAAAGTCACTGATGTCTGACTGACCACTGATTGGGATGTTCCATTTCTCACTACGATTTTTTTTTATTTTAAGTTTTTGCTGTTTATTATCCAACACGTTTTTTAATATGTTGCTTATATATAAAGACATGACAGTGTTTTTCACACTTGTGTGTAAGAACTTAATAAAATGAACACCATGGAGACAGTAAGTAATTTTTTCGTTTCTGTAGTTTTTCAGCTAAATTTTTATGCTTATATATTTAATTATGGAAAAATATATTAGATTTTTGTTTTGTGCATTTGTAATAAGGTTCCTAGGCCAAGTAACTTCATGGTATATTAATCATTTATATGTCATTTTCCATATAAGTGCTATATATACATGTTACGTCATGTATTGTTTTTAACATATTCCTATAATAGACAATAAAAATAATTAGAAAAACTTAATAACGAAATTTAACTCTTTTAATATGTAGTATGATTTTAATAGCTTTTGACTTGATAAGTGCTGAACAATACACTATAAAATTTCAGAACCCGATTTTTTCTACAATCATTGTCAAAAATATCATTACAAACTATGATACAAAATAGTTACTTTTCTAAATATGTATTTTAAAAATAGCAGCTTTGAGAAGTCAATAAAAATTAATAAGTTATGAGAATGAGATTGCCAAATTCTGCTTCTTGATCCATATTTGTCATGATTAATGACATTAGTTGAAACATCCTATTTAACTATAATATTGAGTCAAGACCTAATAACGTTCAGTAAAGCTAAAAATGATAAATTAAAAATGAAATCAATATTAGATTCTTATAAAAAAATTTTTTTGAATTGTGAAAGCTATCGAAACAATAGAAAACAATGTATTTTGTAACAATGTAAGAAAACAAGAATATTGATGTAATTCTGAAATTAAAAGTTTCCATTGTTGAAAATTCTGAATTTAAAAGATAAATTCCTTTTTCAAATTCTTTAACATTATTGATTCAAAGGAAAATGCTTAGCATTAATACACTTTGTATTTAAATTTTCTGGCAGTGTAACTTCTAACGCACTGAAATTTAAATGAAAATTAAAATTTAAAATAAGATGCAAACCAATGGCCTGCGATGGACTCATTTTTTAATTTAATTTTATAGAATTTGTAAAATTTAGAATCTAAAATATTTAATAAATGCACCAAGAATGTACTAAATTAAAAATAATTAACTGAATTAAATTATATATTAATTCAATGTAAGCGGATTTAGCATAACATGTTTTCATGAAATGAGAATGAACGAATTATAAATGACAATAATCCATTTATAGAGCGATGCTGTAAGAAAAAAAATAATTATGTAGAACAAATTATTAACACGTTTTTATTACATCACATTTTTATAGAATATTATATGTTTTTATCCTGCATTTTTTTATTTTTGTTCATTATAAATACAAAAATATAAGAAAAAGTTTATGTCATGCAACAAATTATTTTTTTCAAATTATTAAAAATATATTAGAACTATATAAAGATATATTAGTACTGCATAAAAATATATTTCATTACTAGATAAAAACCTATTAGTACTACATAAAAATATATTAGTATTACATAAAAAATATGTAAGTAGTACGTAAAAATACATTCATACTACATTTCCGTCATTTTTTCAAGATGATTCTACCAAAATTATTTTAGAGTGATAATTGCTTTTTTAAAGATATTCTTTCCTAAGGATATTTTCTCTTTGGATTTCTAATTCTTAATATCTAAGCAATTATAAAAACATATTTGTAAAACTTGTGTTGACATAAATCTGACAACAAGCATATTATATACATCTTACTTTAAGAAATTTTAATCTATATAAAATTTTGACTTATCATGTGTGTGAGAGAGAGTCGTTAGAAATGATTTTAAACTAATTTATTCATTTTTAATTTAAAGTAGAAAAATACTTTCAGTGATATCTTGATATTTAAAAAGACTTTGGCGGCAAATATATGATAGTAAATAAATCAGAAGATTCAAGTTGTTTAAACTAACTTGATTATGCAATGAACAACTACATCACGATTTCTAAGAAATTGTTCATAAATAATTTTTCTATTAATCATTGAGATATTATTTACTAATAAATCATTTTACTGCATTTAATTACAGCAAAAGAAAAATATAAGCAATGAAATAAATAATTTATAAAGGGAATATAGTTGACTTATAAAAAAGCTTCAATTTCATGTACCTCATAAAACATTTTATGATACATAAGTTTTTCATAAATGATTAAATACATTTTTATGAATAAATTTTTATAAAGTATACGATTTTTCAATCTCATAGCTTTTAGTTCCATTCGCATTAAAACCATTCTAAAATAAAAATAAAAGCAGGATATGTTTGTATATAGTCTTTTAATATATATAATATATTTCATGCATATATTGTAACCCTTAAATTGACAATGGGGAAGAAAATAAATTATTTTGATATGCATCGCTCTAACATGTTTTTAACAAAATAAATATTTTTTCGTCATCAAATGATAATAGAAAAATGTTTTTTTTATTTTTATTTTTAAATTAAAACATACTTATATCCACATCCACTTATATATATATATATATATATATATATATATATATATATATATATATATATATATATATATATATATATATATATATATATATATATATATATATATATATATATATATATATATATATATATATATATATATATATATATATATATACACACATATATACACATATATATATATATATATATGTGTGTGTGTATCATTAATGAATAAAAAAAATTAAGATATATAATATATAGGATAAATTCTTAATCACAAGAAAAAAATATATTTTTGAAAATTAAAATTTGTGCAAAAAAACATATTTTGATTTACACAGATTCATCTGTAAAATCTTTTTCTTTGTAAAATAATTTGAAACTTAATAATCGAAGTCTTGACTGTTACTAATCAAAATTTCGTCATGAATTAACAATATATGATGATATAATTAATTCACATTTGAAAATGGTTTGCTAAGAAGGACTTTCAGACGTACGATATGATTTTGATCATATGATCAAATGTATTTATGATTGTTTTATTATTTTTAAAAAGTTATGTTTAAAATTTATCTTTTTTATTTTATTTCAATTTTCTTAGTAAGTATTTTCAGTTCAAATCATAATAAGTATTTTTGAAGAAAAGGAATTTTAAGCGATATTGAAAAATTTTCTAAATTTGTCTATATTATAAGATGTAATATGATATGATAAGATCACATTATTTACTCTATTACTTTAATATCCTAGAGTTAGTTTATATTATATCTCCTTACTATTTTAAATTAAAATTTAATATCAGGTTTTACTTTTTGAAGATTTTCGCTAAATTAATATAATTAAGAAATAATTTGAAAATTTAATTTTTATAAATTCTTAGAAGTTTTAAGAAGCTCCCAAGTTTTTAATTGGGAAAAAATATTTAAATTTTTTAACTCCCTATTAAAGTATCATTAAAGAAAAGATATATTTCTAGTTGATGTTTATAATAATAAAAATTATTTTCTTTCAATGTTATGAACATTGAGTATGAAAGAATTTTTATTCAAGCACAAGAAATAATATTTATCCTAAATCATATCTTTTGTTCATTTGGTCTTAGTAATTCTTAACCACCATAACTATTTCAGGCGTTTTCGGCTTGCATTTTCTTCTCCCTGTTGGCTAAAATCAATACTGGTGCAGCATACTATGCCTCAACCTTACGATCAACGCCAGTAAGTTACTGGAATTCTCGAGGTTCTTACCACACTTCGTTGACTAAAGGTCATCAAACTTATGAGACAAACAGAGATAACAGGTATGGTCCACCACCATTAGGACCTCAGATACCGCAACCAGCTCCACTCAAAGCAGAACCTGCAGGCTATCATCCCACAAATGGAAGAATAGATAATACATATTTGAATCAACTTCCAGATGACAGACCATCTTGTGCCAGGAAGCGAGATTATTGCTTACATGACCACGACTATCCTATGTAAGTTTTGATGATTTGCTTTCTCAAAAAAGATCATATATTTGCATGAATAGGAAAACACCGTTTTCTGACATGTAAATGCTTGAAAAAAATATTCATTCTTAGAAATATTTAAAATATCATTTACACATTCTATAGTTATCTATTTAAGTTTATTATCAGGACATTCATCAATTATTACAATATTCAGATTAGATTACATCTGTAATAGTAAACGGGAAATGTTTATTTCCTTTTTTTTTTTTTTGTATTACATATATTACACAGCATACACTACTTTTAAGCATTTATGAACTCAATCCCGAAAATAACAAAGAATTTAAAATTTTAATTACACCCAAACTTACACAAATTTCAACATGTTACTGTATCCTATTTTATGGCTACTATTGATATTAGTATTGTGCCGCTCTTCGGAGTTCGAGTTGATTGAGTGTCGTTAAGACAATCTCTTAAAAATCACAATACTTTTTAAACGTTGCAATTTTTACATAATAGAAATTCCAGCTGTAAAAATCACAAATACACTAATTCAATTCATCTAATATAGTAGGAAATAGCTTCCAAACACAGAAGTCTCTTATACCTCAGAGAGATGACAGCTTGCATGCATTAGATTAGCATTTAAAATTGACCGTCTTCGCTAACTCTCCATCTATGTCGGACGGCGGTATTTATACTTGACATGGCGGGAAAATCTAAGAGTTCTGAAAGGTTCTAAGGTATCTTGCCTAGTATTGGACCGAGAGTTTTGATGATGTAATTTTCAAGAAATATCTGTTTTTTCCCAAATGATCAACAAATCACCAATAATCTAAAAATTAGAAAAATAAAATTTTAGATGCATGCTTTTTTTAAAAGAAAATTAGAAATCGATAATTAAAGATATCCGAGTGCGGAAATGTTTAATGTAAGTAGAAATACTTTTTTTACCACTTTAATTCTTAATGATTAAAATTTTATTTTCTATACAGCATAGTTCAGAAAATTTAACTACATGAAAGCACTCAATTATGATATTAAATTTACTTAAAGGCTTCTTATTGAATTATAATTATACTTCCATGAAAGAAAAATTCTATATTGTTTCTATATTAGTTAAACAACTTTTATATCGATTCTTATTATTAATGCATCTTATTACAGCAAAAAATAACTGCACAAACATTTTAGACTTTGAATTTAACTGTGTAATGTTGATTGAATATGTCTATATGAGAGTGGAATTTGCATAAATTTTTTATTGGATAAATCGTTTAAACATATTTTATTATTTCCCGATAATGAAACGATAGAACCTACACACACATATATATATACATATACACACATACATACACATATATACATATAGACACACATACACATATATACACACACATACACATATATACACACACATACATATATGCACACACACATATATATATACATATACTCAACGTAGCAATTTTATTATTTGTTTTCTATATACTTAGACGCATTACATTAATATATTAGTATAAAACTGGATATATTTATTATTAATTTATAACAATAAAAATATTGTCATTAAACAGTGTGAAAAAGCGTGTCTAATTTTCATACATTTATTGCAGCCTCTCTCTCTTTATTCTTTTATAATAAAAGTATGTAAATGTTATCAAAATGTTATTTAATTGGTTCAAAGTTTAGACTGGTTTGGTTCCCACTCTACAGTCACTTTTTGTTCGAGAAAACTAATTCAACCGGATGCAATTTTAAGTGAATTCCGAGTTATTACAAACATCCATACCCAACACGGGAATTCTAAAACACAAACTCGAAAACAAAGCGTAAACCATTCGGTAGATGGATTTAAAGGAGGTATTTATTGCCTTACCGAAGGAGATATTTATTATCTTCACGGCATAATATCGAGTGGAATCCTCTCTTCTATGCAGGAAACGAAGCATTGAGTATGCGTATAATTGATTATCCAATAAAAAAATTATTTATTGGATAATTATGTATGTGTGTGTGTGTGTGTGTGTGTGTGTGTGTGTGTGTGTGTGTGTGTGTGTGTGTGTGTGTGTGTGTGTGTGTGTGTGTGTGTGTGTGTGTGTGTGTGTGTGTGTGTGTGTGTGTGTGTGTGTGTGTGTGTGTGTGTGTGTGTGTGTGTGTGTGTGTGTGTGTGTGTGTGTGTGTGTGTGTGTGTGTGTGTGTGTGTGTGTGTGTGTGTGTGTGTGTGTGTGTGTGTGTGTGTGTGTGTGTGTGTGTGTGTGTGTGTGTGTGTGTATAAACTGAGAATTACTTACAAATAAAGAAGACATTTCTTTTGCTTATTTGATCTTGAACAGTCAAAATAAATCTTTTGTTAAAACTTTTCAAGAAAATCTTGCATTTTCACTCAGATTTTAATTTTTTTTTGGAAGGGGGGAGGAATAAATATTTAATAAACTCTTGAACAAAATATGGCTTTTGTTGAAATACATAATTTTTATAAAAGTTGCATCAATTGAGTAATCTAATTTGATGGTTCCTACATTTTCATTAAATTAAGTAAAAGAGTTTTACTTTAAAAAATGTGCAAAAAAATTGCAATTACTGTTTTTACATCTGATTTTTAAGATTAGATACCATATCTGTGTGGATGCATTTCATCAGCGTAAGATATTTAAAATAACTAGAGTTAGATTCTTACTTTATTACATAAGGTTATAAATATATGAATAAGGAAAATGAATGCAAGAAATATCTTCAGATCAAGAGTAATTGTATTAAATTTTTTCTAGGGACATGGTGAAGTCAGTAGTTCAACGCTATCATAATGATATATACCGCATGTATTCTGAGATGCAACCATTACCTGTTGAAGTGGGCGGTGGAAATGCTAGTTATAGGTATAACTTTCCATCAGACCGAGGAGCCTGGGCTTGTGAAACAGATATATTTACAATGCGAATTGGTTGGGCGAGAAACTGGGCAGGCCGCTGGAAAGTCGTTCTGAATACTGAACAGTTTCCACAAGCTGTGAGACTAGAACACTGCAAGTGAGAGACTAATTTTAGGTTCTTAATTTAAATTTATAATGTAAATGCATTTGTATGAAAATATTTTATGAAATTTGTTTAATATCTTTGTCAGGTTTATGTGAAATATTAACTTGTAAAATATTAATTCAAAATTTGTGTCTAAGTATTCCGAATATAGTATCCAATGTAGTGTTATTTATTTGACATTTTAAAACAAATCTTTTAAATTCGTTCATATGCTCAATTTTTCAAAATTTTTCGATTTTTAAACATTGAAAAATTTATTTTTCTGATAACTAGTAGGTTAATTTCGATAGCAAAAGCTTTTCAGCTTATATTACTTCTTGAACATTTTTTTATAGAAACTTCTTTAAAAAGTCAATTTCTTATAATTAGCAGTATAAAAGAAACCAGAAAATAGAAAATAAAATATAAAATAAATCTCTCTCTTTTATTGAATCATACGAAGAGTTCTTATTTTGTATTTTGAAAAAATTGAAAGAATTTAATGGAGTAGTATTACTTATTTAACATAGTGGAACTTTACTCTGATACATTTATAAAAATTAATCTCTTTTGTGTGACTTATTGTTTCTAAAAGTCTTTTCCTTTTATTTTAATACATAAGACTCAATCAAGTTTAAAATATCAAGACTAACTTTTAAAATATAAAAGCTAATCAATACAATCAAGGGTCATAATAACTTAGTGGTTAGGTCATCGGCTTTCTGTCTGGAAGGGCTTGGTTCGATTTCCAATGCCGCCTAAGACCCACCTAATACATGCGATGTACGTGCTCGTTAAATATGTGGAATCGAAAGGTCTGTGGTCGGATACTGAGCAGTTACCATGGTGTAATGGTCTGGAGAAAATTTCCTCTCCCTCCACTCAAAGTCAAAATTGAGGGAGTGCATCCTCAGTTGATGCCATCTATCTGAGGAGTCTTAGAAAGACGTACTTTCATCTTCGTGGTGCTCTGGTTAAAAAAAGAAAAGACACACCCTTCTTACTTTATTTCGCATAGCCGTCGGCTAGTGAACTTGGCTTGTCCAAATGTCATACACAACAACAATATATAATTGAAAATCAAATCCTCTTTACTCAATTTCATACTTTGAAAACGACTAACTTAAGATGGTAAATGAGTTTGATAAATCTGACACTCATCGAGGTCTGAAAATCACTCGATTTGTCTAAAAATATACTTTATTTAAATTAAGATTATTATTTATTCATTTGCCCTTTTCTTTGAAATAATAACGTTTTATGTTTTTATGTCTCACAAGATATGAAAACAGATCGTGTCAGATGATGCCACCCTGCGTGCGATCGTCTTGCTTGCAGCGATACACTGCAGTGCAGCTCCTCAGCACAGATCCCCAGACACCAGACCGAAGCCCCTCAGTGGACACCTTCCTCCTCCCTGGTGGATGTTCCTGTTACATAGACTTCATATGATAGGACTGAACTTATCATTTTCGTCATGCACACATTGATCGTGAGATAAGGAGACATTTATTTATTAAAATGGTCAAGAATGTAATGGAATGAGTATTGACTGCCATGTTATAATTGTGAAAATACAATTCCATAAAATTTATTATTAAAGATTAATGAAAAAATATGTAAGCTAAGTAAGATGGCTATTCTTCTTGAACAATATTTGAATGATTAATGCGACACTTTTTATCCCATTTTTGAGGACATTGTGTTGTGAAACGATATATTAAACATTCTATACACTTAGAGATATATTCTATAACTTTTCTAATAGACTTCTATTTTTTTATTTTAAGAACAAGCTATAGGTAGAAATATTTACATGTGTTTCTTTAGATTATAGTTATTATTTTTTGTAGATTGTCGTTTAAAATATTGCTTGATTTGCATCACCTTTTATTTTTTTTACTGTGGAAGACTTCACTATCTTTTATTAGGTGATAAAGAATTAGTATTTGTTCTCCTTCAATGATACAGGTTTTGTTTTGTGATCTGTTTTGTGCATTTATAATTTATTGTAAATACAAACTTATATTTGGTGTTTGTCATGAAAGTAGTAATGAACTGTTTAGTTGTATATTTTGAAATCTATTCATACCTAATGTCTTCCTCTGATATCTGACTAGATGGCATCTCGTTTAGAGAGATTTTTTGTTTTAATTAAACATGATATTTTTATCACTGTAAATATTGTTAAAATTTGAAGCATATGTAACAGTCATAAAGTGATAGATCTTTAAGTTTATTTCATTATTGAAAAAATACTATTTTTTTATTTAGGAACATTTAAAAAAATATTTAATAATATTGCTTTTTGATGCTAATATTTTCAGTCGTAAAATTTTGTATTTTAACTGAACAACTTGGCAAACTATGCAAAATATTTCATGATTTATGGATACATATATCAAGTAGTTACAGAAATAAATGTAATTATAATATAATTAAAATTAATTTAGGAATTATTGCTTATGAAAAATTATTTAATGAATTAATAATTTTAATTAAATGAAATATACAATTTACATCCAAATGATTTAAGGTTTGATGGTAATCAATAATGATAAAAAAAATTGCCTATTTCTCCCACACGAATTAAAAGAGAAACAAAAATGGGTAACTATGCTTCCAATTAAGAAATATTCAACTGATATTCATTGCTTAATTCTTCAGCTTTTGGCAATAGGAAAATATAGGAAGATGATGTTATTATTTTGCTATTTCCATGCTAATAAAACGTGATTTCCAATGAGAAATATCCCGGGTTTCCAAAGCAGCAGTACTCAGAACTTGCAACTACAGTTAAGAAGAAATCATCATCAAATAAATTCAATGAGACATGGAGACATTAATTTTGTTAATCTATTCAGTAGAATATTCAGAAACTGGTTATACCAGAAAAGCTTTTCATTTCTTTAAACAATAACAATGTCATTGTTAACACCTACACACCATTAAGAGTATTTTAGATTAGTTGAAAGATACCGATAAAAAGAAAATTATTTCTGTTGAATACAAGTTAAACTTATTTGGCTACTTGAATGTAGTCTTTTCAATGAAGCCTTTATTTTCTACTTATATTCCACATTTTCTCAGAAAAAAAATGCTTATCTCTAATTATGTATTTTCTTATACTGACATTTTCATATCATCTAAATTTTTTTCAATAATGAGCTTGGATTTAACTTTTCTTTTTTTTCACATTAAAAAATTCCTTTTTCATTTTAACAGTTATGGATTTTTTCTTAATATATTAATTGCATTTAGTTTCCATAAACATTTAAATTTATTTTATAACAATGCATTTTTTATTATTCTTTTTATGGTGCCTGTTCCTCAATGTCTTCTTCAACATGACTCTCTCAAGAAGATTTACTTGCTGTAAAGCGAAACATTTTCGCTTCCTCAATTGTGTAATATTTTTCCAAATAATAGGTAATATTCTCTTTGAGCAACTAGTGTGAAAGTAGAAATATTTTACTTTTCCTAATCTTTTATGAACAAAAAATTAAATGCTTGATTCCTGAAAATGTTTTTACTGTACATCCAGAACTATTTTAAACAATAAAACATTTTGTATTTTTAGTGAATCTGTAAAATATTTTTAAGAAAAATAAATAAAAATTTGATGATTATTTTCAATTGTTTAATAAATTTTGTGATTTAAAGTACATTTAAAGAAAATTGTTAAATATTATAAACTTGATGTTTATTGAAACAAATTTCTTTTAAATGCTATTAGCATTATTTCTTCTAATATTAGATCTTTACATATAATTTCTTAAAATGGGCTGAAAATTAAGAAAAATATAAGCATTTATGTATATCAATATATATATTGCCTCACACACATACAATGCTTTACTTTTAAAATGCTGCTCTTAAAAACTTACTTATTTGAAAAATAAGCAGACTTATTCCTTACCAATTACGCAATACCAAAGTACTCGCTAATTATTTTCTATGGAATAATTTGTATCCCCTACTTACAACACATGTTCAATATATTAGATTCACGTCACGTATGTATTATTAATGCATATTTAGAATGCAAAGACGAAATAATAATTGTTATAAAATATAAATTGTATCTAATACTGAAATTTAAATAAAGAAAATATGGGTGAAACATGACTCTTTTTAGGTTCACAACAGTTGAAGCATTCCTAATACAGTAAATTCTGTGTAAAGTAAATACTCTGAGTCGGAATTTATGACGCAGAGTGAAAGAAAAATGGTGTCAGAGAAGTAAGCTTAAATTAAAAAAACACAACAAATAATGTTATCCATAGATGAAAGTTTAAATTGAATACTCTTAAAATTTAACATACAAGAAAAAAGTGTTAAAAATTCTAATACTTTTGCGTAGTAATAAATGTCACACTTGCAGTTTAATCAAAATTTAGCACACTGTAAATAATGATAATAATGAAAAACCGCCAATATTATACACAAAATCATTTTGAAACATACATACCAATTCAATTTAATAAGGTTATATTGTACTCTATATATGAAGAGAAAACTTTTTAATTAAACTTCTTTTAGCATTGAAAAATCAAGAAAACAATTAAATTTCCAGTTCAATCTACTAAACAATAAATTTTTGCCGTGGTGGTGGGCTGTGATAGCCTAGTGGTTAGGGCATGGCCTTCCGTCCGGAAGGGTGTGATTCGATTCCCAATGTAGCCAAGACCCACCGAGTACATGCGATATACGTGCTCGTTAAACCTGTGAAATCTAAAGTTCTGCGATCGGTCATTGAGCAGTTACCATGGGTGCAATGATCTGGAGAAAATTTCCACACCCATCATATGAAAGTCAGTCTAAAGGAAATGAATTCTCTGGTGGTGCCATCTATCGGAGAATTTGAAGAACGAAATCGTTCTTTCTTCTTTATTATGCTCTGATTAAACGAAAGACGCTCACTATTCACTTAAATTTGCATAGCCAAGGCATAGCGAGCTTGTCTTGTCCAAGTGTCATGGGTAACAACTACAACATAAATTTTTGCACTCAATTTATATGTACAATAAATAGCCTCTATTTGAACTGTAATAACCTCGTACAACAAATTTTATGTTTGTTTGTTTTTTTGGTACATGCAGAAAAAAAATATATTTAGAAAAATATTTTCGAAGCTTTAAAACAAATTATTTATTTTAAATGGCACAGAAAAATTATGTCATCATTAAGTGATTATTATTTTGTGAATTGGAAGAAGAGTATAGAATTGCAAATTAAAACTGTCATAAAAGAAACAAAATTAAACTAACTGTGAACCATTTTTCACCTCTACAACTAATTTGAGGGAAAATAACAGGTTATTCAGGATGGTTTAATAAGGAGAAAAAGTCAGACGACTAACACTGAATACGAAAATCGGAAAATAAACTAATCATATATAGACAAAGTAATGAGAATTCAAATTAAATTGGACTCAGAAAACATCAGCATGTCAATACTCAAATTTAATTGGAATTAAATCAATATACAGCATATATGACAAATGGTATTTTCTCTCTTATAGAGACGTTTCTTCATCACATATTTCTTTCATAAAAGTATCTTGATCGTGTTAAATTGTAATTCATTGTTTTGCATTTAAGGTAGATAAGATACAAAAGTATACTTTTCAAATTATATTGGGACAATAGTTACTTAACTCAGGATATAAAGAATCTAAATAATGACAAATATTAAAAACATTTTTTATTGTTGTTGCATATCTCCGGAGTTTTGCATAACTAAATCAGATCTATGGAATTTGTCACTCTAAGAAAATCTAGCTCTTAAATTGAGCATGTGAAAAGAGCAATTCTGGAAAAACCTTGGCAATCTAGAATATAGCCTGGAGTGGCATGGTGGTCAGCAACAGGCTGGAAAAGTTTTTCCATGAAAATAGGACATAGATCTCAAGTATCCAGCGATAAATCTGGTAATAAGCTGAGAAGCTGTTGTGTTGTTTGTCGGAGTTCTGGAGCTGAGCTCCTACCTCCAATATGATGATTTATTAGATAAAGTGGAACAACCTTTTGGTGCAATTGAGATTGTTTTGCTCCTGATATTGAGGATAGAGAGAAGAGAAAAAGAAATAAAAGATGAAAATTTATTTACAAAGAGATTTATTTACCATTTTACAGTTGTTTTCCCTTATATATATATATATATATATAAAAAAAATTTCGTGTCACGATGTATGTTCCCGATAAACTCCGAAACTACTGAACGGATTTTGATAAAATTTTGTAACCATTTATAATATGGTCCAACTTAAAAGATAGAATAGTTTTTATCTCTTAATTATTGATCTCAATATTTATTATACGACATAAGTGTTTATTTATTGATTAGTTCTGTAAGTTCCTAATAGATGGCGGTTTAGCATCTGAGTTGCACAAGTATTCGGCAGATGGCGACGTGTTTATTTTTCTAGATTATACCATCTTCGAGAAAATTAACGTGCGCGCGCAAGCGCGTGGTTAAATATAGAATTTACATATATTTTCATGATGTATAATACTATAAAAATTTTTCGTGAATCATTTTTATAATTATACTTTGTATTGTGTTATTATTGTGCAGTGTTCAATTTGAATATTTTTAATATTATAAATAGTAAAATAAAATTTTATTTATTACTGTTTTTCTCTACTAATTTTCATACCACCTCGAAAACATGTAAGTTTTTCTCGATAGCCTTTTATTTTTTTATTTTTATTTTATAATTTGATAATTATTAATTTATTCAGCCGTACATTTTGATCTACTTTATTTATTCAAATGGTAAATTCTTTTAATTTTTTTTATTTCAGTATAATGCCGCGGAAAAAATCTAACCTTAACAATCAGTCACTGATTACAAGCTATAATTTAATATAAGATGAATAAAATGTAAATTCAGAAAGTATATGTTGATTTGTGCTTAATTTCAAAATTTCGATACTTTACCTATTACTTTTAAATTTTGGCGAAACGTTTTATTTTTAATCTCATATGAATGAACCGATTTTAAACTTTTTTAGAAAATTTTAATTTGATTGTACCAAAGAATTAGTAAAAAATTGATTCAATATATTATAATTACTCAGCCACTGCAACGCGTGGCTGGGTCAGCAATTCTATATACATAAAATTTTCGTGTGTCATGATGTATGTTCGCGATAAACTCCGAAACTACTGAACCGATTTTGATAAAATTTTGTAACCATTTATAATATAGCCCAACTTAAAAGATAGAATAGTTTTTATCTCTTAATTATTGATCTCAATATTTATTATACGATATTAGTGTTTATTTATCAGTTAGTTCTGTAAATTCCAAATAGTTGGTGATTTAGCATCTAAGTTGCACAGGTATTCAGCAGATGGCGACGTGTTTATTTTTTTAGATTATAGTATCTCCCAGAGTAAATTAGCGTGCGAGCGCAAGCGCGTGGTTGAATATAGAATTTACGTATATTTTCATGATGTATAATCATACTGTAACAATTTTTCGTGAATCATTTTTATAATTATACTTTGTATTGTGTTATTATTGTGTAGTGTTCAATTTGAATATTTTTAATATTATAAATTGTAAAATAAAATTTTATTTATTACTGATTTTCTCTACTAATTTTCATACCACCTCGAAAACATGTAAGTATTTCTTTATAGATTTTTATTTTTTATTTTTCTTTTATAATTTGATAATTGGCTCTGTAATCGTGCTATTTTGGCAGCAAGAAACTTTGATGCGAACGAAATTAACTTCCATATACAACAGATGTTGCCCGGTGATTTGATGTCTCTTAAATCAATCGACACAGTTATTGATGAAAACGAAGCAGTAAACTTTCCAACTGAATTTTTGAGTTCTCTGGATATGCCAGGAATGCCACCACATAATCTTCAATTGAAAATTGGTTCACCAATTATTCTTCTACGTAATTTAAACCCACCTCAATTATGTAACGGTACACGCTTATTCATAAAAGAAATGACCGAAAATATTCTCTAAGCAACAATTTTGACGGAAAAATTTAAAGGAGATATCGTCCTGTTTCCACGTATTCCACTGATAGCGTCAAAATCTCCAATACCGTTTAAAAGGCTCCAATTTCCGATTTGTTTAGCTTTTGCGATGACCATAAATAAATCTCAAGGCCAAACAATGTCTATTTGTGGTTTGGATTTGGAAAACACATATTTCTCACTTGGACAGCTATATGTTGCCTGCTCACGTGTGGGAAAACCATCAAATCTCTTCGTTTTAGCGAAAGACAGGTTAACCAGGAATGTTGTACACAAAGTAGTACTTAGATAATTTTAATTTTAATAATTTAAAATTGAAAAAATAATAGTTCGATGTCAATGTTATCTTCCTCATTTATAACAATTTATTTTTAGATGTTTTTAATTTATATAGTATATTTTATAAGAGTAAGTCACTGATTACAAACTATAACTCAATATAAGATGAATAAAATGTAAATTCAGAAAGTATATGTTGGTTTGTACTTAATTTCAAAATTTCGATACTTTACCTATTACTTTTAAATTTTTGCGAAACGTTTTATTTTTAATCTCATATGAATGAACCTATAAATTTTTTTAGAAAATATTAATTTGATTATACCCAAGAATCAGTAAAAAATTGATTCAATGTATTATAAAATCTCAGCCACTGCAACGCGTGGCTGTCAGTTGTACATATATATATATATATATATATATATATATATATATATATATATATATATATATATATAGTATATATATATATATATATATATATATATATATATATATATATATATATATATATATATATATATATATATATATATATATATATATATATATATATATATATATATATATATATATATATATATATATATATATATATATATATATATATATGCATGTGATAAATTTAAATGCAAGAAAGTGTGAAAAAGAGCAATGCAATTTGTTTCAAATTTTTATAATCATAATTTTTTTCTTTCCTATGTTTCGGATTCCCAGACCCAGTGAGAGCGAAAAAGGTTTCTTGCACGGGCTCAACTCAAATCTCCATTGGGGATGCGCGTGTTAGTCTTCCTTGTCTTCTCCCTCCTTCCCTATGATTTCTCTGTGTTCTCCAATCAGGAGAGGAGGTAAACGTTCCTTCTTATTTATTTTTCCATTCCTTTTTGGTAGATATAATTTGCATTAATTTTTGTTTATTGAGTAGTTTTTGTTAAACAATTATTTAGGATTGCTCTTGGTCTGAGTTTATTTATTTCATCTTTAAAATTGTAATTTGGGATGTTTTTAATTAATGGGTTTTTGTGATCTGCAATATCATTAAAAAAATTATCTGCTTGTTTTGAAATATATTTTAGCAGGGGAGGAATGCCCATTTCATTTCGAATTTTTCATTTCTACATTGCAAGGATGCGTTTGTTATCATTCTGAGAACAACATTTTGTAAAGATTCTAATTTTTGAAAGTTAATTTTTACTGCTGTAATCTATAAATTATTGATGCATTCATTATGATAGGTCTAATAATGGATGTATAAATTAGTTTTTTATTTTTAAAGTTAAGTTTTGATTTCTTTCCTATTAGTGGGTAGAGATTAAATTTTATTGCAATGATTTTATTTCTTATTTTATCAATTTGGGGTATCCAGATTAATCGTCTATCCATTGTTACTCCAAGATAATCTACGTTAGGTTTCCATTCAATATTTTTATTCTTTATTTTTAGTTGTCGGGGGAGTTTGTTGGCAAATCAGAAAATTATTGCTTGGGTTAATATTAAGTTCCATTTTCCATCTGTCGTACCATTTAATTAAAAAATTTAAATATTCATTAAAATGTTTTTTTCGAGTTGGTTGGTTAGGATTCCCTTAGTTAGTATTGAAGTGTCCTCATCAAAGAGTGCTAAAATATTTTTTTGAGTTTTTGATAGAGCGTTAACGTAAATTAAAAAGAGGGTAGGTCCTAGTTTGCTCCCTCGTGGAACACCGCTTTTTATTTCTTGGGGCTGCGAGTAGCTGTTATCGTGGTTAACAATAAATTTTCTATTTTCTAGGTAGGATTTTATTAGTAAAATTAAATAAATGGGGAATTTGTGACTGAGAAGCTTGTAGAGTAGACCTTGAATCCAGACACGATCAAACGCTTTGGCCACATCTAACATAACTGTAACTGTTGCTTTTCCATGAATGTACCCTTCGTGAATATATTCAGTTATTCTGAGTAATTGGTGTGTGGTTGAGTGCAAATTCCAGAATCTAAATTGTTCAATTATTAAAATGTAATTTTCTGTGATGAATTTATTAACTTTATAAGGAATTTAGTCCTCTGCTATTTTACTTATGTTGGAGAATAAGCTAATTGGTCTAAAGTTTCCTGAGTGAGTGTGGTTTTTGCCTGGTTTTGGAATTGGTTTGATTATGGCTGTTTTCCAGATATCTGAGAAGAATTATGATGCTATTTATCAATTGTGTGAGGCTAATTTTGTTATGAGTTTCTTAAGCATGTTTGTAATTTGGTCGTGTCCTGGGGCATTACCATTTTTTAGTTTTTTAATACTTTTTATTATGTGTATTGGGGAGATTTATGAGTTTATATTATTAAGTTTTAATGTTTCAAGTTTTTTATTAATGTTGTCAATGATTGTTTGTGTTGGTGTTGTTATTGTTTTCGAATTGTTTTTTTAAAGTTTAGAACAAAGATTTTAGCTTTCTCCTGGGGGGGGAAGTAATTGTTTTATTGTTATTTTGGAGGGCTGGAATTTCTATGAATTTTGTTTTTAATTTCTTTGTGGCTCTCAGCGCTTAAATTTGAGATTAAAATTTTCCCATTTTTCTTGTTGATATTTATATGATGTGATGAATTCCTTATTTTATTATTTATTTCATCATATAATTTTTTTATCTTGGGGGTTTCTATTTTTTTTTTTGGTATGTCCTCCTGATTTTGTTTCTTTCTTTTATTAATTTTTTGATTTCTAATGGAGGGGAAATGTTTTTTTGTGGAATTTGTTTTTTTGTGTTTTCAAATGTAGTTTTAATATTGTTTGTAAGTTCAGAGATTCTTTTTTCTATTTCGATTTTGTTTTTAATGGGTGTCAATATTAGGTTTTGTTCGTCAAGTTCTATTTAAAATTGGTTCCAATTTGTTTTGTTATACATTACTGGGTTTTTGTCATATGGTTATGTTGCATGTGATTTCTAATAGGAAGTGATCAGTTCATTAAGTGTTTTTGTTTTTAGAATCTGTGGTGGGTCTCTTGCTATTGCAAAATATAGAATAATTGAGTATTTTTTTCCTATTGTGGTAGGTGTGTCCAGTGCTATGAATGTAAGATGTGCACTCTTAAAAAAATCTAGTGGTTTCTCACTACTCGATGAGCGATGGATATTTTGTACTCCATAAAGATACAAAATGAATCCTTTTCTACTTAATTGGGTAGAGAAGTGCTCTTTCAAACATTCTATCCTCGATTCAAAGCAATTTTCACTCTTTTTTTTGACGTGTTTATGGCACAAAACAAATGTGATGTACTCTGATTGGTTTAAATCATCACGTGGCACTATGCTTTCGGTTTAATTTCGCTAAAAATAGAGGAATTTAAGACTTCATTTTGTAAATGCGATCTATTTGAATTAAAATATATGTATAATTGGAAAAGAAGGAGCACAGGAACATTACGGTAAGTCTTTATTCCTTATAAATTTGTGTATTATTTGTACAGTATTTGAAATTTCTGCTTAATTGATAATGTTTAATAATATAAAAATGTGTTTAGAAATTTTATTTTTATTTCAAATACTATTTTTTGCCAAAATTTAATTTATTATTAATGAATAGTAAATTGTAATGAATGCATATTTAAATTCTTTTAATTTCGAGACCGCGTGAATATGACTATTAATTTTCTCGTTGATTTAAATATCCACAATGTATATTATAAAAATATTATTTAATATAGTTTATTGTACTGAATTAAAAGTGCGATTTATATCACATTTTATCAATGAATGAGAATAAATTTTCTCATAAATAAAATTCGAAGCTTTTTCATTTTTAAAAGTTAATACAATATAAAGCAAATATTAATCTACAGAATATTACTTGATAGTATGTATTTTATTTATTAAAATTTCACTGACAATATGTATTTTATTTATTAAAATTTCACTGACACATGGATTTTATTTATTAAAATTTCAATGACAATTTTTGATTTGATTGTTACTATGTAAAAGCATTCATAGATAAAACGAAAACAAATTTTATGTGTATAAAATTTACTATTAATTTGTATAATATTTCAGAATTTCCAACTAAAAATTTTGTCGATGGAAATATAATTTATGTTTGTCTTTTATGATTGTCATTGTCATCAGTGAAGAAAAAAGTAAAAAACAAAAATGAGCAAAAGTAATTCTGAAACATGTTATTTTGAAGATAATGAAATGCAATGTAAGGAAGAAATGGCTGATCTGGTATATTCTGCAGAATGTGTAATCAAAATAAGTTTTATGGAGACTGAAAAAATGTTAACTATAGTTATTACTACAAGTATTAATTTCATTTGGCTTGTAAAATGTATTTAAAAGTTTGAAGTAATATTTTATGTTTAATGTAAGAATGTGGTAACTTAATTAAATAACATGAAAATTCCAATCAATATTTTCAGTTAAATTCTCTAAAAAAGTTTTTGGTTCTTAAAGTTGGTTTTAAAAAATGAAAGGTAATTATTATTATTCATTAAGTTAATATTACTTGGTAATTAGCTTCAGAAATTTTAATAATGTTTTTAAATCTATTTTGAAATAAAGTTTTGCTTGCTCTTACAGTTAAAACCAAATTTTAATTATCTTTATAATAAATTTATAATTCATTTAAAAATTTTTGAATTTTTAATTTGAATTTAATTGCTTAAAAAATAAATATCCAGTATTTATAATTCACTTGACCACAACTAGTTTTTACATGTATGATATTTTTGAGTAAACACATATGTATATATGTATGTATTTTTCTTTTCAGATAAAATGATTTTAATTTGAAATGCCTCATGAAATTTATCGAGAAAAAAAAATTTAACTTATGAAGAAAATGTTTAAAACAAAATAACATTTTGTGATGAAAAATAGATCATCTATTGTTCTATTCAATAACAGAATTTATGTCTCTAAGTATCCAAAAAAGACTGCTATCAATGAAACAGTAGTATGAAACCTGTATTTTTTGTATATTTAAGGATGAATATTAAAATATTCATGAAAGTACTAAACTTTTATATCAACATTTTTTTCAACCAATGCCACCATGATTTAAATAACACCAAAAATTACAATTCCTTACATAATCTGCATTTTTAATGGTAGAACATGAAACATGCTGTTCATGCATTTCCAAGTTTTTTTATTGCATGTGTGTGTGTGAGAGAGAGAGCGAGAGAGATAGAGAATAAGATATTTTTATGCCAAAAACATTTAGTTAAAATTTTGCATAGAAAAAATTTTTTATATAAAAATGGAAGAAAAATCTAATTGTTATTTTGATATTTGTTGAATGATCGCATGATCCAAAAGAAAGTAATTAAAATCTATATTTTACAAAATATGCAGTATTGCTTATGTCTTTTATTATATTGTAGTTTTCTATCTTGTATTTTTAAAAATCATTTTGCTTGCAATGTATTTAAATATTAGTGTACGTGATACAAAAGCATAGTTTCAAAATTTGTTTGTTGTAATCTGTAAAAAGAATTATTCATTTAGTTTCACCTGTTTTTCAGTTATAGTTGATTAATTCAAAATGTTTTAACATTAAAAATAAATTTATGTATGCCTTTATATATTTTTATTTGATGTTTAAAAGTCTATTTTGTAAATTATGATAGGGGCTATATCTATTTCATAACAAAGAAAAAATCTGAAATTATTTTGTATTTGTGTCATTGTATATCAATAATTTATCATTTTTGCACATTCTTATAAAAATTTTCAAAAACTACTAGATAATCATTAATTTACTAACTTAAGTTACTAAGTTTTAATTAATAAATTAATGATAATACCATTTTTTAACAAGTAACACTTGCTTTAAATTACAATATAAAGTCTATTAATGTAATACATATGATTATTCTCTTTATTACAGATACATTTGGAATTTGATATCCAGAGGCTGACTGTTTTCTCTCAAAAATATCCTGCATTCTTTCTCCTAGAATATTATCGTATGTTCAAAAGCGTGTCCTATAATATGGAATAAATACGTGAGAATTTAGGATGATAGTATTTTAGGCTGAATATAATTACGTAGATATATGATTTCTTGCAGCTTTATTTTTTAATAAATACGGTTTTATCTTTTTTGAAGTATTATTCTAATAAAATATTTTGGTATTAAAGTTTATATAGACACTATAAGGAGAATACAAACATTATAAAAGTTTTTTTTTTTTAATTAAGTGAAAAGATCTGTAGAAGAAAAACAACGCTCAAAAGTAGTGAACTACTCTTGCTTTGCTGTGATCAAAAGCAAGACCTGAATATGAAATATTTTTATTTGTGGATAGTGGATTTATTGGTGCCGGATATGCAAAATTAAAAAGCGTTCAATATTTTATATAAATGTCATGTGTTTAAAGTACGATGATAAACATATTGTATTTTATGCTCTCATGGACTATATGATTAATAAATTAAAAAAAGGTTCCGTTGAGAATTTATTTTAAACTACACATTCTTACTATAATCGATCAAGATCTAAATTTTGCAAAATACAAGCATTAAAATGCATATTATCTTTTTTATTCTTATTTTGTTTTATTAAACTGACAATAAAACTGTCAAGCTCCAGTATTAATTTGACATCATAAACATAAGAATTTCTGTATACAAATTTTTATTTAATTTTTTTCTGTATTAAAAATTGAATAAATGTTTTTTGTATAATTTTGCATTTTATTTTTAATTTCTCAGTTTCATTGAAGTTATTTTCAGTTTAATTTAAATTAGGAAAAAAAACATAAAACAAGTTTTATTTGCAAAAATATAAGTCAGTTTTGTTCAACAGAATAATCTAAATATTTGTCTTTATCCTCTTGTAACTTCAAAAATGCATATTATCAATATTGAAAAATAAATATTTAGCTATACTATAAATAAATTATTTTTCAAAAGAACTTAAATTATATTTACTTATATAAAATATTTATGTATTTTTTAAATTGTGTACAATTGTTGTACTAATAAAGTATATAAAAATTAATTTTGTACTTAATAAGCCCATTGTTAAACTGAAAAATAAGTAGTGTGACGATTTTTTCTTGAGAGTGCTACACTCACACGTAAAACTAAATCGATATAAATAATATAATAAATGGCTGAACCATTTGCTTGATAATGTATGTAATTTAAAAACCACTATAATTATCCAAATCAATTAAAATGTAATATTCAAATACTGTTATATTATTGAATAAAGAAATCATATATCTTTATATTATATTGTCAAAAAAACACAAATCCTTAAAATAATGAATTCAAAACCTAATTACTGCACTAAATTGTCAGTATAAAAAAATCAACAATACTTCTATAAAAGATTGAAATTCATTCTTTTTCTATCTAATTTACCCCTTTAAGCGATTTGTTGTTTCTCTCCTTAAAAGGAGTGGTTTACCCTCATCTTTCAAGAGAGTGAATTTCTATCTTAAAGATTGGTTGAGTTTTGTGAAAATGAAAGAGGGTAATTTCACTCCTTCTGAGTGAAATCCACTCAATTTTTTAAGAGTGTGCATTTATGTAATTCTTGAGGATGGTTCCATTTTTATTTCTAGTTTTACAGTTCCAATTAGGGTGTTTACAATTAAAATCTCCACCAATGATGTCTTTGAAATTGAATGATGGTAATGTCTCTAGGTCTTGAGTAAAATTCGGGTTAGTGTCTGGTGGTATGTATATGGAAATTATGTGAATAGGGACTTTATTGTCAGGGTAAAAAATTTAATGATTGTAGCTTCTGTGTAATTTAGTGTTAGGTTATTTATTTTAGTGAATTGTAGATGGTTTCTTTTTATGAGTATTCCTGTTCTTCCTCTGGTGGTGGGGTGATTTCCTGCTCTGGGGTTGTGGATGAGTGTATAGTTAGGTATTTTAAATTTGTCATTATTTTTTAGAAAAGTTTCTTGAATTAATAAAATGTCTGGGTTGCGGTCTTTTAAAAAGAGGTTTAGTTCTTTTTTTTATTTTTGATGCTTTGGGCATTTTTAATTAAAATTTTAATAGGTTTCTTATTCATTATTTGTGTTTTGGGGTGTACTTGGGAGATTTCCGAAGAAATTTATCAGTTCCATCATTTTAGTATTGCTGTCTTGTATTGATGCCATTTTGTTGTTAAACTCTTGTAATCTATTTCCAAATGTAGAATTAACCGTTTGGCAAAATTTAATTATTTCACATAGATTTTGTATTACTGGGAAATTTGTAAATGTGTTTGTGTTGTTAGTGCTAAACCTGGTAATAACTGTCTGGTTCCGCCTACAAGACTTGAGAGACAACGTGCCCCCTGAACACTTTCTTTAGTTTCATTGGCGAACAAGAATTGTAAAAAAATCATTAATTACTTTTTTAGCTCTTGAGAACAAATCAAAATGAGACATTGACTCAGGTATTTCTAATGGCCCACCATCATCCGTTTTAGCCAAAATATCTGTTGTCTTATTATCATGTATATCAATGTGGGAAGATATCCATTGAAAGTGTACCTCACAAAAACTATACTCTTAAAAAAATGGAGTGATTTTCTCGCATATTTAATCGTAGATCAGTATTTGAGTATTGTCAGATTTGTCTAACTCATTTACGATATTTTTTGTTATTTATAAATGAGTGAAAAAATTTATTCCGATTAGGGTGAATTCATTTTAATATTTTTTATTTCAAGCCTCTAAAATTGGCTGAGATTTAAGAAGTAAAGAAATAGAAATTCACACTTCATTTGAGTGGAATTTCACTTAATGTTTTTAAGAGTGCTTAAGTCAGCTTTATATTACAATCACTTTTCAGCGAAATGCATTTTTTATGAATGCGATTTTAGTTACAATTAGAATTTTTCGTTTCTCTCTCAAAATCTTATTTCATTAACTTATTTTATCACATTTGACCTCTGCAAATCTTTTCTGGAGCTCTAATAAGTGAAGACTTTTATTTATGACAGTTACACACACACATGATCTGAATACACTTATACTTAAGGAAATTAAATACTACATTTTTTATTTTGTAAATTTCTAAAAAAAGCAATATTTAATTTAAATTATTTTGATTTGGAATAGCTCTTATAGTTAATCAGTGAGTTTAATATTTAATCTTAAAATATTTAAGATATTACGCTATTTGATAATATGTTGTTTATATTCTGTTCTTTTTTTAGGTGAAGACAAGCGTAATAAAAGCATCAAATAAGTAAATGTAGCAAATACTACTTTTGATAATCTATAAGAATTTTTTCTATAAAAAAGTATAGTGACTAAAATAAATTTAATTTAATTATAATTAATTAAGGAATTTACATTGCATTTGATTTATATATTTAGCATAATGCGTTGCCTTTTATTTAATCCTCAGAAAATTACACAGACGCTTTTAAAAGATTGCCATAATTATACTTCAAAATTATGAAAAAATTTCTTGAAAAACAGTAAAATAAAAACCTTTTATTCTTTGATACGTCACCAAAAGGACATTCTAACAATTTAACTAGGTATTTAAACATCAACCACACGTCGTGAACACCAAGAGGGTTTTTCACGAACAAAGAACTGTATTCACGCTCAAGAATAAAAATCTTAAGCACCATTCGGATACATATGCATGCAGAAATATTAATCCATCTTCTGTTGTTCAATTGTTGCTGTGAGATCAATCCCAATACTTTCCCCATAAGAAAATATAATATTACCATCAGACTGAGGTAACATTATTTTTCGGTAAAAAGAAATAATTTTACTCCCAAACTTCTGCAACGACAATTTCAAATTGCAATAAAATTTGTTTCTAAGTAATTAGTCTATATTTAAGAAATAAAGAAATGTTCCACTTTTCCATTACTCTAATACGTATGTGTTCACGACAGAAGTAAATTCTTTATTTAAATGAATATGCATAGTTATATTTTAAAAAAATCTCAAATCATTATATAAAAACTGATTTCGTGTATTATTACAATTCATGTAATTCGACGTTAACCTTGACTTGTGTGACTTCACGTAGAAAAGCTGTTACATAATTCGTAAGCCTAAGACGTTATTATTAAAACATAATTACTATTCTTAATATAGATGAGGACTTAAATCAGAATCAAAGCATCTGTCATTAATAAATAAACACAGAAAGAATAAAGATTTCTTTTGCTTTTTTACTTTTCCCATATTTTTTTGTCCTTGACACATTTAAAAAAATTACTTTGGATGCTTCGAGAATTCAAGGACATTCGTTACAGATGTAAATGAAATACTCGCTTCTAATTAGCTGAGAAACGATATGCGTTTTTTAGTCTGACAAAATAAAGAATTATAAAAATAATACTGAACTCACACATGAAATAATAAACTCAATATATTTTATGCAGAGAGAAACATTAAATATAGAAAGCCTTCTTTTACTTTATCGAACATTTAATCTTCAATTCAATTTAATTGCCTTATCTAAAAAATAAGTGAAATCTATTAGGTATTATAGTTTATAAATTTTCCTTATCTTGGACATAAAACAATTAATATAAAAGTTCGGAATCAAATATTTTTACGAACATTATTAATTGTGAAGTATTTTAAAACTTATTTTTAGTTTAATTTAAGAAAATATTTTTTAAAATTTCTATGTCTGTTAAGTGCTATGAAACAATCTAAATTAAAAGTACAAAAAGATAAATGTATATTATTTTTCATAATTATTTCTAGGTATCCAGCGATATTATAATTATGAATAAAATACAGAATATATATTAAAAAAGAACTCAATCTTCAGAAAAAGACATTATTTAATAATTTAAAATTTTTAATTCAAAAATTAGTGAAAAATGTTGTTTAAAACATCGAAAGTTAAGTCTCAATAATCATCATGTTATCTCAGCATGAAATTTTATCCGATTAATTAAATTTAAAAAATGTCTTTTTGAGAATTTAAAAATAAAATCGAAAAATCGTAGTTACTAAAAGATAATTTTCTTGTTCTAGACATCAATGTGAAATATATTTATGATTTAAAAATCGTCAAAATATATGAATTAGAAAATCTAAAGTATGTGTTTATATATATATACATATATATATATATATATATATATATATATATATATATATATATATATATATATATATATATATATATATATATATATATATATATTATATATATATATATATATATATATATAAAAGTTTTATCATTATAAAATGAGGCAACATTTTTATTCAATATGCAGAAGTTAACAGAAGTATTGTCACAATGTTGTACTACAATAATTAATTTAAAAGTACAATAAATACAGAGATAGCTACATACAGGGGCTTTATATAAAATAATAACATTTGAAACTATGTGAAGTGATCACATTTTTTTATTTTTAAGTAATTTTCTTTTCTTGCAAGAGCAATTAAAGTTTCATTTGTTGTTTGTTTTCTCATAAATCCTAGCCAATAATCGTGTTCAGAGTATATATCCCATTGGAAGCCCGGCGATGTTGTGGTAGGGCTTCGCTCTCCAGGTCCGAGGTTCAATCCACGAGCAAGGTTGACTGAGACTTTTATACCTTTTATTGAGTTCATAAAAACTGAGTACCGAGCATGCTTGGGAAATTAAACACACTGATTACCTTCACATACCCAATGCCCTCGGTCAAGAAAACAGATACGGGCATTATAGACCTTGGGAGTCATATGGGCTGTCATGTCCCAGAAAATAAAAAAACAATTTTCATTATTTATGTAATTTTTTTATATATTTATTTATTTTTTACATATTATTAATAACGAATTCAAGTTTTTTTGACTAAGGTGATTTCAAAATAAAGTATATCTATATTTTTAATTTAGTGTAAGCTATTTTCTTGCAGTTAAAACATTTTCACGATATTGGAAAAAAATGTTTAACTGTCTAATAAATTTTATTCCTCTTCTTTGATCTAAGACTTAATTTTCTCCTCCAATTAATTTTTCTATATTTTATTCCCTTTTAACCGAAAATTTCGACACAATAAAAATGATGTGTGTGTGCGTGTGTGTGTTGTTGTTGTTTAGAATTTAAATTTAGAACTCTGCTTTCTTTTGTTATTATAAATGTTGTGAAAAAGAGTTCAACATTCAAATTTAATTTCATAAAAATATTCCATCATTTATCATCACCCATATGTGAGTATACATATGATAGTTTAAAAAATTAAATTTTTGTGAACATATATAAAATTTACTTTTTTGAAACTTCGAGCAATATACTTCAATAAAAAAATTATGTCAGAAACATTAAAGTTACGAAAAAAAAGGAATTACACTTTAGAAAAAATATTGCGATTAAAATTCATAAAATTCTGCAGTAGTAGAGGGAATCTTTTGTGAATCTCTAATTTACGATTACTGATGAGATTTTACAAATTATAATAGCCAGTCTCTAACATTGTCCCATAGATACAATCATATTTTTGACTACCCCTTATATTTTTCAAACTAAAATTTTGAAAAATATTTTATGATGTTGTTTAACTGAAACTTTTTTGTTTGCGATTATGTTTTGTTTGCATTTTATGTCTGAGAAACTTTGATCGACAATCGAAAAAGAATCGTAAATCCTTCAGAATGGAGACAACTATTGCTCTACAGATGTTAAAATCCTGGATTTTTATAATTAATTCATGAAATAAAATTTTAAAATGAAAGTAAGAATTCTTTTTTAATTATGAATTTTATTTTGTGTTTCCTATGTAGTACATACAAAATAAATTTTTCTAACAGCACTTTATTTATTAAAAACAATTTTCTAAAAAAATAGTTTTAAAATCTAACGTTTATTACTCAATTTTACAAACTTTCGATTTTAAGAATAATTTTATCAGACCTTATGTGTACGTGAAAACTAGTATCTACTTTATTTGATGCTCATTAAAATTAATATAGTGAAATTTATAGAAACGACATTAGAGACATCACTTGTTGTCAGAGTGGCAACAAGTGATGTCTCTAATCCCTTAATAGTTGTTTCAATAATGTCGACAATTGTTGATTTATTTCAATTATAATTCGAAGAACAATTCCAAGCAAACCAATTTTTTAAAGCACGTCCTTTTCTTTTCTAGTAATGTTGATTTCACATGCAATAAATTTTCAACCAATTTTCCTTTTAAAGAAAAAAAATTTCTGTCTAATTAACTTGCAAGTCTGAAGTTTTAATATTATACCTGTTTATAATATTTTCATATCTTGTCTTAGTATATAAAAATTCTTATAGTTCCATTATAAGTAATCTAAATAAATTATAGTACACAATTATAAAGACTTGGGAAACCCAGATGATCAGAGGAAAAAACCGTTTGGGGGAAAAATCTAGAATATTTGAAACTGCGCATTTGATAAATTTTGTTTTCCAAAAAAGAGAGAATGTTCGAAAACAATATCCCCATTTGAGATAAAATTTTTTACAATAGACAATTTAAATAAACTATTTTTCAAGCTTGTGTGTGTGTTTCAAATTCATGGGGAAAACAGAGTATATAACATGTTAACTTTTAACGAAACCTCTGTTTAGACTTTTAATTTCTCAGAAATGCATTTGAAGGAATTTTTATACTTTTTTACTTTACCTGATTGATATAGATTTTTTTCTGCTTATACTTTTAACAAAACGTAAACAAGTATTATAATAATTTAATATAATAGAAATTAAACTTAATGAGGAAAATGGCTTAGCTTAGAAACAGCTACATGCGCAGATTTTATAATTCTTCACACACATACATAAATTTTATCGTTTTTGATCTTTTAACAGACTTAAAAAAATATTGTTTACAAATGTTAGCATACTTGTAATAAGGTGACGAGTGGTCACATTGTCAAATAAATGGTCTCAAAACCTGAATGTGCTAAAGAGCTATGTATTTTACCTATATTTAATGTACTAATTCTTTTTTGTTGCGAATTTCATTCTTAATAAGTTTTCTATAATAATGAGTTTAAGAAATCAAAATCTATTTGTTGACGTGAACAAGCAAAACGATCTTCCAATATATTTAAGACAACTGACTCTTCAGGAAATTGGTCACATTCCAGGAGACAAGCTTAGATGTTTATAGTCGGTAGTAAAAATGGCTGGGCTGGCAGTGGTGTTTACATGAAATTTCGGGATCGGTAAATAAAGATCCAGAGGAAGAACCCGGACTACTTTTCAGTCTTCCGTTCTGAGCACATTACTTTTAATGAGGGTCTAGAGCTACTCATGTCTGTATTCGACCTAAATGAACTTTGTATCCTGTTCGAAGCAAATGCTCTATTCTATACCTGGCCAACTGGCATAGCGTAAGGGATTCCGTGTGTGTAAATATTCTTAAAAATCTCAAAAGTCTCACCCTTTCTCAGCCGATCTACCTGCAGTGGATATCCTCGCATCTGGGCATCGTGGGTTATGAGATCGCAGACACCTTAATCAAAGTGGAAAATGTTGATATTCCATTGTATTCTGCTCCGCTTACTCTTACTTGCAACTCTTCTCAATCAGTTGATTAATCCTGAACCACTGAACACCACTGGTATCATAGTTGTAGGCCGGTAAGCTCTATGACTCATGCTTACTTTCGTAGGGCTCAGACAATAATTACCCGTTTCCTCAGTGGAAAGCTACGTCTATGATTTTTTCTGAGGGTTCTAAGCACCACGAGGTTAACTGCATGTACTCTATTCGACAAACTTCTCCTGACCATATTTAACATATATGGGCTTATCCAGGCAAGATCTTTATGATAATCCATTGATGGTTTTGGTCATTTTTTAAGCAAAACAAAAAGCCAAGGTTTAATATAGCTCCGCTATACTTGGGGATGTGTATCTTCATCAAAAAACAAGTAAATATTAATATTCTCACCAAGTTTGTTACAGGGAAACTACTATAATTTTATAGCAACATATTTTATGCGTATTTAACATCTAAATTTACCAAGCTAGTAAATGAACAGTAGTAGTCTAATCTTCGATTCATCATATTATCGGTTCAATTTACAATTCTACAAAGGCAATTCATACATTTTTTAAACAATTTTGATGAAATGTTCAGAAAAAGTTGCATATATATATATATATATATATATATATATATATATATATATATATATATATATATATATATATATATATATATATATATATATATATTGTGTTTAAAATGTTCGATTTGATAGCTTTAGCACTTAACTGTCGCGTGCTACATCGTAATATTTATTTTATTGGTTTTTGTAATATTGGAAGAAATGCTACTTTGTTCTACTCATTTTGAGAGCGAAACTTTCCAAAGTTCACAAAGTGTTGTAGATCGAAGTTTGGATAATGAAGATTTGAAGAATCCAAACGCGCATAAAAATTCATCGGTGATAAATTAGGAGACTTAGCAGGAATATCAGTAAATTAATTTACTTTTCTTTTCTATTTTTTTCTACATAATCTCTTGCAAATTCTCCTGTGAGATGGCTTGATTTTGCCTTAATGTAATTCAATGGGCTGATGGTATTTTGGATATAGATCTGAAAATTTATGGATAAAAGTTAAGTTTAAAATATGTTTTTGGAAGTATTCAAAACTAATTGTGAAATTTTTTTATCTTGTTTTTAAAGGAAAAACAAATAACAATAAATTCTTTAGAAAAATTTTTATTCGTTGGAATATTTAGAACATTTTTTTCGATTCTTTTATGGTGATAAATTTATCATTATTTTGTCACAATCACTAAAATTGCGTCGAGCTCTATCTATTGTTGCAACATTTTTCCACTAATAATAAATGTTTTTCATAAAGAATTTTACAGCGAGTTCCACGTTCATAAATATGACGATGAACATTAAATATTTTGACACATTTAAGGTTCAAATTAGCATTAATAAATATACATTCATTTAAGACTGAGCATTTTAATTTATTTGCTGTATACTTTTGAGTTGCAGGATATTTTTTAGCATTAAAAATCTCATTTGCAATATTAGAAAAATTGCATCTTTTCTTTGGAAAACTATTTGGAAACTTTTTGCCTTTAGATGCCAGATTGTGACAATTTTCTCCTTTATTATTTATGATTTTTTTCATCGAGCTTCAGATATTGGAAAATTATAGTTTTAAGAGCGCTTTTGAATCACTAAAAAATAGCTCTTATCGGAAAGAACGTAAACGTAACGTCCATTTAAAAAGCGCATTTTGCTTGTAAAGTCCAATTCTTCATATCAGATGATAAATCAAACTTCAAAAGCATAACTGTTGTAACCAATGAAATTTTCCATGAGGGCAATTTTTGAAATAAAATTGTCTAAAAAATGACCGAACATCCTCCGTAGTACGGATGTCGTAGTAATTAGTAATCTACTTTAAACTATAAGTTCCAGTCTGTTGTAAACTATAGTAAGCTATGGATCATAGTCTTGCATAAACTATAACTTTACTTTAAACTACACGAATAAAAATGACCGCAAAGCAACGAAGGAAAATAATTATAATAATAAAAAGAAATTTTTTACTGTTTGCGTAAGCAAGGTAATAATCTTAAAATTCAAAAGAGATTGCGCTTACAAGTGTTGCAATCATTAATTTAGAATTGTATTAATTAATGAAATTTTTATAAATTTAAATCGTCCTTGCCATATTTAACTAACCATATAATGGATGGGCGCAGATGTCTTATAATCCAAGATTCTAAATTCTGAATTATTTTAGCGATGAAGAAATTTTGTCAAGATGACGTATTGTAATGTGCGTGATAACTAACGTAAATACTAGGGTTGCCAAATTAGAAGTTTCTATCTAATTCTGGTTTTTATTGCGTCACAGATATGGAGTCTTTTAATTCTTATAGATCTCCATATCTATAACGCAATAAAAAATAGGTTGCCACATACATATGAAAATCCACAAAAAAAGCACCAAACTCAGAATTTGGCATCCATCGTGGATTATACGGTATCTGTGCCTTGGATGTTTTGTCCTGTCTTTCATTTTGCTTTTCTGCTGTTCTATTGTCCATTTATTAATGGCTTGACTCAATAGAAAGCGCTTTCTCAAATAGATGCTTTGCTTCTTATATAAGAAATCGTTTTATGAACAAAATAAACTTCCACAATATTTTCAGCCATTTCATAATGGTAGTTCTTGTTTGCTGCCACTCGAAGAATGTGATTTGAAGGCAAGCAGCAAATTCGTTGACAAGTCGGATTTACAACGCCGTATCAATACGATGTGACGTAGATGAAGCGTTATCTGACGTTATGGATATTTTAAACCAATGAGAATCGTAATAAGATGGCGTACTCAGGATCTCAAATGTAACGAAAGAAACAAACACTTTATGATTAATAATAATAATTTTCACAAAACTTGTCAACATTTTTTTTATTTTTAATATAATGAGTATATACTTTTAACATAATGAATGAATCTTGAAATGCTTGGTATTTATTTATTTTTACGGGTGTCTTTGTCCGAATAGAACTAGATCATCACTTATTAACTTATACTTGAAATATGTTTATGATTCGCATATAGTTTATGGTTGTAATTCAGCTATTGCCTTTGTCATAGTGTAAATGGCAAAAGAGCTTTTTTCCTAGAAAAATGATATAAAGTCATCCTCACACAAACATTTGGAATAATTTTTTTTAATATTCTTAAGGGTGAGTATACTACTAAAGGAAACGATTAAAATGAAAAATTGGGAATATGCAAAAAAAAATAAGTTCCGCTTCTATTAATATTTATTGCGATTACTGATGGTTTGTATTTTTGGTGATTTATCTCCGAAACCGTAGGTATAAAGAAGTATCAAACTAATATTAAAAATTTCTGACAATTATACATAAATATTTCTGATAAGCCTGAAAATCATTAATGTTTTACTGCACGTCGTACAACATCGATTCCATTTATGAATACAAATGGTAGATTAATTTTAATAATTGCAAAATTTTTTACCACATTCAAAATTGAATGCTAAATTTCATTTATATTAACACATTTGAATATTCTGTGATCAAAGTTCGTTTTAGTTTTTCTGTGTTATGGAATCCGAAATATAATTACTGAATTTTTAAATTTCAGTTCGCAACACTTGAATAGGAACATATATTAGGTTCAGTAATCATTGTATCATAAGGCTGTTTCATGAGGCATGCATTCTTTTTTTTTTTTAACTAATTTGTCGTATAATTAAACCATGCCGAAAATTGAAGAAGTTGAGTACAGACGAAAGGACAGTCACATTCGTGGGGCGTTCATGCAGAAAAAATTTGTAGTTGGTCACAGTAGTAATCCCATATAGATTGGTAAGAATTTAATTCATGAACTAAAACTTAAACTAAACCTGTGGCACGGCAGCCCAAATGTAGGCCAAAGAGTATAGTACTAATATCAGTTTTCTTGACCTAGGACCCTGAAGTGCAAAATATATGTTCCGGTTAAGTGGTCATCATAACGACAAACCCTCAGCGTTTAAGTCACCCAGCATACTTGGTACTCAGTTTATCGACCCACTGAAAAGATGAAAGGCTAAGCAGAACTTTTCCAGCCCGAGGATCTAACCTCGGACCTGTGTCTTGGGAGAGCAAAGCGCTGCAACTAAGACACCCAGCTTTCTGACAATACTGGCATTAATGGCCCTCAGTACGTCTTTGAGTACTTGCTATATTTGAAATAAAGACTCATAGGATTTGCAAGTACATATCATAGATAAAATTAAATGTTTTCATTATGGGAGAGAATGTTTAAAACTGTACTTTTCATGAAATCTTATAAATCTAATTCTACTATTTCTAAATTATATAGGGATGATATTGCGTGTCTGGATAATTACGTACTATACCGTTAACCGTTTCCGCGAAAAAATATATCGCCAAATATTGTGACACAGTACTAAAAATTTTCGGATATTTTATGTAACCCCAATAAATACTGGATACCAGATCTTAAATTTTAATCATTTTTTCAAAATGTGAGGGAAGAAAGAACGGTTTATTTGCATCTTCGCTGAAACAAATATATAGTTTAAGCCTTTTTTATATTCTAGTTTTTACATTGAATGGTTAAAAGAAACGAATCATAAATTTAAAATTTGCTTGAACTGAGACTGAGAAATAGGAAAAGTCAGCTAACGTAATTGATCAGCTGTTTCTCTCTCTTATCATTAAATTGTAATATCTGTCACTAAATCGCTATATTTTGCGACATTATTTTTTCACAGAAATGGTTGATGGAATAATACGTATGTACCTATGTCTATCTTGATAATTAGATTTTGAGAATTGACTTTTTTCATCGATATGTATTATATCTATTTTTAGTTTATTTCAAGAATTGTTGTTAGAGTTTAGCCGACATGTATATCACGGAATATAATTTTCTTTTGAATTATCATCAATAAAATAAATTTTGCTTGATAACTCTAAGTAGATATATATTTTTGTTCTCATAAATGATGTTTAAATACATAACTTCATCTTCTTATTTTTATCATTATCTCATACCCATGGAGAAATTTATTTTATTATTTGGAGGCGAAAACATTTCTATCATTCTCTTACATAAAATAATTTATACACGAAAAGTATAAGCAGTGTTTTTATATAAAAGCACCTGACAATTATACAATTATGACGTAATCATGTAACTTTGTTGTTTTATAACCAAAACTCATGTATTCTATGTAATATATACTTCAAAGCTTGTAAGTGCTATAATTAAGTTGACACCGATTGAACAATATGACATTTTGTACATAAATATAGTGTTAAAGTTAAATAATAAGCTATGGGAGTGAAATTCTCAGGAGCCACGAAAGGATTTTTGATAAAATCAAAAAAAAATGGCAATTTAAGTCAACATTTAGGAAAATTTTACTGAAAATTGAAGGTTAAAATTTCAAATTTGATTTTTCTCATATGATATGAAAGAAAGACGCTATCAGTGTGAACATTGAGTGCACTAAATCCACATCATAGAAAATCAAGTCTCGTATTAGGTTTCTTTTGATTTAACCCGAGTTAATAAATACAATTTTCAATTTATTGATTAAAGAGAATATAATTTATGGCAAGCACTTTGAATTGTTTCTTTTTCTTTCATGTTTATGACTATCCATAAAGTATTATGATTAGCAGTACATCTTTCTGATTAATAATCAGAATCTTAAGTTTTAGAAAATTTACCTTCTATAATCATTACCCCATATTATCGCCAATTGTTCAATTTCAGACCAACATTACTGTTAAAAATTTAATATTATTTGCATAGTTACGATTTTAAAGTTACATTACAGGAATGTTAAATTATTAGTTTTTATTTTGCTTTCTTTCAAGTTTTTTCTGTGTTGTCTGATATACAAAGCTGTTTATATATTGCACATTAACAGCAAGTTAAATATAAAAGTTTTAACTTAGGAGAAATAATTTAAAAGTCTACTTCATTGATAAACTATATAAATTTCATTTTTAAAGGTAAACATGTTTTCTCATTTCATTTTGAAAATTTAAACTTTATTTCCTATTTTTCTTGACATTATTGGAACTAGTTTAGCTTTTTATCTATTAAGCAATAATAAATAAAACAAAGTTAAAAAATATTTTAAATAAAAGTATCTGTAGGGTTCTGTTCGTAGACAAATGCTTCATTAAAATAATTAATGGCCCTATTGGTCACATTTTAAACTTTTAAGAGCCAGAAAATATGTGATTTTAAATACAATAGTTAATAATATTTATGAAATATAATCATGGATAAAAGATTAAAATATTAATCATTGATAAATGATGGTTATTTAACTACATTTTGTTATTTATAGTTTTCTCTTCAAAACCAATTAATACACTGCTGGACAATTGCTAAGGACGGATCACAAATTGCAATGTAGCAAAACATTAAGCGAGACATGAGGCCTAGTATTATAAAACATAGTTGCCACACTGTTCAGACATTAGAATCAAGAATATTTATTGTTCTGGAAAGTACAAAAGCTGTGAAACATCTGAAAGAAAAAATTTTCATTTGATGCTGCATACGGAAAAATGGAACAATGCATCTAAAAGTAAACAGGCACCTTGAAGAAAGGTATCACTACGGGATATGTCCACCGTGGAGTGTGATGCAATATTCCACACGTCGTATCATACTTTGCACAACATTATCCAGCAGCTGTTGAGGCAATTTATCCCATACCTCTGGGAGTGCACGGATGAGGGTGTTCTTGTTTGTCCGAGGATAGTTTCAACCAGCAACTTGCCTCCCCAAAGCATCCCACACATTTTCAATGGGGTTTAAATCTGGAGAACGAGATGGCCATAGGAGGCGTTGAATACCCTCGCTGTCTAGACAATCCTGAACAGCGAGTGTTCGATGATATGTTGCGTTGTCGTCCATAAAAACAAATTTATCACCGACAGCACCACGGAAAAGATGAACATGAGGAAGTAGAACGTCATTACTGTATCGTTGGCCCGTCATAGTCCCATTCGCAACCACATGTAGGGGCATGCGGCCATTGATCATGATGCCGGCCCACACCATGACACTGCATGTCGGATATCGGTCCCTTTCCTGGATATTTTCTGGAAGATAAGCAGTACCACTCTCGCACCAGATCAGTTGGCGTCAACAATCCCATGACAGACTGAACCTACTCTCACCTGAGAATAGTACGCATGCCCAGTCCTGTTCAGTCCAATTGCGATGCTCACGACACCACTGCATACGGGCAGTACAGTGCTGTCTGGTCAATGGGACACACACAACAGGTCTGCGGGTGTATAGTCCTCTTCCCCTCAAACGTCTTGCAATAGTTTTTCGGGAGATCTGCTTTCCTGAGGCAGCAAGAAACTGATTTGCCACCTGCTGAGCTGTGGTGCGCCTGTTCCTTTTTGCTGATAGGACGATATATTTGTCTTCTGCAGGCGTCGTACTTCTAACACAACCTCCCTCGTGCCACCTACTACACATTCCAGTAGTTTTAAATGACTTCCACAGCCGTGAAACAACGCTATGTCGAACTCTCTGGCAACATCTGTTATTTTTCTCCCTTCTTCGAACTTTCCAATAATTCGGCCACACATAAAATCATCTACGTGATGTCGGGAAGACATGCCAAAAATTTCAAGTTCGTCTACTAAATCTTTCCTGTAAAACTTTGACTTAAAACAACAACTGTCCACATGCGTCAAAACCTTTAAAGCTCTTAGGAACGCTATCAGGTGATGAACAGAAGTGGAAAAAACATTTGCATACGCATACTTCTTATTACTATATCCCGCACTTATTCTAACTTTCCACATTTTACTTCCTTTCCTTTTGTGGTTGCTATGGATGATAATGTTATCCGTCCTTACCAATAGTCCAGCAGTGTATATTGACCAATATGCTTAATGAAATTGAACCATGTGTATGACTTAAATACTTTATATTATAAGAACAAATTCAAATATAGTTACAGTAGAACTCTAACTTCCGATTCATTTGGGACCGGACCTCGTTCTGTTGATTGAAAATTTGGTTAGTTGGATTTTTTCCGAAAAAGGGTCTATTTTGGTTAATTTTTGTGCGTGTAAAAGGAGAGAAAAACTATATATCTAAAGAAAAGAACTTTTAATCGATTAAATGAAAAGACAACACTTTTACATAAAAAGGTACTTTTGTACATTGTGTTGTACATTGATTGATTCATATAATTGTACACTGATATAGCATGTATATACAGTGCTGTAAATGAAAGTCATTCCTTGCTGAACATTTCGGTCAGAGTAAGCCATGTTTTACTGCCGTCATGCGTTTTCACCAAATCACGCATACGCATTGACGTTGAGAATTTCCATGTGGTCATACTCGGGCTAATACTCCATCCACTTCAAGGCAGTTCCAAAGTTGGCAAATGCTTCACTACCTGATGGTCCCGTGTCTACTTTATTCAAGTCATTTTCTTCCTCGATACTTTCAATAAGTTTACAATCATTGGCAGTTTGACAGCTAGTGTCTGATTCATATAATACATTCTCTTATATCCTCAACCCTAACTTCTGAACAACCAGGAATCTTCAAAAAAATGTTTCTGAATTCCTCAAGTGACACGTCCTTCTCATCTTTTCCTTTCTCTCTTACCTTTCCTTTTCTTGAGCTTTTTTCCTCTTTCTCATATCCCTTCTCTTTTTCTGTCTAATTTATTTTTCTGAAATTCTGAAAGCGATTTGGATGGAAGGAGTTCTATTGTAGCTGTGATAATCATTTTGTGAATATTTCTTTCTTAAATTGTTACTTCTTCATTTTTCCTGGATACTTGAGGCTTGTGCCAACACACTTGGTACAAAAATTTAAATCGCTTACTTTTTTTCGAGATTCAATCAAAGTTCTTGAATAGATAGGACTTATGTACATGTTAACGAAATTGCATCTTTGTGTTCGTCATTTGTTTTGATATAAATATTTGAAGAAAAAGTGTCAACTGAAGAGTTGATTTCGTTCCTTGACCTTGCTTAAAAATTTTTGAAGCAATTCTCTCTGTTAAACGATTCTATAGAATTACTATGGAAATCTTCAATTCAAAAAGCGATAAAGGAAGAAAGTTAAGCCACTTGTAAAATTAAAAATGAATAAAACGGTTATGGAATATGAATTTATTCGATTTCTTCAATATTTTCTAAGCACTATTTTTATGATAATGAATGATTGCATAGATTTAGGTAAATTGTTAAAATTTTATGTCTTCATATAAATTCTTTAAAATTCAACATAAAAATCTGTTTTAATTTTTGAAAAATATGGTTCTAAAATTGCTTTGTTTAAGTATTGGTGAAGGATATTTGTATAATGTATTTTTATAAGACACATTTTGTAATTTTCTACAGTATTCAATAAATTTTAAAAATTTCACATAAAAAACATTTCAACATTAAATACATTATTTGAAGTAAATGTGCACAGTAGGAAAGAAAAAGCTTTTCAAATTCACATTTCGAAAGTGAAACATTTCTTTCACTTAAATATTAATGCAAAAAATATATATTATTTTTAAAATATGTACATAAAAATGATTTCAAGAATTATTATGAAAAAATTATTTCGAATCTTATTAGTGGGATTATTGCTTTCAACGATAAGATAGCTACAAACAGAAATTTGTATCTCTCAATCTTTGCTATTTATTTTAAAAATTGTAGTAGATAATTAATTTAATTTATTGTATCTTTTACATATTGTTATGATTAGTGGTTTTGAAAATGCTACTTATTTTTCAACTTCTTTTATGGTTATTATCAATTAAAAAGAAATAATTTTCACTCTTATATTGCATTATTTTCTGCTTGGCTGCAAAAATCGCTAAAAGTCGTCCTTGTGACCGAAATGCTCAATCTTATCTTCCATTAATTTTTTTAAAACAACTCTAATTAGTTGAGACCGTAATAGCTTCATGGGAAAAGGCATCGTTCCCATGACTGAAAAATCGAGCTCTTTAACAACTCAACCGAAATCATCGATTCAGAATATGCCTATACACATTAAGCGTTTCTTAGGATACAATATATTAACGTTTACATGACCTGAAGGGAAGGATTCCATCTCAGGTACTGAAATGGTTACTTGATTGTAATTAAAAATTACGAGTTTGTTGGTTATGTTGAGCGGTTTTGATAGGACGAAGAGAGTAACCGGAAATATAGTGCAAAAAACTAACTTATTCAAACTAATCGAAATCAAATAAGCTTTTCTGAAAAAATACATAGTTGATTTGAAAATCTATGTAACACATATTCAATTTATAAAGGCATATATTTTAGAATCTATTTTTAGAATATCTTAGATAGTTCTGAAAAGGATAACCAATATTTGCAGCTAATTTAAAATTCAAATAAAGAGTTACTTTTGTATCATGATTATATTTCGTAAAATTTTATTTTAGATTACAATGAAAGTAATTTTAAAAAGAGTCAGTTCAACTATAATGTATTATTTTATAATCTTTTAAAGTCTACACAGTGACTTTCTTCCTCAACATTCTCATTGATTTATGAATAATTGAAATTTAAAAGTGGGCAAAAGTAGGACATAATTAGAAAACAATGGAAGGTGAAAATCAACTTTTTATAAACATAGACATAAAACACTTAAGTACATTTAACTTTTAAAATAGTGCATTTCATAGATACCTACAACAGATTAAATCACAACCCATGCTTAAATTTAAAAAAGCGCGAAGAAATTCTAATGAACTACATACATATACTGACAATAGAGTTTTATTAGGATACTGGTTTGATGAGCGTGCTCGTATTGAAAGTAATACTGAGGCACTACTTATTGCGTTATCAAAAGGGGAGTTACCTTTCCAAAAATTAGATAAATATGCAACATTTCTATGTAAACCTATCTCTCTCACGAAGAATATGGATGGATTTTTACATCAAGGTGACATAGTAAGACTGAAATGGTCAAATGAGCCAAATAAACATTTGTATTTGTCAGCCTTGCCTCAAAGCATTACAGACAATGGCATTTTTAAAGAACCGTGTTCAGCTACAGCCTCTACAGATTCAAGAATTATGACAAGAAATGCATTTCGAGTATTCAGATGTGATAATCATATTCCTGCCTGTGTTCCTCTAATGTTCGGTGAAAAAATCATCCTTTCAACTTTAGAAGAAACTGGAAATTTAGTGCTGAATTGTGAACCAGTGAACCTTTTAAAGTTGGCCACGAATTCAGGACACCAGGAAGTAACGTGGGTCAAAAAGTTGACAGGAAGGTGTCTTTGGCGAGTCTTCAGTGCTGATAAAAGAAATCGTTTGAAAACAAATAGACATTATATCCCTACAAACGTAAATGTTGTTATATATCATGTAGTAACTGGCAGAAATTTAGCCCTTGAAAAAAATACACAAATAAAAACGGTTCTTGGTTATGAAGTTGAAGTATCAGGTCACAATTACTTAAATAAATATAAACAAGAATGTAAAGAAAACTTCTGGCAATTTGAAAGTTACCCTTAAATAGTAAGAAATGTTTGATGAAACAATCTCATTAAATGATTTGAAATGAATGTACAGAAAGAAATACACTAATTGCAAAATAAGAATATTTAAAATATATTCTCAAGAGTGGTATTTCATCTCTTCTTCAATATAATCTACTTTAATTTTAATCTTCATTATAATCAATAGGAAGTTTGATCAAATTAATATTGATTTCAGTACTTATTTGATTAAAACATGCATAATTTTGAAATAAAGATAATTTGTTACCCTCTGTTTGGTATATTTATATTTGCATTTACATTTCCTTAATTCTTTCTCACTCCATGTTCATTTTATGTACACCAATTGACTTACGATTTAAAATGGGTTCTAAACCATTACAAATATTTACGCTAGAAATAAAAAAAGTCACAAATCTTAGTAAAATGTTAGTAAGTTAGAATATATTATCCATTTAGTTTTAGCTAGATTTCCTTAGAATTCTATGTGCTCCAAGAAGATCTATAGGAATGCGACAAAATGTTCATTGTGACTTGAAATATGCAACAACCTTCATTAAAAAAAATAATAAAAATCGTTAAGAGGAAGTAATATCTATCCTACTTGTCCTTCAAAATGCAACACATAGAAACACCAGCAGTATCACAGTAAAATTTAAGTGACAGATAACACGTTGTACAAAAATTAAATAATTGCCTCTTGTGAAATGTGGATAAGGACAAAATCAGGAGTTGCTTTTGCTCGAATATGCTTCCCACAAAATCAGAAGTCAGTTACTTGTCATTCTTGGCTATAACCACTGCCATACACTTTATCATACTATCAAAAAGTCTTTGATAGCAGTCAATGTAACTTCCACATATTTCAAAAGTTGAAATGGTGCTGCAGCAGGTAGTGCATCCCGGACTAGTTGTTGGTTAGGCATGGATCGCACGTCGTTGATTGGCAATAGATAGGGAGAACAAACCAGCCAAGGAAGCAATTCTGTCTGGCGTGTAAAGAATTCTCGAACATAGAAAGCCACGTGTAGTTTCACATTATTCTATAGGAATATAGCTGATGGCAAGCGCTGAAAGTATGAGAGAATCACAGAGTCCAGTACCTTAGAAATGTAGAGCTGAATGTTTCAATGTATCGGGAATGCGTACTGGAGTGATGTGAAACTGGAATGGAACACCACTACAGATCATGATATTAAGTGCGGGACTTGTGTGGCACTACGGTGTCAGAAGATTCGAATCCGACCATCGAGGCATTACAGATAAAAGCATGATTCTTAAGACTGAATTTGTTGCCAGTGGTGCATGATATGGCTGTATGATACATCACTGCCATGCACACAATATGCCTGTCAGAATATGCAATGGTGAAAAACATTTATGCGATCAGGACTGCAAGTCCACTGTTTCTTCCTGCATCCAGCGATTATAGATTCACATCACACTTGCTTGGCTTCGTTCAATGTGATCACTGATTTCTTTGAACAATAATCAACAATCGCGATAGTCTTCTGTTCTTCCTCAGTCGATCTCAGAAACGAAGGACTCCACATCTTTTCCGAGACATAGTTAACCAGCTTACTTAAGTAAAATGCATGAGGAAACAATTGCCGTTTTACAAATTGGGTCTATATCTTCTTTCATACAGTGCTAGAGCAGCCAGCGCTACAATTGCCCGTGACGAGTGTATGCGTAGTAATATTAATGATTTGTTTATCTCATCGCCACAAACGCATGATGTAAATTTTATTATTCCTTCAGGTTGTTGTTACATTTTGAGTTGCCAGTAATGTACTTTTTATGACATTATTCTTTCTCGAAAAGAGCCAAGTAAATTTGAGAAAATTTTGGCTTATCAAATTTTGAAATACATAAAATCATAAGAATAAATTATTCTTCTGAAATTTTGATTTTTATCATTCTGTAATTTAAATTTTGAAGCAGTTATACTAAAAGCTATAGAATTTCTACGAATATTTTTGTCAGTGCAAATGAAAATTTACTCTAATTATAATTAAGAAAATAATTTTGGAAATTACGAGCAAATCAACACAATAGTATTTAATTATCATTTACTCTTAGTATTCAATTTTCCTATCATAATAATATTTTTCTGAAAATAATGCAATTATAAGAAAAAAATTATAATTTAATATTAAACTCTTTAAGAGAATATTTATCTTTGTAGTAAACTTTTCCTGTATTAGATTTTTAAATTATTTCTAAGTATGCTATGTAAACTCACCGGAAACTGAAAATATTGCAAAAAAGGAAGCATGAGAAAATTTCTTAAATAATTGTCTGAATAATAATCCTAAATTTTTACTTCTTTTTAATTTAAAAATAATATATAATAAAAATATAAAAAGTTAAGCCACTCCACCTTCTATTTAATAATAAAAAAAACCATGAGAAAATTCAGTACTGTAGTTATGAAACAGGGCATTATGACTGTAGTTATAAAACAAAGCATAATTCCTAATATATTTATGTTTGCTTAGCTCTCCTAAATGTCAAAATAAGTTCTTGATAATTTATATACAAATATTTTTTTCAAATTAAGAGTATTTTTCACTGGTTATCTTTCTTTGACATTCTTATTTAATTATGTAAGCAAAAAATTTTGATAGAAGAGTACTTATAAGAATTATCATTGATACACTGAAACACATTTAACATGGAAAAAAGTACTGTATAGGGTGAGAAAGCTGTATTAACGTAAAATTACTATTTTTGTTGCCTCATGGGAACACTTTATCAGCGCATGCGCGAGATGCTCGTCTCTAGGAACGATCGATTCTATGAAATGGCCGTCAATGGCAAACAATTTCTTCATCCATGATCCCGGTAATATCATCCTCCGTTTCAAAATTGCTATCTTTGTACGATTTCGTTAGCTGATCGTTCATCTATTGCATGATTAATAAAGAATCAGAAAGAAGATGGCGAAATACTTCGGAGGTGAAACTATTATTGCAGGTAAGTACAGTGAGGCACACCTTTCGCATCAGTTTTCAAACATAGGATGATGCAAAGTTATTATATAGATTTCTTATATAAATAAATTTGTTTCCCATACTATACATTTTAATACAAGTAAATTAATTTTGAGAAAATTCTTTCTTAATAACAAAGCATGCATTTCTTAATAATGTTTTTTCAGTAGTTGCTTCGAATCTTTAAGGTCATTTGAATCGTTTTATGCAGCTTAGCGTAAATAATAAAATTTCTCATGATTGTAATTTTTTTCTTGATAGTCAATTTGTTTTAATTAGGTATTTAAAGTATTTTATTTTATTCATTCATTAATATAATGATCTTAAAATTTATAATTTGCATACAAAATTTATATTAATGTATAACAAAATACTTGCTATCAGCAAATTAGGAAAATTAATCTTTGAAAAACAAAATTGTAAAAACAGTTTTATATAAATAAAATCAATTTTAACTTTCTTAAAGTCAAATTAAACTTAAAAAAATTTATTACAATTAATACAAAGTAAAGATTATCTTGATAATAGTATAGAAATTAAAACATAAATAAAGACTCTCAATATTTATATGAAACTAAATGGTAAAATGTTAATAATAGTTAAATTACTTTTTAAGATAAATTAACATTTCTTTTACCTGAGTCATGAAATTATTAAAGTTTATTTTCACTCCTTTTTTTATACTTTCTTGACTACTTTGTTTTCATGATAATATTATAACAAAATGTTTTTCACTTTTTATAGTTCTTTTAACATTAATGAAGTTGGCAAGAACTCAATCAATTCCTGTAAGTACTAACATTCATATATTTTTTTAATTTAATTTATTTATTCCAAATGCGATTGTAATCGTACTGCCAACATATTATTTATATTTTAAAAGAGAACATATTATTGAAATTGCGTTAAATCGGAGTACTGTTATATTCTGTAACACTTTATGTGGATCCGCCTTTAATATTTTTTAAATTTAATAATTTTATACTTTAAAAAGTCAAATAGGAGAAGACCCCAGAGTTAAAAATTCCTGGAACAAATATGTTTATACATTCAGTTTAGTAATGTAAATACTTTAAATATTATATTACAGAAAGTTATATAACAATTACATTTTATAGCGGTTATACAACTTTAAAAATAGCTAATTCTATTAACAGTTATATTTAATACGAACAAAAATTCGAACGAACGAATAGTTCAACGAAAATTTGGTATAATTTATACATTACTTATACAATAATTAGTAACATAAATTATACTTCGTTGCAAGTTTGTTTTCTAGTAAAATTTGAAGTTTTATTTTTAATTTAAACATAAAAAAATACTTCCTAAGACTAAGTATCAACAATATGTATTTTTTTCTAACTACCATGATAATAATTTATTATTATATAGTCCAACAATAATTATTGTAAATATATTATGAGTAAATAATTATAATATTTCGGTATAAAGAGATGTCCTGATTTTGGTAATTTATTAAATAACACCAATATCGTTAATTTATATGAAATCAAAAACTATTACTTAAGTGTAAGAAATTTGAGTAGTGTAAAAAAAAACAATTCGGTTGTGTAAATAACATGAATAAATTGCCCATGCAAGTTATGAGTAACTTTTCGAAAAAATTTACTTAAGTAATATGCCAGAGAACCAACACAAAATGTCGTATATTATAACCTCACATTATTCAGAAACAATTATATTCTTTCATTAGACTTCGGCTTTTTACTTCATTGAAATTTCTATGACTGCGATGTGTTCTTTTGTTAAAAAGAATAGTAAAAATAAACATTCTTATCCATTTGAACTTCGACAACTTTTTCCCCCTCGACAAATAGAAGAAAGTACTATCAATAAAATACTTCTAAAACAAAATAGCTGAAAAATGGCTATTTTTAATATTTTCTCTTATGTTTTGGATTCACCACATTTAGGTAGTTTCATGCCAACCACTGTTAAGTACTTTATGAGGACGTTTCTGCTTTCTTCATGCACATCTGCAACTCATATCGTGTTCTTATAAACTTCACCAATTTGTAATGCGTGTTTATGACCCACTATTTATGAAGACTTTCCACATCACAGTGGATATCTCGAGACTTTATAACAGCCTTCTGCTGTTAATCTATCAGCTAAAAGGTGTTCTTTTAATTTAGAGAAATAATATCTAATAAAAAATTTAAAAAAATACCTATCGTTTCTTTAAGTATATCGACCAGCTGAATAAATAATGAATTAGAATTTTATAATCTCATCCAATAAGAAAACACATTATGCAAGAAAAAATAATGGTAAATAATAATGACGGCTTATTTCGTGTGATAACTGTTGCAAGATATTATCCACAATGTTTTGTCTTTCGAGGGTACTTTTTCATAGAAAGCATTCGCATGTTGAGAGTGAAAGAGCTCAGGAAAGTCCTGAACCCCTACACAACAACACAAATTCCATATATCATTGTTCAATAGTGGTTAGAATCATACGCATGACTTTCCACTTTCAAAAATGTAGTAGAACATTCTGGCCTTGATGAGTCCTATCAATATTGCTTCTAACCCTGTGAAGAGGACAGTTAGTGGAGTTTGCTGCTAAGCACTTGAGTATTCCTTGAGAAATGTTTTCCGAAAAAACTTTTAATAGAAAATGTACTGTATCTCCATGTCAAGAGAGGAATTCGGAAAACTCCCAAGCCCTTACATCGATAGATTAACAACGACTGCCTTCGAATCCAGCATCATCGACTCTGAATGTCCTAACAGTAGGTCACTGAAAAATAACTGCTTTTTACGACAATCATTTTAATTATTGCATTCTTTTATTAAAGCTGATAAAAGCATTCACTTAAATTGGTACATACGAGCAATATATCGATTGACTTTATTGATATATTGCATGAACGCAATAAATTATTTTCCCTTCATAATACAAATACATAATATTTATTAGTCTGTATTACACATCTAAAAACAAAGTTTAATTAAAATTACATTATTTTTATAAGCAATAATAAAGATATTCTATTTAAAAATATTAAATATTTATTAGAATCATAAATGTCAAGCTTTTATAAGATCATGAGGCATATAATACTAAAATTTGGCAAATTAAATTTGTCGTTGATAATGGAATCCAAAGTTAAAGAATGACATTAAGTTTTACCATGCAACTTTATTCTAGTTATTATAAAAGTTATTTTGAAATCTGGAAATTCAAAATACAGATCGAACGGTCGATAAGTGATTTAAGACGGGTTTGCATCTCAATCATAGGAAAGAAATCCAAGACAAAAATTTAGACTGGAATGCCGAAATAGTGTTTCTTTAGTACAAAAGCATCAATTTACTATATCAAATTAAGTTTTCAACACATATAATCAATGCGGTAATATTTTCTCTTTCTTGGATTATGCGAAAAAAAAATAGGCAAGTTTGTCTTTAACAATAATGTAAAAGGAATTGAATTTAAAATCATCTCTTATGCTTATCTGAATTTATTGAAATACAACAACAAGAAAAAATTATGTTTAAGTTTAATTCTGAAATTTTTGTGCATTGTCTACTAAAATAAAAGTAAGCAGATACAAAATTAAGTCATTGTTAACAAAATAAAATTATTTTATTTTATCACAGCTTATTTAGATCGCGCGTCAGGATTCTAACATAGTTATCAAAAACTTTTAGATTATGATAAATGATAGAAATACGTTTCCGGGCGCACGTTTCTGCAAAAATTTATTTTTGAACCACGATCCAATGATTTTTGTCAAAACATACGGTGATACCCTCCTTTCCCACCTCACCCCATTAAAAGATAAATAAATGACACTTTTAATGGGCATATAGACCCTGTAAGCAAGACAGTTTTTGGCAAGATCAGGTATCTCATAATAGAACACTGTCTTCCAGGTACTAAAGAAAAGCATTTTTCCCCTAGATTATCGCAACTTTTTCAAAATTAATATAAATTAAGGTTGTTGTAGAATGTATTTGCAGTGGTTAATTGAAAAATTCTTTCACTTGTAGCATTTTTAAAAAATTTCTTTATTGACAATATATGCTTAGCTTTATTTATTAATGTATTCTTTGCTTTATATGTAGGATTTTATTTAAGGATAACATGACTGGATTTTAATGTTGTTGTTGTTGTTGTCGTGTGCCAGCTAGGCTGGCATTATGGGGTGCGCTGCCTCACTTTTAAAATTGAACCATATACTGGATTTTAATAATTGTATCTACTAAAATCTTCAAACATTAATCTTAATATTAATTAATGCAGATTATCATACCTTATATTTGTGAATTTAATTAGCAGGTATATAAATTACTTAAAAAATAATCACAGAGACTTCTAACATAGTACAAATGAAAATAAACAGTCTAATTAAAAAAATTAGTTTACTAAAAATAATTTAGAATTGTGAACATAATAAATAATATTTAATAGTTTTATTAAACATGAATTTTTTTCTTGCAAAGGTTTTCTATTTGAAGTCACGTACAAACTTTTAAGTTAAATAAACGGGAAAAAACCTCAAATGCAGACTATTCCTATTCACGAGCGCGCGAGAGAATATAAATAGTTTATAAATAAATTATTTTAAATGCAGTATAATCTTGTAACAAACCCCTTTTTTCCAAAAAAGGAAAAAATAAATTCAATCATACTCGAAATAAGTTAATGTTTCAATTGTTATCAGAGAAGAAAATATAAGAAAATTCAATATTTGATCATATTTATATTAAAATCATTTGAGAGCGTTAAAAAAGGGCGCTTGAATAAGTTAAAGATTAAAGAAAAGGATCATAACTTTTCTTTATCAGTAAAATTTTGTACCAACGTATATATATATATATATATATATATATATATATATATATATATATATATATATATATATATATATATATATATATATATATATATATATATATATATATATATATATATATATATATATATATATAGTTTTGATTGATTTTTTTAACAAATCACTTCGTTTAACAATAAATTCAATAAATTAAATGTAGATTGTTTATTTGCAACATTCCTTGTTAAGCCAATTGTTTTTATTTACAAGCACCTAAAGATAGCAAAATTTTAAAAATGTTTATTATGAAGTTCTGAAAAGAATTGATAAAAAAATCATAAGAAAATATAATTATAATTTTTCAATCATTGTTTGACATATTTTTAAAATGCATTTTACACGAAAAATATTAGTCATAATTATTCACTAAATTTAATTACCTTAAATTTTTAATATCATTACAAAAATTTTCTAGCCAAAATATATATAGCTAAACTATTTTACTTATGAGACACAAAGTAATTTTTTAAGCTTCCTGACAAAAATCTTATCTAAAAAATAGTTATTTCAGGAAATGTGAGATTGAGTTTGTAAAATGTAAGCTATAGAATTTATTGAGAATGCCCAAGAAGGTATTTGATCTAAGAAAAATTCTTCCTTTTCTAGCCTCTTGTGAATTCGGCAGTTACTGAGCAATATCTAGCCCCAACTGATGGTATGTAGTATTTGACTAATATTCATTTCTCATAAAATCGTTGCAAGATTTTTGTTTATCTATTATACTCTACTTTATGTGTATAAAAATATAATGCACGTATTAATGATTTAAAAACATGAACGTTTACAATTTACTAAGAGCAAATATTTTTAATCTATTAATTCGTCAAAAAGGTAAGGTATATATACTACTACGAATAATCATTTTTCATTCAAAAATAAATTTAATATGTTCCCCTCAAAGTTTATAACTTGAATTAGTTAAAAAAACCTCTCTAAGAAAATGTAATTTTAAAACCATAAAATTTTTCAAATCATTTTTTATAGCTTCTGATTCTGAGAAACTAACCAGTAGAAATCCAATTATCCGAATTAATTAGGACCGGATTCCATTCGGATAATCGGATTTTTCAAAAAAAAGGTCCATTTTAATTAACGATTAAAAAATGTTAAAAAAAATGGAAAAAAAGATATCTTTTAAAAAAAATAACTTTTAATCAATTAAACGAAAAAGCAACACTTACAAGTTTTAAAGTAATTACAAATGCTCTACATTAAAACAGTAAGTACAACAGTGCTGCAAATGAAAGTCATTGCTCGTTGAACACCCAGGTCAGAGTAAGCTTTTTCACAGCTTTCATCTTTTATAATAATTTTTAATATCCTACTTTTTGTGTGTTAAATTACACTTATTGGAATAAGTGAAATTATTTATTATCACAATGCAAATGCAGCATAAAATTGAATTATCAACATATTAACTAAATATTCAAATGATTTTGAGATCAACAACAAAATTAAATATCACGAGAATTTTTGCTGACATGTCATGTAGTGTCTTCAAAAGCATTTTTAGGCAATGTTCTTCAAATGACTCCATAAAGAAACGCCCAAAAAGTCTAAGAAAATAAAGAGATCATTCCATATCAATTCGATTACAATTATATAATCACATGCGTTGCCACGGTACACAAAATTTTCATGGAAAATTCATGTAATTCTCAAGTTTAAAGATATGCTTCATTTTGAATAAGCAAATATTACACTTGTTAAAATCCACATTGAAGATTGAACTGCAAAATTGAAGTTATTTTCACAAGTATTAGTTTATATTACTAGAATGTCAGTTTTCTGAAAAAATATTGGTCCAATGATTTTACACCTGGGGAAGACCACATTACACCTGTCATATTATGAGTATAGATCTGAAAATACTATTGTATGAGGGATTTTTGGTTACTGTTATTCGTGAATGAATTCCAATTCCTGTGAAAAGTATGGTATCTTCTGTCCAAATAAAATATAGTAAATTTTTCTATTTATAACACTGCATGTTAGTTATCGGATCTGAAAAAAAAAAGCAAATTGGTAGAAAAATAAGCAAAGTTCTTTCTTTAGTAAGCGAGAAATGCTGTTTAACCTTAACGTTTGAAATATATCTAAATATGACTTAGCTACATTTCGTAAAGGTATCTAATGAGCAGTGTCAAGGTTTTCTTCCCATTTAGTAGTGAATGGAAGCTCCCTTGCTCAACCATTAATTAAAACGCCGACCGATGGCTGAGTGGTTAGCGTTCCTGACTTCTAGACTGTTGGTCCCGGGTACGAATCCCGGCTAGGGTACGGATGTTTCTTTATCTCTGTGCTTCTCCATAATTTTTTCTGAGATGAAGTATGATTGTGGCCCACTCTATAAACGGATTTGTGGTGGTACTGCGTGGGTAATGCTACTCGCCTTCGTGACTAGGTTCACGGGTGCCCACCGGGTAACAATAAATGAGAAGTGATTTCCGGCTTTGTAATGAAACAATTTATTTTTCTGAAATTTTCGCAATGTTTCTTATACGTCAGATCGTCAAAACTTCCCCTCTAAATTCACGTAAAAATACTCTCCTCACTCGGTCTGAATTTTTAGAAGACAATATATATTTGATAAATATTTACTGGCCATATTGGGGTAAACATTCATGATGTAATCCTAGAAAAATTAATTATAAAAAAGGTCATAACACAAGACATATGTCCCATTAAAATTCCTCTTTATGCATGGTATTACACAAAATAATACTTTGCCATTATTTTGGGATACAAACACAGTATATATATATATATATATATATATATATATATATATATATATATATATATATATATATATATATATAAACTTCATTTTGTTTCAGATGTGCTAACAAAAGATGTCGCACCCGATTTCACATTTGCAGTTTGGGATGGAAATGGAAAAATATGCATACTGGCGAAATTTACAGTTTCTTTTAAGATAACATACCCCAGCATTGGAGGAGAACAAGTAAGTTAATATTTTAGAAAATTTCTGAAGTTAACTGACAACCTTTAATTTGATACTTTTAGGCAATCATCTGTGTTGTTTTTTATCAAAATATTTATACGTGATGTGCCAAATTAGTTTCCTTAGTTAGAAATATACTTTGGCTGACCACAATTAATTTTATTTATTAAATAAATTTCAACAAATTTATGAGATTTAAATTACATGAATTAAAAAATAACGACAAGTTATAATATGCGTATGTATCACTATAAATGTTTTCGAACTTTAAGAAAAAGTACCTTCAAAATGTCATCACAAATGATATTTATAATAAATCTACGTTTAAAATGTTATTTTTATTTAACTGTACAAATCAATGGAATTTTATTGATTATTATTTAAAAAATATTATTTGATACCACTCCATTTCTAATCGTCGAACATAAATTCTTTTAATTTTATTAACTTTTGAAAACATGAATAATTTAGTGAATAAAATTACAGGATATGTGTGTTTTTATTAAATTTCAAAATTCAAATTCATTAAATTTCAAAAAATTTTATTAATTATGTACAAATTTTACTGAAATGCTGCATTAAATTAGTGATGGATAAAAAATAATAAAGAAATTTTAATGATATAACTGAATTTATTTCCTTTTTAACTATGAGACTGAATTTTTATTCTTTTATAGCATATATCAGTTAATTTACCTGAAGACGCAAAAATAAAGGGTAGATGCGGTACTTTTGAAAAAGAGCCTATTTTTGAGCTATCTTGGCCTGGATTTCGATTGGTCATGTCTTTTACAGTGGTAAAGTTTTGAAAATATTACTGTTAAAAATTTATATGTAGTATACATAATAAAAAAATGCCTTGAAGAAATTGTTCCCTATGTTTAAAATAATTTCATGTGTAACATAGTTTTGCTTTTTTAAACTTATTAGATTAGTCATTGAAACGTAAAAAATTATGAGTTATAGAAGCATGAGAAAAATTTCCTCGCTTAAAAGTAATGTTTTTTTACATTCCCCATAAAGTCAGATAGTTTTCTTACATTCCAAAAATAGGATATGGCAGATATTAAGTGATAAATGCATCGCTTTGAATCTATTTTTATCACTTGCTAAACCATGTTGTTAATTATCTCAGGTTGTCTAGCTAGGCTAAACAACCCCCATAAAACCAAAAATATCTAAAATGTCTAAAAAATGTGATAGGTCCCAAAGAACATCGTCTTTTTTAAAATTTAGACAGGTTAAGGTATCCAGGGAAAGCCATAGTGACGGAACACCAAGGACAGTCTGGAAATGTCCTTTGCTCCCGCTGAAAGGTGATTCCTCTCGTGTGCCCACTCAGATAGTGGGAAAAGGCAGTTTGATAAGATCTTGTTCTAAGATGGAAGGTCTCACCCGGTCTTTTGGCGAAGTACCATGGATGGTTGGGAGGAATTTTCATAAGCTTACTGAATTCAGTTTTTGCCAGGGAAGAAATCTCACTAGATGTGAGCTCTCCTCCTGTGTTTACTCCCTCGTCTGACGCCGATCAGAGCTAAACCATGCAAAGGAAAAAAGACATTTATCGAACGGCTGAAAAAATAAAAAAATTAATTTTCTCATCTCGTTTAGATAACTCTCTATTTTAAATAAATCACCCAATAATCACATCCAGGAATAAAAAACATCTTTTTGAGTATAATTGCTCAATAAATATATAATTATAAAAAATTATAAATCAAAATATAACTTTTAAAACTGGAACTAATTGAATTATGGAAGAAGCATGTATAAGTGTCATACCCTAGTCCAATCACTAAACTATTTGCTTTTTATACATCTTCATAAATTTATAGTTCAATAAATCGGTATTTATTATTGCTAATAAGATTAGATTTGACAAGTTAATTTTTATATATTTTTGTCAGAAAACTTTATTAGTTAATAAAAAATGCTACAAACAGAAATTTCTTCGCTTTTAACCAAGCAAAATTCGATACTCACATTCTGTAGAAAGGTTCTGAGGAATCTCGTCAAAAGCAACATGTTAAACGAAAACAGTTCAAGCAACCATAAGAATAAAATAATTCATGTCAATATTCCACTAATTCGACATTTATCTTACTTTACATTTTGAAAGTAAATACGGAAATTTATTAAAAATATAATAAAAAATAATTCTTTTTTTTTTTTTACCATTTGTTCGTTCTTCTGCCGCTACAAATTCAGGAGAATTTAACGAGAGAGCGATTTTAATTTATTTTTATTATTTTACCGATGTTAAAGTTGGCAATATACAAGTACTTTTCGAAATTTATGAGCTTTTATTTTTGGAAGTTCATAATTATAATATTTATGTATGTAAAAAAGTTTCATATTAATGATATTAACAATTAATGTAACAAATCTGAAACGAATTTTAAAAAAATTATCACTCATTATTACTTTAGAATAAAAGTTTAGATTTTAACTTCTGCTAAGAAATATTATAAATAATGCTTTCTAATTCTTTCCAAGAATTCCAAGCACATTAAACAAGATTAAACTGACAAATTTATAATTTTACATGAATGAAATCAACTTTTTACACAAAATCCAACAGCTTGTTACAAAAAGTAGACACATAAATAAAAAATAATATTCATGAAATTTTATTCCTTATAAAGTATAATCGTCTGAAAACCTTCATTATGAACCTGTTCAAATGTTGATATGACATGTTTTCTATAAATAAAACGGTTAATGTGGCTGCGATAGTAAATTTTTATTAAAAATTATAAGCTACATAAAAATACAAGAACACAGCGAAAATGTTAGTTGACATTTGGTGATGTTAAAGTAGATTTTAGCATTACTCTCGTTTCTAAATATATACTGATGATAAAGAAAGCATCTTTAATGATATATGTATCTTCAATTACATATATTAAGCATCGTCAATTTCATTAAAAAAGATTTTCTTATCCACGCAATACAGAATTAATATGAAGGATTTAAGTTTAATATTTTTTCTAATATATGTGCATCAATTTAGACAATTTTTAAGACACTGTGTTTCAAATAAGAGCACATCACTAATTTAAATAACTTTTATTTACGCAGGCCAATGTTTTTTAGCTCAATCCATTTCTAGTAAAATGACAGTAATATATATCGTTAGATTTGTATTGGCTTCTGTGCATTATTTTCTCAATAATTTAGTTTAAGAAATCACATTACGAAATTTTTTTATATAATTTGTGTAAATTAAATTTTATACACAGATTACGAATAAAAAATGTTTACTTCATTGACCTTTCATAAAGAAATTTAGTATTCTCAAGGCACATTCCTGAACTTGTTTATAACAATGGACATTTTCAATTATCTGTGAATTATATATACAATTAAATAGTTCCCTCTTTCACCAATAAGCAATTTGAATTTTTTTTTTTATCTAATATCACAAAAAAATTAATTTAAATGTAACAAAAACACCATCTGAATGTTCTTCTATAAAAAAATGATGAAAAATATTTTAGTTTATAAGACATAAGAAAATTTTATATTTCCTCCCCATTCCAATAAATTGCATTCCTTAACTTTCTAATTCTCTTAAGTATAAAACATTATACATGCTATTTTGTTTATGCTCATAAAAATATGAATAAAAGTAAAAAATTTCTAAGAATAAAATAAAGATTTAATATGTAAAAACTTTGCATGGGTTAAAAGTAATTTTAAATTTCAAAAAGCTTTTAAAGCATATATGTATTAAAATTGAATAATAAGATATTATAATTAAATATTAATATTGAAAATATATTATCTTAAGCATAAAATATTAAATAACTTTTATACATAGGTTAATCCAAAAGAAAACCAAAATACTTGGGAGTTGCTTTCAATGGAACTTCTATATGATACAGCAAGTCCACTTTTTGATGGTGCCACTAATGGTAAAAGCATTATTTTATTGATTCAGATGAAAATGAGAGTAAAAATTAAAATCATTATCGAGTTCCCTATTAGTAAACGCTTGTTCCTAATTTTAAAAATTAATAATCAACTACAAATATGGATATTAGAATAGAAGTTTCCTGCAAACAGTAATTCTCATAATAAATAACATTAGAAATATTACCTTGTACGAATCAAATTAGTATACACACTAACATTTTTTTATAATTTCAAAATACAAAATAAAATGTATTTAAATTGTGTTCCTAACATAGCAAACATCTCAAAACTAACAGAAAATCAGTTTCAAATGTATTAACACTAAATAAATTTACTTTCATTGTATCCAACAATACTTAATAAATTGAAATCATCATATGTTAATAATTTCAATTGCATTTTTTAAATTAGTAAGGAAATAATAGGATATCTTTAAAAAAAATTATAACACTGTATACAGTAGTTATAGTATACTGTAATGGGAAACGACTAACATAAGGATAATTTTATATTTATTATTTGAAAATTATTATTTATAATTAACAAAAATAATGAAAATATATATAGATATATTATAATAAATTGAATAATATTTACCACATCTTTAATTCATGAATGGAAAATATTATCGAAAAATGACCACCAAAAAGAAAAACAACAAAAGATTATTCCAAAAACAATATAATTCACTAAAATTTCTACTTGTTTATAATTATTTAAATTTAATTATACTTATAAACATAAGTTGTTCAAATATGAATTTTAAAATCAAATTTTATTTTGAAAAACCTAACTCATTTATCACATATTATCTATATAAACTTCATTGTAGATATATAAAATTATGTATTTTAAATAAGCTTCAGGTTAACAAAACTTAGTTAATGTTTAATTAAATATGTCAAATATATCAATAAAAACAAAAAATCTTATTTTTATTCAGGTAAAAATTATATATTACTCCCTTATAGTTGGAAAGAAAACTGTCCGCACTTTGGAAGATGGATTATTTGCAACACCATATGGGAAGTCTTACTTCTGCCCTTCACCTGATGTAATACCAATGTACAATTCTAAGAAAGAAAGAGTGGTACTAACAAGAATGAAAGACGTCCACCTTCAAGTGTACGATGTCCAAATGGGCAAATTTTCTCAGTGTAAGTATAAATTACTCTTTGAAACTTAATATATTCATATGAAATTTACCAAATGCAATGAATACAAAATATTTTTAAAAAATGCATTTAAACATTAACGTAATAGTACCATTTGCACAATATTATAACAAAATACTTTTTTAAAAGAAATATATAAACTGACATAAATGAATGAATCATGTAGTCTGAAAAAAATGCCTACTTTTAAATTGAACGTTATTACTCTGAATTTCAGTCACAATTTTACAAGGAAAAATTATATTCTCCTTTACTGTACTATTTTTTTTAATTTTATACCATTTTAGATTCCTTTATTTGATAGCTCTTACTTCAATAAACATTTCTACACAGTGTGTGAAATAATTAAAAAGCAATAAAATATTGATTTTTGTACTCATTATAAACCATTAACTGTATAGATATTTTAAAAAGATTACTATAAATTTTAGTGGAATCTTTTTAGACAAATTTGTTCTATTTTAAGTATGTACATACAAATTTTTTTAAGAATAAATATCATACACAATATCATACTAACCAATGCACCAAGCTCTAGACTACGATTCTTGATAGACTTTGTGATAAGTGAACATGTACAACGATTGTCTAGTAGCACATATAGCGGATGACTTCATTTTCCATTAAATCAAAATGATTTATGGAGTAATAGTATAGATTGTAATGGTTTCTATGCTGTTTAAAGTGCAACAGTCTCCAGTATTATTTCTAGATAATAAAATATGTCATTTAGAATGCTACTAAGAAATTGGGAAAATATTCAATATGACTATGACTCACTCTAACATAAATATCTACAAAATGACATTTTGCACTAATAATTTATGTATATTAAATATTTATTATATAATAAGGACAAAATTTTTAAACTCCTTAAAAAAACTCAATTTGTGTGTGTGCATCACATTTCTTTTTATTTATTACTTTATGTACTAGAATATCAATATGTAGTGTTTATATAACTTAATCTACAATACTTTAAAAAAATTAGTGTATCATTTAAACTGTTTAAAACAAGTGTAATTGACACTAAATTTAATGTATTTCGTTTCAGTTCAACGATGTAGTTTAGTTAGAATAGGTGGAATACCAGAACCTTTTGGACAAAATGAAACAGTTCCAATTGCAGTAGGCAGCACATTAGCAGTTGTCTCAGTTATGGTGGTTCTTGGCTATGCTTTGTGGAGAAATTTAGCGACAAGAAAGACTGATTATGACACTATGGAATGAAATTAAAATAATTAAGATGACCTTGTTTGCAATAACCATACAATATAAAACCATTTATAAGCAGGCTTTAAATTAAATTTTTAATTATTTTTTTTAAAAATTTAAAAAATACTTAAGAAATTTTTTTTAATTTATTAACACACACTTATTTGAAAATATTTTTGCTGCACCCTAACACTGTTGCAAACCCATTTAATAAAGCATAAATAATGAAAGCAAACCCATTTAATAAATGAAATCAAATTGCTATAAAAAAATTCGATATTAAGAGTTATCCCCATATTGATGTTATTCAAAAGAAACTTGAAATGAAAAAATGCACATTGAAAAAAAAATTTTTAACTCATAAGCATCCTATTATTCTCATTGTATTCTTCACAAATTATGTGTAATTTTGATGTAAAAGTAGTGTTAAAAATTTGAGTAACTAAAAAATGTATGTTTGAGTGTATGTGAGGGTAAATAGGTATATGAGTGTACTGGTGTATCTGTGTATGTATGAAAGGTGTATCTTAGATGGTGTGCCAACTTATATTTTAGAAAGATATTGATTTAGATTGTGCAAGGAACAAATCAATTACTTCATCTTAATATACATTAATATGTACAAGCAAATAAAACATATAATAATCTAACAATATAAACTAGGAACTCAGTAACATACTAGAACCATCTATTCAAAATTATAAATTTATATCTTTTGAATTAGTTCTTTAATGTAAATTTTAAAAAGCACAAATATTTTTATGATCCAAGAACAACTATAAGCAATAAAATTCATAATAATTGCATAGTAATTGAGAAACAATATAATCATAAGTTCACTATGATATAGAAAATATAAAAACTTGTAATAAATGTTTGTTCCATAAAATATATTACTGCATTTAATATGCAATATTTCTTAAATGAGTAATTCCACTTTCATTTAGGACTTTTATATGTAAAAAAATGTCAAAGAAAATGGCATTTACAAATGAAATATTTATATCAGTAAATACCTGATACATAGATAGTAAATCTGAATGTCTGTTAGAATACTGTCTAGGAGCGAAACTGCCTTATATTATTGTTTTTGTTTGTATTTAAATTATATTAATGTTTGGTAATTTATCTGTGTGGTAACTTCAGATACTCTTTCTTAAGAGTGTCAGATCTCACATGACGTGCTTTCAGTAGATAGATATTTTCCCAAATTATCACTACAAATTTAGAAATATATGTTAAATTCTTCAATTTCTTTGCATTATTTATACTTCAATCTCTGGTATATGTACAAGCATATTCATATTTTCTAAAGTTTCTTTAATCCATGTGTGTTAAAAAGCAAATATTACTACAAAAATATTTATAAGGAATGTGAACAAGAAATTTTATATAAATCCAAATATTCAGAAATTAAATATTGAAAAAAACAGGATGAGTAACACTTTAATATTAACTAATAATCACAATGGATTTTATATGATATAAATTAATTATTGTTAAATAAGTTGTTCCTTAAATTTAAAATCTGTATGACTCTCAATATTTAAAAATATAAATTTCATACAAAATTTTGTAAATTAAAAATTGTATGATAGAAGTTATGAAAGTAATGTATTTACATCAAAAAAGTAATTGCAAAATTGAAATATATGGTCATATATTTGATAAATATATAAATTATTTCCTTAAAAAAAAGATAAGGAATGATCTAATTCAAAAATATTTCTCATTAAATGAAATAATAAGTTACAGAAATTAGAAAAACTAATTTAAAAATATATAATATTTTCTATAAAACATCTAAATTAAAAATTTAGAATAATCAATGACCACATAATATGTAAAAACATTAAAAAATGAATCACATTTAATAAGCTCTTTCATTTAAAAAATATCTACTTCAAGATGCAATATCAATTTAATTTACAATTATATTTTTTTTTAAATTTCTATAAATATATGCAATACATTCAACTCTATATATTATTTTTAAGATAATAATATGCAATTCAATATTCCCTATTAATGTCACAGCATGGAATATATATCATTTAATCTCTTCTTCAATATAATAGCAAACAATATTAAGAATTTGTACATAGAATTATAGATGGATTAAGAATATTTTTAAGAATGAAATATTACAAAAGATAAGGCTTGTGTTTGAAATCTAAATAATTGATTCCAATATCTCAGAAAAGTGAAAAATATCCAGTCAAAAAGGAAAATCTTTTTGATAAAGTAAGCAATAAGTAAATGGGCTTCCACAGACGTTTTGTCTAAAAGATGTGATTTTGTCAAAAAGTTGTAATTTTTAAATGTTGTCTTCCATTTTTCGCATTGTAATAATAAATACATAGCATAAGAATTTCATCAACATTATGAAATATAAAAATTAGATCAAATATTGTCAGGCAATGATAAATTACTGGTAAAATATGTCTTCCAAATAATAGTGAGAATTCTCAGAATATTTTCTCATTGTTAAAAGTGTTGTGAATTTCAACTATTCAATGTGATGTAATATTACTGTTTGTGTGTGATTATGAATCCAGTACTTATAATGGGATTTGTCTTTACACGTATTATATTAATAGCTTGTTATATTAAACAAAGTGAAAACATTATGTGTCATTCATTTTGAATGTCTAGCTGTCTTTAGTTTTTTGTATTTGATATAAATAATCATTTTATCATGAAAGAGAGATATTTAATGCAATATATTCTCAGTATAAAAAGGATTTTCAACAAATGCTCAAGATAACTAATTATAGTATATGCAATATCTTTATAAACAAAAAAATAAAAAAGTCACAAGACAAAATTACAAATTTGGAAATATCAATAATTTTCAAAAGTACTTAACTTATAGAAAAATTTAAATATTATTAAATTTAAGACATTTATGTAACTTCAAAATATAAATACAATTTTGCTAAGTTAAAATAAACCTTAAATTTAAATTTGAACTTAATGGTATTTTCGCATTTAAGAATTCTAGATTTTCGGCCATTTTATATACCAAATATAATCTATACTGCATCAGAGAAAATAAGTTTGACAAGAAACATAAAATTTAGCAGTTTCCTTTATCATTAATAGTTTTATTGTTTGTCCAAAATTGAAAATGTATTATATTGTAAAAAATTTATATATAATGGGTATTTATTATACCCATTATATATAAATTTTTAAAACACATCATAAATATTTAATTTCATTAATTCTTAGTTTCAAAAACAATTTCTTTTTTATATCTCTGGAAGATAAAGTTGTAATTTTTAAATATAAAAGAATTTTTATGAAGCATGAAAAACTTTAAATAATTCAGTAGAAAAAAGAATTTGACACTAATTAAGACAAATTATAATTTTATGTAAAGTACTTTATTAAAATAGCTTGCAGCAAAAATATTCCATATGTATAACAGCATGGTAGATATTCTATATTTTTATAAATATAAAACAAAATTTTAAACACATGGCAATAAATAATAAATTACATTTCTTCTAACATATTAAATTTATACAATATTAAATTCCTCATACTTATATTTAGCAGGGATATACCTAAATGGACGGATAATTTTGTTAATGATTTTACAAAATATAAATAAAGGAAAATAAATGTTACTTTACTAGTTATTACAAATTAAATATAAGTTTCAGAAATAAGCCCATCAAAAATACTTTTATATTCAAGACATAAGCTTCTTAACAATTTACAACACCAAAAAATTAATATACAATATATAATATGCATATTAAAAATACATACACTTCTAAAATTCTAAATTTGACATTATCATTAATATAACTGTTATAAAGTATTCAAATGCTATGGGATATACTTTTGAATTAACATCTTAAAAACATTAACAATATTAGGAATGAGGCAAAGTTTATAAAATCATAAGAAAATAACCTACATATTCACAGTTTAGATTATAATATGCAGTGCCACATAACAAAGCCAAGAGCTGCACTTTCATGTATGTATATATGTATATATTTATACCTATATGGAATGCTTTCAGGAAGAGGAATGAACGAAAAAGTGAAAAAAATTCAATGCGAATGAGGTAAATGAATTATTTACAAACTTATTTTATCAGATAAAGAATAGCATTTTTTACAAAAAAAGATTAAATAACAGTTTGCAATACTTAAAATATATTTACAATCAGCACTTATGGGAATGATGTACATAACATAAAAGATGTTGAACAAAAAGAGTATTTTATTAATTTTCTTTAAAATTATTGCAAATGATTCAAGAAGCAAATTCATAGATATATATATGGAGTATTAAATCTTCCACTCATTTCCTATACTATTAATCTTTATATGTTCACTATTTCATCATCACTTTAAAAATACATTTTAATAAGCAATTAAATGATAAAATACATATTAATGATAACCAGTCTTGAAGCATTTCAGAAAAAGTACTATAGTTTAGGCATATACTGTGAATGAATGACTTTTTGTAATGTACTTCCAAAGGCAAACCAATATAAAATGTAACATTTAACACAAAGTCATTTAAAATATTGACAAAACTGTCGTTTTGAATGTATATTTATACCAGTAGCTAAGATAACTGCATATTTTTTTTAAACTTCTAATGTTCTATAGTGAATAGAAATGAAAATGTAAACAATAAGATTTCAACATTGAATTAGAGTTTAGTTAACTACAAAATTTAAAAATTAAACAATAGTCAGAATAAATTTAGTATATAAATACCTAAAATATTCAAAATAAACACAAAAAAAACAGATATATTAAAAATTTTAAGTATTAAATAAATATTATCAAAATTTTTGAATGATTTCTTATGGCTTCGATTGATAATAAATTAGAACCTAACTAATTATATTTATAGACATATTTCTATGTTCATAATAAGTACACAATTATTCTGTACGCTATCAGTACTTTAGACATAAATTACTAATGTTTAAAAATTTCTAGGAATCATAAAAATGCTCTAATTTTCATGGTAAATAAATTAGGGATATTTAGTTAGAAAACACCTGAAGTTGAAATAGAAATTTACTTTCACTTTTTTAAAAAAAATAATCTATAATATCTAAAAAAATTTCTTAATTTCTACATTAAGATATATGATTAATATAGATGTATTCCTTTAAAAATACTACAAATTTTGAAAAATATTTGATTTAAAACCTATTTAAATTTTGAAATAAGTTGAAGTATGCATCATCAAATATTAAGTCATCTACCTTAAAAATTTCTAAAAAACTCAATTTTGATTTTAAATTAGCATTTATTACAAGTATTACATTTAAAAAAAATTTAATTTATCAATACTTATACTTTTGTAAAATTAATCATGTGTATAAGCGCACATCAGTCAAACTTTAAAAACTTTATTTACAATATAATATTTATGCAATCTTCCTTTAGTTTCATTACAAAAATAATTTACAGAACACACACATTCACACTAAAGACACCCAAAACTTTCAAAATATTACCTGTAAAAATAAACAAATTGTAAACTTATTTCATATACACAGAATTGTGAATGGAAATTTGTGAACAGAACAACATTTAGTAAATTAAAAATTAACTCCAAGCTATCAATACAAAACTTTAACATGGGCTATGCCGGAAACTTCGCATTAAAGGCACCAGAAGGCTGGGAGCACCAGCTTGCATCAAAAAAGGATGCTGTAGTAATTCACATGCAGTCGCTCTTTGTGAAGGATCACGCACAAGCATTTTTTCCAAAAATCCTTGAAGTCGAGGAGAAACCTGTTTGACAGAATAGAAATTCTAAGAAGCAGTCATATATAATATAACATTAACATATTTTAGTTATCATTTACATGTATATCATTATATTTAATAATATCATTTATATACCATTAACATTAAGTACAATGATTCATTATATACAGAATGTGTGATATATTCATGAAACCCATTTCTACAATTGTTTAACTTATTTAGTAATTGAAGGATATTTGTACAAGAAGAAACCTCAAAGCAAATTTCTTTCAATGTTCTAACAATATACATCACATTGCATAACATGAAATTCTTTAATTTTTGCATAAAAAAAAGAAGCAATCAGGGAATTTAACACTCTGTATTTTGTTTTCTCTTTTAATGGGACTGCTTGATATATATACATAAAATATGCAAGAAAAGAAATTCTCAAATAATAAACAAGATCACAAGATTTTAAAAAGGTAATTTATTTCTCTTTAATATTTAAAATTTATAATTTAGATAATAAATTTTTTTAGGAAAAGGTGAGAAATCTTAAGGAAAACTAATATTTTAAGTTATGTTAACAAAGTATATCAATTTAGAATGTCTTTGTTATGAATAAAATGGTTTGTTATGAATTTTGTTTTCATTTGAAAAACTGGTTTTTTATAGGTGAATGATTTTTATAATAACTGTCATGAGAAATTAGTTCATCATACAGTTACACACTTTATTATTTCCCTTTTGCGAATAAAAAGAAAATCTAAACAAAATATTTTACAAAGTTAATCCCTTATATTTTTATACAAAATAGTAAAAGGAAACTGAAACACAAGAATGTATATAAAACACCATTACAGAGCATTGCATATTAAATTAAAAAGAAACCAAATAATGTAAATTTTTAAATACTTTACTATTAAAAAAAATTGTGTCAATTTTACATTTATGTTAACAAATAAATTTTTTAAAAAAAAGCAGAATTAGATTGAATATCTCTTTAATTGAGAAAAATAATTAAAATTTTCTTTAATAAAAAATCCTTCTAATTTTAGTAGTTAAATTTAAGTTAAAAATATATTAACTTCCTCCCCATAATTCTTCCCAAGTCAAATATATATATATAGTGACTTGGGAAGATTATATATATATATATATATATATATATATATATATATATATATATATATATATATATATATATATATATATATCAAACTTGGTTCATACATATCAAATTCAAATTGTTTTATGCCAAAATGATGAAACATTTATCACCCACTCCTAAGAAATCAGTGCATTGCATTTGTATTATATTCATGAAATATATTTTGACAAATAGTGACTAAATAGAATGACTGATCATGGTTAGACTAATTTCCAATTTTTATATCCTGAAAATAAAGTATAATGCAACATTTTTTAAATTGTCTCTTATTTATAAATCATGGTATAGAAAAACAATTTCAAAAGCATTTTATGAATAAGAAACTAGAAAAATCAACTGTTATTTAATCAACAAAATCATTAAAACACAGTGAAAGGGTGTATATAAATTGCACATTATTTTAAAATTAACTTTAAATAGTATTAGATAACACTATTTTCAGAGCAAACTTGTTATTAAGATATCAAAAAAATTAAATGCACAACTTTGAAAAATATAAAATAAAATTATTTTAATCTTTTTTTTTAATTTTAAGAATCAAAAACTAAAAACATTAAAGAAAATATAAGTCTTAAAAATCTTAATCACAATTAGATCTTTTTAAAATATGTAAATGATGATTAAAATGAAATGAAAAGGCTAAAAACTGATTTTTGAATTGGCTTATACTCTAAAGAGTTACTTTTTGTATAATACAGCCAATTGGACAAACAAATATGGTTTAAAGTTTACTATGAACTATTACCAACAATCAAGCTTGAAGTGGGAATCAAAGTCACAATTATTGAGCCTTCTAAGATCATTTTGAAATTTTCTTGAAATAAAGGACTTATAAAATATTAATAAAACTTAACAGTTATAGTTTCTATATTCTTTGGCTTCTTTACATTTTTCAATCAAATTAAATAAGCATGTCAAGAGAATCTCTTTTATGATTAGGAGTAATAATTTCAATACCACTAATGAAAAAAGCACTAAATAATTTTCACTCACAATTATTTTCATCTCATAACTCTTAGGCACATTATCCTTCCTTTATATATATATATATATATATATATATATATATAAACTTTTTCTGAATATCCTTTCAAAAATTAAATAATTGTTCTGCAAGATTAACATTTTTTAAAAGAAAAAACTTTTCATAGCTGTTTTTTTATTCCTTTAAAAAATAAAAATAAGAATCTCTTGAATCTATATATTAAATTCAAGCGGTTAATTACAAATTTATTTGATTTTACTTTAAATATTTTAAGTTGAAGAAAAGATCCAAGACTTTGATTTAAAACTTGATTAAATATTAAGTTAAAAATTAACTCAATTTAAAATTAGCCACAATATTGATAAATGCAACTATTTAAGGTGTAGAAGGAGCCTTATAAGATGTATGATGATTTACTTTTAAAAAAGTTAAGTGGTTTTGCTTTGTCATGCAATGGTCATTTTTTAGCACATAACTATACCAGGCACATAACTATGGGTGGACCCATTATTAGCACCCATAGTTATTTAGCACATAACTATGGGTGCTAATAACTATACCAGGACCTATGACTTAACATGGATTTCAAACCACTTCAAATATTCAAGGTGGGATTTGAATCCATGAACTAAAAATTGAAGGCAAAAGGTCTAATTAATCCGCTTCCAGTTCCTCTGAAGGGGTTAGATATTACTTTAAAATTAGAACAAATAGAATGTTTTTCATGGAAGTATCATATAAAAATGAGCAATAATAAATATCAATTTCTAAGATTACAAACAAATCAAAAGTATGATAAATTAAACATTTATTGATTGCTGAATATATTTAAACTATAAACTTTAATTCAAAGGAAAAAAAAAATTTAATTTTGAAAATTTAAGACTTTAACATTACATTTTTATACACGAAGCACAAATCTGATAACACAATGCAAACTGCACAAATTTATTATTATTAAAATAATCATCAAAAAATAAAATTTATACATTTATCCCAAGAACAGAAAAGTTTGGAATAAATTTTGAAATTTCTCTAATTTAGAAGATTTAATGGGGAGAAAGTTGAAAAAGCTATCTAATTATTTTTTACTTCACTTTCATAACTACGCACATAGCCACCTTTACCCTAATAGTTATATATACTCAGATAATATATATATGTACTTATACTATATTGATATTTTACTATACTAGTTTGATATTATTTATTTATGTAGTTCATATTTTCATTTTAATGAGCCTTCCAAATTCTGAATATTGAAACAGATAGTGTGGAGATTATAATTTATTCCATACAGAACAAATTATTAACATATGCTATCCAAATGAATTAAAATTAAGAAACATTTTATATTAAGAAACATTTTGTAGTTAAAATGTTTTAATGCAAGGTGTTGATTAAAATTAACTAGCAAAACTAAGATATAAAGCAAACTTAAGATGTTTGTTAATTGTTTGTTTGTTTGTCGCTCAATGGTCATTTTTTGCACATGAGAGCTAATTAGACCGGGACCTACGGTTTAAAGTGGATTCCGATCCACTACAAACATCCATGCCCAAGGTGGGATTCGAACCCACGAACTGTTGAACTGAAGGCAAGAGTGCTAACCATTCGGCAGCCAGCTCGGCAAGATGGTTGTTAAATAACTTTATATTCATGCACACATTAAAAAAAAACAAAATGATATAAAAATTTTAATATAATTTGTATTAATGCTTTTTAAGTTCATTCAAAAATGTAATTATTTTCCTTTGAAAGAATTTTATTAGAAAATCTAAGTGAAAATGTCAATACATACCTTGTGTGTATTTTTCAATTTGGGAGGGGGCATATCTCTTATTCGACGCATTGCTTGAAGAGGTGGTTCATTAAAAAAAGGAGGTTCACCATCAACCATCTCTATGACCATGATTCCCAAAGACCAAATGTCAACCTATTTAAGTACATAAAAACAAATGTGAATAAAATGACAAATACTAAACTCAAAATTTATAATTGGCTATTGTGACTTTTTTATTGAAAATATTTAATATACCTACATTTTACATTAAAAAAGTTTAAATTCATAACTATTTTAATATAAATAAAAATTGCAATTATATTTATGGTTAATATTTAAGATAATACATACATGGAATAAAAATGGTAATGTGTCTCAAATTTTTTAAAGTAAAAATTAAAAAAATATTCAGCAGGAATTTAAGGATTGGAATCCAATAACTTTGAAATCATGATAAAAATTTATTATTCTTAATTTAAAATATCCACTCATGAATTTTTAATTATACTGATTTAATATAAAGTAATATTGTAAAACCTAAAAATATAAATTTTCATTTCTTATACGTTAGTGCAATAGTTTATGAATGGTTAACTTTAAAAATGCACATAATTTATGTATAGTATTATACAACTTAAAGTACTTTTATTTAATTATAAAAAAATTATTAAATATAAAAAAAGAGCTTAGTGAACAGTCAAACGCATTCAATGTCTACTTGCAAAAAAAGAGCTTTTAGGTAGACATTACATTTTAATAGCAAGTTTACTTAAAAGCAACTTATTCCAAATTTAATTATAAACAGCAGTAATATACAAACTGAGGTACTGGTAAGTAAAAATAAAAAATTAAACTAAATAATAAAAAAAGGAATGAAGATTCTAAATGAACATACTAATATGAAAATCATTAAATTATTCTTCCTCTAACCTCCCTATGTAAGCCCTATACATAAAATTGGGAATCTGATGAAACTCATAAAGAAAAATAAAATATTATATGAAAATGGAAAAAAAAAGCATTCATAAAAATAAAATCTAGCATAAATTAATAAATAACAATAAAAATCATAAAATTTCAAAATAAAAATATGGCACCAACTTTCACAAGACAATTTTACCTACATCTGAATTCAATTCATAAATTCATGAATTATTCCATTAAAATAATTTTTTTTTGAACAAATCATCCAAGTTGAATATCTAGTGAGTTTTAAAGTTGAAAAATTTTTAAATAGAAATGCTTTACAAAATTTATTTTTCCAATCCTTCTCTTATTTCAAAACTGAATCATTTTATTTTAATTATTATTTTGATTTTATTAAGCATTATAACAAAAGCTTCTAAATTTTAACTTAATATAAATTATACTTATTATAAATTTATTACCTCAACATTATTTAAACTAAAAAACTTCAAAAAAACTAAATATTTCATAAGATTTTTGTTATTAGAAAAGAATTATTGTTTTTTCAGAGACTTTAAAATAAAAGCTCAAAAGCATAAGTTTAAGTATTTAAAAGACAAAATTAAAATTTTAGATTAGTTAATCTTTTAAATACATAGTCAATATTTTGTTTCTAACTTTAATATATTCCTTCTACAAACAGCTCAGAAAATGTTTTCAGTTCATTTAATATAAAACAAAACCATTTAGTTTTCAAGTTTAACAGCAAAAGAAAATTAATACAATAATTTAATCTGGATAAAATATTAGTTTTGGTAACATAATGCAAAAAAAATTTATAATAGAAGCACTTCATTATTTTAAAATTAAAGAAAAGATTTCAGAAATAAAGAGCACCATTTAATTTAAATCGTTACTTGTAAATTTAAGATACTGATTTAAAATTTCTTTAAATTAATTAGCTTTTTCCACTAAGTTAACATTTATTAAATTAAAATAAGTTTAATATATTAACACATAATCCAGTCATGTTAATGTGACCACCACTTTCGACATCAATATAGTCACAGTGAAATAAATAATCACAGAAAGCAGATAGCAGCAAATTGCAGTGGAGCTTACATAAAGGGTCTACGAGGTTATCAGAAAATATTGCAACCATTGGTGTAATACAAAAATTGAGAGATTTATCCAACCTACAAAAGAGTATGATCGTTGGTTTTATGCAAAGGATGAAAGCATTTCTGAAACTCCTAATCTTTTTAACTGTTTGAATGCAACTGTGTTAAAAGTATAATAAGCATGCTAAAATTGTATTATCTATTATCAGCAATAGGGCAAATGTCATGCATTACAGGCCAATAATGAGGGAAGTGAATAATGGCTGGGAAAGATCTGTTCAGGTAAATAGATGTTTAACAATAGAACAACTAATTGACCAGATGAACTAATGAACAAACAGTGTCCCCACAACAGTTCAGAATGAATGTTGGTGAATATGAAAGCCTTTGTAACAGGTGCCTATTTAATCTACTTATGCTGACTGTAGTTCAATAGACATCAAGGTTGGAATTTGCAAGCTAGTATCATAATTGGAGGCCAACTAAGTAGCAACACGTGCTTTTTTCAATGAATATCACTTTATACCCTGTAAGACAGGTAAATATTGCTACATTTGACAGTGTGAAACATCTCACAGGAAATATCCTTCAACAACTGGCAGAAGTTATGTGAGGGAGCATTATGACCAAGAAAATGCTAGAATATCATTCTCAAAGTCTATTCATTTTTTTTGAAAAGATCAATGGATTAATACAAGTACACATCTGTCCTTGAGGGAAACCCTCTACATCCGAATTGTTTTTCCTCAAGATGATGGTATCTACTATAACAGGATAATGATCTGTACCATATAGCATGCAGAGTACATGCATGGTTCAGACTTAAACCCAATCTACAATAGTTTATATATATATATATATATATATATATATATATATATATATATATATATATATATATATATATATATATACATATATATATATATATATATATATATAATTGTATTCATCAATTCTTTACATATTTAACTTGGTTTAAAATATCTATAATTTTTCATGTTAAAATCATTTTCAAACACAAAAAATTTTAATTTAAAATATAACCTGAAATTTCAGAAAGTTTCTGAAATTTCAGAATTTCAGGTTATAATTTTTAAAAAAATCAGAAACTCTATTATTTTTCATAGTAAGAAACAAGCTTTTGAAAACATTAAAACAAATACAGCATTAAGAAAATTATAAATAATTGAAAAAAGCAATCAAATTATGATAAAATAAAATATTTCATAGCCAGTGATACAGGCATTGCAATATATCCCAAAAAATAATTGTTTACCTCAGGACCATAAGGCAAACGAGAAATAACTTCTGGTGCCATCCAATAAGGAGTACCAACAAGTGATTTTCTATTTGGCAATTCATTGGAAACTTGAGCACAAAATCCAAAATCAGATAATTTTACCTGTAAGAATCAATTATTAAAAATAAAAGCAAATGCATACATGTGTGATGAAGTAATTAAATCTTGAATTATACTTACACGACCATCACTAGCAAGCAGGATTGAATCACTCTTGATATCCCGGTGGATTACTCCTTGAGAATGAAGGAATGCAAGAGCTTTAAGGCACTGTTTACAAACAGTTGCTATTTGTTCCTCATCCATTCTTGAATGAGTAACAATGTCTGTTAAAGCTCCCCCTTCTAAAAACTCCATCACCACCCACAATTCATCACCTACTAAAAAGCTGTCAAACATTTCCACGATATTCGGATGATGATAATCCCGCATTATGACAACCTAAAAAAGTAGCAGATAATAATTACTTAAAACCTATATTATTTAAAAGAAAAATATTATAAATAAAATCTATACATCCACACACATAGATATATATTTATTTAAGAATACATACACATTTATATAGCACAATCAGTTTTAAAGCTACAATTTTTGTAAGGTAACTTTATATGATTTATTTCATACCTATGAAAACATTGGCTTCTACAGTAATTATTTTGATATAAATGATACTTTTCTTATTTAATAACTTTAAAGTATTGTACAGAAAGTAAAAATTGTAAATAATTTTTTGTCCAGTTAAAAATGACAAAGATGTTTCATAATATCAAATTACCATGCAATGAATAAATACAAAAAGTTATTCATGCTGTTTTAGCATCAATGATATTTTTAAGCAATTGATTTCACACATGCAACAATTATAAACAATTAAAAATATTTCTTTACTGCACACAAAAAGCAATTCATTAATAAATCCAATAATGAAAATAACTAAAGTACTAAAAAAACTAAAATATTTAAAAACTTTTAAGCACCTCATTAAATAGCAATTCTCGGCGTTGTTGTTTGTGTAAATCCATTTTTTTAACTGCTACTTGTCGACCAGTAGATATTTCAGATGCTATGCACACAATACCAGTAGAACCCTCACCAATTTTAATGAAATTCTCTAAGTTATCGCGGGGATCACCAGGACTGACAACCATTTGCAATGCTGCTCGGAACTACACAAAAATTGTAGTTAATATCAATGCACATAATAAAAACAAAACATAAAAATTACAAAAGTTTAACTTTTTCAACTAAATTTAAAATTGATACATTTGTAGAAAATGAAATTTATTATGAACAAATAAAATAAATTATTAACAATAAAAATATACACTAACATTTACATAATATTTTAAAACATATTTATCATTTAACTGGTAAAACAGTACATGTGTGTTACACAAACTCATCTGGTAAACATTAGAAGTAAAATATTAAAAATATACTGAGTCCCAGTCCCAGAATTTAACATCAAACTGAACTGAATGAGATAAAGTTCTTACAATAGATTAAATTCCAATACAAAAAAATTAAATCATGCGTTTCAATGTTTATTTTTGTCTAGCTACAGACAATGTTATTAAATTGATGTTCAAAGATGTTTTTCAATAATTTTGCAAGTTTAGAAATTATTTATAAATAAATCTATAAGCTAAAAGAAAATACTTCTCCACCAATTTATTTTACATGTGATATTATAGAACAATTATTCATTTTCTAATGAACTACTTTTGAATTCATAAATAATTTTATATTTTTTATAATTTAGATTAATTCTTATAACTTACACTTATTCAACAACTGTGACAGACACAAATAATGGATAGTAACTACATAAATTTTAGTTCATATAATATGGCTAGAATTTGGTTTCTATGTTTAAATAGACTGAAGTATTTATGCTACTATATCATCGCTAAAATTAATAAAAAATATTCAAAAAATAAAATATTCAAAAAATAATATTCAAAAACTCAATTTTTTTCAAATATTTAATATATAGTCTTTACTTGCAATTAATGTTACTTTATTGATGCAAATACGAACAGATTTTTGAGAGTTACAGAAATTTCATGGAGCTCTATGTGAGTGATACTTGGTATAATTTACAATGAATATTATTTTTTTAATAAAATTCTAAATAATTTGAAAGATAAATTGTTTTAAAATACATTTGAGTAAAAAGTATGTTTGAAAAATAGACAAACATTAATTCTCTTTCTTCTTTATGCATAGATGTAAGTGTAATAAAAACTTCTAAACACATTTTATAGACTTATGTAGAGAGAAATAACAGATATAATAATGTAATTTTTAAAAAAATGTTTATGAGTGTTTAATTTTATCTTAATGTTTCTAAGTAATTTTGTTCAATATAATTTTATTCCTCATAATTTTATTTATAATCAGTTTTATTTATTACGAAGTTTATTAATTATTTTATGTTTAATTAAAGAATTTAATCTTTATTTCATAGGAAAAACTATTAATATTTTATACATAATATATAAATAATGCATTTATTATCAATTTTCCAGTTGGAAAAATAAAACATTAGATAAAAAAAACATCTATTACCAAACACAGTATGTACTTTTCAATTTAATTTTTATATAAAAGCATACATTTAGTTCAAAGTTGCCCCTAAATTGCATCAACTTTAATTAACAAAATTTATTTCATTAAAATTATCAGATTATATTACAAAGGTAAAAGACCCATATATAATTTTCACTTCTTTATAAATATTTCTATTTAATTACTTAAACATAAATATTTAAAAACTGTAATAAATGAATAGAAAATAAATTAATTAAATTGGAGCAGACAGATATAAAAATGTGCTGTAAATGACAGAAGCAAGCATGTAAAATACAGCTTCAATTCTTCAGCTTGTTTTTCATGCTACATTAGGCCATAAATATAATATATAGTAACACATACAAATGTTTATTGTATTCATTCGAAAGTACATTATTTTTACTCATATTGCATGTGACGGATATTTTTTTTATCCTACGCCCGACCTTGGTTTTTCAACCATCAGTCTCTGTCCAGCAGCCCAATACAGTCTCGAGGTGAATGAAAAGTCATTTTCCGCAGAATTTCTAACTGCGACGTCCGAAAGTCCAGGGCAAGTGAAAAGGTGGTCACCAGTCATGTCCTCTAGTCCACAAAAAGGGCAGATTGGAGAGTCCTTCAAACCAAACGGTGAAGGTGCTTTTGCAGATAATCATGCCCAGTTTTAAGGCAAAAATTTGCCACTCCCACAGCTCTGTGGAGGTTACACGGAATAGGCTTTGTTAGTAAGGAAGCCCATGCTTTCCCCTTTATGCACATCTTGTAAACATTTCTACGATAGGAGGCTATGTTTGACTTGATAAGCCTTTTAACAGTATGGTACTCCAAGGCTGGAGAAGGCTGTTGTAGATCTGAGCCAGCCTTTGCCAATTTATCAGCTGCGTCATTTCCGGCGATACCACAGTGGCTGGGTATCCATTGCAGCACAATTTGTCGTTCTTCTTCCAGTAGAGAACTAATTGCCATTTGACAGAGATAAACAGACCCAATACTGCTAGGAGCAATTGAGAGAGAGACCTGATGGTGGCCTGAGAGTCTATAAAAAATACTATGTTGTTCTCATTACCCTTTCTGATCTCCTCAAGTGCTAATTGCACAGCAGCCACTTCACCATTGTAGCTGTTATAGTATTTCCCAACAGCCTGGCAAAGCCTGAAACTCTTAGAGTATACTCCTGCACCAGCATTTCTAATGGCATCCACAGCTGAACCATCTGTATAGACATGGAACCAAACAGATGATGGATAGTGCTCATTGATAGTAGCTAGGGTAGCCATCCTTAGTTCAGAATCAGTGGAAACCTTCTTATTAACAGGTAGTATCAGGTCTAGACAGCAATCAGCTCTATAAATATGGTTTCGAAAGATAGGAGGTCTAAATAAAGGAACTCTATCTGCATCTGGGATCTTATACCTATCTGACAATTCCCTGGTCAAAGTCAAAAAAGTTCTCTGTGTTTTCAATCTTGCGAAAACAGGAATATAATTTTTCCAGAACCCATCATCCCTTAGAAACCTTTCGGAGAGTTTCAGGGCAGCGCTTTGTCTTCGATCTGCTAAAGGTTCCAACCCAGTCTGAATCTGCATTGCCTCAATAGGTGTAGATGAAGCCCCACCGGTGATAAGTCTAAGAACATTATTCTGAACAGTCTCCAGTTTTTTCTGATTGTTATCCGATGCAGTAATCAGGAGCTCAGCTCCATATTCAATTGCAGGTCTGATGTATGACTTATAGGTGGTGCAGAGTAAGTCTTGTGAAGCTCCCCATTTCACTCCTGTAAGTCTTTTCAAAAGTTTACTTCTGGATTTCCCGATGTCTAAAACTTCAACTGAAGACGAAAGAAGGTAGTAGGCTGCACAAAGCGACAGGAGTCAGTCGTTTAGTGAAAACAGAGGGCACCACGTGAAGGCGACTGACACCCCCCCCCTGTGACGGATATTAACAATCTTAATTAAATTTCAATATTAATAAATTTCACAAAACTCATGTTAATCAATTTTGTAAATAATCCAGAGTAATGTGTGAAGATTAATTTGCCTTTATAAATAGAGAATTTATATAAAGATTTTTTTTATTTGTATGAATAAAGAATAATTTGATATTTTAAAACTATTATTTGTCTTTAACAATACATTACACCAGTACAAAAATATATATACTTTGAGTCAAAGTATAAATGATAGTAAAACATTTCTCAAGTAAAGAAAATAGAAAGTAATGTAGATTTAGTAAATGATAAAATTTTAAAAGCCTAAAAAATTATGAAGTGTACAAAGATAAAAAATAAGGAAATTTATAAGCAAATAAAAATGCTTATAAACAAGAAGCAACAAATATAAGAATATTTTTTTTCTGAAATCAAAACAATCTTGAATAAGTGCAATTAAATTACTGGATTAAACATAAGTTTATTAATGAGCACAAAAATAATAACGATAGCTGAAGAAAAGTCATAAATCATATCTTTTTCATAAATTAAAGAATTTTAAAGAAAGGGTTTAATTGATATGAAATTATATTAAGAGCTCACTTTAATAGGAGAAAATGTAGATTATACCTTTACTGTTCCATTTACAAATTATTCTTAGTTGAATTTTATTTAAGAAAATTAGTAGCATAAAAAGCACAAAAATTATAATCAGCTGTTTTATTTACTTTTTTGAAGTTATTAGTGTACGCTGTAAATCAGAAATAAAAAATTTATTATAATATCTTTAAGGATTAGTGTTTTAAAATAATGATTAATAAATAAATGCTTTTAAACACACTTTCATTAAAAGTAAGGTACAGAAAAATGTGAAAACTGAAATTTAATTTAATGACGCTACTCATTATTCATGATTTTATAATAACAATTTAAAAATTATCTCACAAAACTCAATAAAAAGATAACATAAAAGTAATACTCAAAAATCTCCTTTAGACATTACTTTTAAAAACATTTTTTAAAAATTCATCAAAAACATGCATACATAATTTATTTACATAAACAAAATTAACAAATTGTGAGGAACAGTACTTCTAACTGCAATTTTCCTTATGGTAAAAAGTAAATAAAATCATTAAATTGAAAATTAACTATTAATAACACAATCGTAATAAATAATTTTAAAAGATAATTTACATAAAAAAATATTTTTTTAATAAATTCACATTAAAAAGCATCAAAATATTTTTTTAATTCCAATATATTTTTCCCTTCCTAATCAATTTTTATTAAACTTTTTTGAGAAAACTAATATATTTGAGTCCTGTAACTAGAACCCAATTTACCCAAACTCATCTACTCATTGGTGATTATAAATTTGAAACAGTTGATGAATTTGTCTTGGCTCAATGTTTAACAAAAATAAAGACATTCTCCCAGAGATAAGAAGACATTTAACTGCAGCTAACAAAGCTTTTTTTGCCTAAAACATTAAAAAATAATTTTTTACCACGAAAAACTAAGTTACAGATTCATAGAACGCTTATCCGTCCCGTTTTGACCTATGCCTCGGAAACTTAGACTTTGACTGTAAGAGAGGAGAGGCTGTTGGGCCTATTTGAACACAGGATCTTTGGTACAAAGGAAAACAGTGTCTGGCGCAGATGATACAATACAGAAATCTACCGAATATACAAGGAGCCAGACATTGTACATCACATTAAAGTAAGCTGTCTTAATTGGGTATGGACATGGTAAAGACAATAAAACACTAAGGGAAATTTTATTTGCAAAACCCATCAGCGTAAGAAGAGGTGTAAGACCAAAGTTGAGATGGGTGGATGCAATCGAAGAAGACTAGGGTCCTTGGAACAAAAAATTGGAAAAGTTTAGCTGCCAGTAGAAGTGGCTGGAAGAAACTTGTTCAGAAGGCCTTTGCTCATCCTGAGCTAGCACGCCATGAATGATGATGAATATATTTGAGTATTCTCTTTACATGGTAAATTGTTTAATAATTGTGTTCGAAAAAACTAAATTTAAGCCTTTAAAATTTTTAAATTCAAGATTTTTAATTATGTTTAGCAGCTTAGCTATTTAACATACTGGCATAAAATAATCACATTTCTTGGTTAAATTATTAAATAGAAGCTTAACTAATATTACACATTTCTCTGTTCAAAATTTGTAAAATTAAGTAAAAAAATTTGCCAAAAGAAATCTTGATAAACACTTTAACAATCAAAATGTTATAAATTTTGACCAATTCCTATCACATTTATTAATAACTTATTTACATATTACATAAAAAATTAAGGTATTTTCATGCTTTTACCTTGCTATGAAATTCATAAAAAATATTTTTTTAATAAATTCACATTAAAAAGCATCAAAATATTTTTTTAATTCCAATATATTTTTCCCTTCCTAATCAATTTTTATTAAACTTTTTTGAGAAAACTAATATATTTTAGTCCTGTAACTAGAACCCAATTTACCCAAACTCATCTACTCATTGGTGATTATAAATTTGAAACAGTTGATGAATTTGTCTTGGCTCAATGTTTAACAAAAATAAAGACATTCTCCCAGAGATAAGACATTTAAGAAGTTCTTTAAGTTTTAATAATCATTTAAACATTTTTAAATGGAAATCAATCATTCAAAAAAAGAGCAACATGTATAATAATGGAATTTAAATCAAAAACATAAAAAATATTTGTTTCAAAACTAATAAATTTCACAGCTTTAATCTGCTAAGGAATTCTACTTATTAAACTCCCATATAAATTATAAAACATATTTTAATTACTATTTTTTCAGAAAGAAAGTTGTGACACATTTGTGGATATATGTTATTACAAATGATGTTTCTATCAATGCAATGTTTACATCATTTAAGAAAGGGTTAAATATGTGAGGAAATGTATACAAATGCCTCAATAATATTCTGAAATAAATGACTAAGATAATAAAAAAGTCATTTATTTTAGTACCTTTGAATCCCAATACTAAATGCTATAAATGGTAAATTAAGTAAGTAAATATCAATAGCAGATTGCATTATTTAAATTTCAAGTTTGTTCAGAATTCACTAAAAAATTTTATTTGGAAAGTGAAGAATTAGGATTTTAAGTGTTTCAATGAACAGTCTCCTATGATTCTTTTTGTCAGTAAGAGTAAAATTTTCCATTTTCATTCAATTTAACATATTTATGTTAAAATATTCTTCATAACAGTATGAATATTATGCATATTGACTTCTTTTACAGAGTAAATATAAGTACATTTAGGAATGAAAGAATATTTTGAAAACTTCTTATGTGAACATTTTTCCTTCATTACTGAAGCCATTTTTTTCAAGAGTATTGTTATTGGCAATATTGCCTTTTAAAATATTGTACATACTATTAATTATATAAGCAATTTCCTTATTAATTTCCAGCTACATTATATATATTTTGGCAAGTATCACTTACTACAACAATTTATATCTTTCATAAAATTGCAAGGAATACTCTCCCAAATAACTTATATTTTCTCATCACATAATTAAACAACTATCTGATGGATATAATTTTGAGTATTCAAAAATATAGGTGAATTTTTAAAGAGTCAAAATGTTCACATGCAATAAGAATTTTGTGTAATTTTTTAAAACTAGTTAAAGTACCAAAAATGGAACTACTAAAATCAATTTTATATAGTATGTAATTTAAAAATGTTTTGAGAGTAAATGTAATAGAAGAAATTATAGTGCATTAATCTTATTTATAACTAATCTTTAAATAATGACAGTTTTTCTTTAAGCTAAGCATCTTCCTTTCAAAAGATATATGAAAATTTTCAAATATAAATAAATACTTTTAAGTAATAACCAGATTTTTATAGTATTTATTGTTCAGAGGTTATACTGTAATGTTAAAACAAGATTTAAAATTGAATATACTTGAATTATAATTTTAATATTCAACACAGTATCATCATCAAACTAATATCTCATAGAAATAAAAAATCATCAGAAAACGCTATTCCATAAATTTCATATATAAAATCACCTGTTCATGGGAGAGCCTCTGCTGTTCCAGATGATTTTGATTCTGTGCTGACTTAGTTGGTGGGCGAACATCCGGTTTGACTGGTTCCTGAGACACCTGTAAAAAGTTCAAACAGATATTAAAATAAAATATTTGTAAGCATATATCTAAAAAATTATTACCATTAAAAATTTCTTAACTATTTGGAGAAAATATCATATGTATACATCTTATTTTTATAAAAAAATAAATAAAAAAAACATCTTTAATACATCTTTAATTAATGCTAAACTGTCAGGTAATTTATGATTTACTACAAATTGGTATTGGTTTTTACTGGTAGAAAATAAATAATGATGATAAACTAGTTTACAAATTGTGTACACATTTTTACATTAAAATGCCATTAAAATATAAATATTTATAAAACCGTTCTTAATTATAATACTGAACGCAGTTTCATCCTTTAAATTAATGTTGGATAGTAAATCAAATGAATGAATAGAATAAACAATGTGTTAAATGGAATAAAAAATATATTTTTTCAGAAAAAATATTAGTTAACATCATATAAATTTTATATACAGTAAAAACAAAATATGTAAATTATATGGTAGAAAGTCTGAGTATCAGAATAACTTATTAATAGAAAACTTTATAAGTTCAAAAAGACAACAGTAAGATTCACATAAAAGAGTATAAAAAAAATGCTTGCAATATCATAATAGAAACATACCTGTAATAATGTCTATTATGATTAATAAAGTTTATATGATACATGTTCCACTTCAAAATTCAAAAATCTATATCAGTACGAATGATATTCAAACAATTTCAGAAATTTAATATTTTCTTTTTTTTATTAGTATTAGAATATTACGAACCTGCCAAAAAGCAGAAATTACAACATTAAAATATGTTACAGAATATAGCAAATGCAGCATTGAATCAATGAATTATATATCTCAGTTTTATGAAGTGCAAAATCTATCTTTATGAATTGGAGATAATAGCACAATTGAAAAATAACTGATAGAAATTTAAATATTATGAAAAAAGAGACTAATCATAGTAATAAGTTTAAAAATTTTAACATAATAATTCTCAAATATATTTCAGTGTGAGTGGAAAATGTTTAATATGAATTGAATATGAAACTATTATTGAAATTTAACAATTCCACAATCAAACTGAGAAGGTTCAATTTAAAAAACCTATGAACTTTTATAAGAATTTCTGAAACAAAGTATGCATAAAATTTACCCAAGTAAATCATGAGCACATGCAGAGTTGCCAACTTTTATAAGGCAAAGCTCAGGATATTAGTGAGAAAAAAATAAGGAAGTCTTCAGTGACAAAAAAATCCCTTTTCAATGGAAAAAAGATGGAAAGAATATTTTTTTATTTGGTAGTTCACAAAACATTTTATTACTTTACAAGTAATAAAACAAAAATAACAAAATTATATTTAATCTGGTATTCTAAAAGTTACATCAAAGAAACTATTTAGAACCAATTTACTGTTCAAATCATATTAAATGCGTTTTCTGAATTAAAACTACCATATTTAAAACTTAAATCTCCAAAATATTCTTATTTGAAATTTCACTAAAGTAATTTTAAAATGTCTTATTAAGTAAGATTTTTCAGTAAAATAAAGCAAAATCAAACGTTTATTCAAGGTTAAAATTAAATTTCATTTTAGTATCATAAGAATGCTGTTTAAATAACTAGTACTTGCTTTAAATGCTGTTTAAATAATAAGTACTTGCTTTACACACTGATATAGTAGAAACTAAATCTCTTAACAGAATATTAAAAATTAAATTGTAAAATTTCTTGGTGTAAGAATCAAAAATTTTTTTAAAGAAATAAAAATTGAATATAAATTAGAAATTTTTTTAAGTCAATTTTCCTTAATTTTAGGTAGTTTTAATTACTTATAATAACTTATTAAACCTTTTTTTATCTGTATTGAATTTCTTACGTAACTTCATTCAAAATAATTACAATTATAAGACATTAATCAAAGTTTTCTTAATACCTTATGTCATACATATAATGTATGGTGGAACTTAATAGATATTTAAAAAAAATTAGCACTATAATGGCTAATTAAAACATAATTCTGATTATTATTTAATTATCAAAATTATATTCTATTAATTAAATTAAAATAAATTCTGTGATTTAAAGATGCACTTTATTTTAATGAAAATACATTACTGCAATAACAAAAATACATTTATTCTTATCAGTGTGGAAAATAAATTTATTATTATATCTATACTATATAATTTGCAATCTTTCAATATGAAATCTTTAAACTTTAAGAGATAAAAATTTAGTTCCAATTAGTTCCAATTTAGTTTTGAAATATAGTAATAAAAAATGACAAGATAAATATATAATGAAAACAAATAATATTCCATTTTTGTAAAATTTTAGTTAATTTTGCAGCAAATTTAATGTAATTAATATAAATGGTGCTATTAATTGATTGAATTACACAATGCTATTGAACATAACATTTAAAAAATGAAACATCTATTTAAAAAAATTATTAATTATCAACTAAAAAATAAGAATTTAAAATGCTTGAATAACAATATTGGAATGCAAATCAATTAAAAAACTTAAAAAATGCATTGAGTAGAATACTGATTGAAATTCAATTTACACAAATTTCTCTTTCTGAAAACACTTCAAATATGTGCAAAAAATAATTGACAATTATAGTACGTATAATGACTTTTTGAATAATTTTATAATATTAACAATAACAATAAAGCAATTTTTAAAACATTGAAAAATAAAAATCTATTTGAAAAAATAAAGTCTTGGAAAAACAATTTATTATGGGAAAAAAATTCTGAAGAATAAAATCAGAAGAAATTTACAATGAAGCATTTAAGTGATCATTCTAAAACTAGGAAAATTGAATACTGCATAAGAAACTTAAATGAAATTAAGTTAGAACAAAGACAGAAATTTGATTTGTCACTCCTTGTAAGAAATTTACATTTTTCATTTTGGGAGCCCATGAAATAAAGCAATAATTATTACAACTTTTACAATATCAAATTTTAAAAGAATATTTAAAAGAAAATTAATTCTTAAACTGAAAAAAAAAATTCTATTGAAGAGTAATTTTTATATAAAATAAAATTATTTAACTACTTCATTTTTAAATAAAGGATCATTTTCTACATTTTATTAATTATTTTATATCAAATAGATTTGCTTGCTACATTTATTTTCTTTGCTGTTTATTTTTTTGATTTGTCTTTGCTTGATTAAGCTAAATACAAATCTACTGATAAATATTTAGCTAAATCAAGAAAGAAAAATTACTTAAACAAAAAAACTTCATATTATGGAAAAAATAAAAAAAAAAACATTTTTAATCTTGATCATGAAAAATAAAAACATGAAAACTAGTCATGGTTTTTTCTGAAGCCTTCCAAGCTATTCTATCTTAAATGTAGGCCTATATGTATACATAAATACCAATATGCACACATTTTTCAATATTGATATTATACTACAAAATAAAATGATTTAATTACTACAATCATATTGGATAAATATTTTTATCTCATTTTCACAAAGAAATCGTCAACTAAAATTACCTTGTTATTTTCTTTGTGATCAACAGGCACAGGTGGCTGTTCTTTTGGATGATGAGATTGAGGATACTGGGGACGAGATGGTTTTCCTCGTTCTATTTGATTATTTTGAGTAACATTTTGTTGATTATTCACATGCATTTCAGAAAAGTTTTTATTAAGCTGATGAGAGTTCCCATTTGGAACTTGAGGACGGTGAGAAGGATGACTTCCTGTTTGGTGACCAAGATTTGATGAATATTGATTTTGCTGAGTTGGAGGCACTGGTGGTGTTTTAGGTGGCATCTGCGAGTATATACAAAGAAATGAGAAATTAGCTTTTCTCACTTGTTATTTAAAAGACTAATAATGTTAAGGCAAAATCATATAAAAACACATTAATCTAAACCTAAAAGCATGATAATAAATGAAAAGCTAGCAACTAAATCATTATTTTATCACAAATAGTTCATAAAAAAATAATGAGAAGGAGTTATAAATTACTCAGCAGCCATAATCACGGAATAATCCACACAACTGAAATACTACAAGATATTTAACAGCAATTATTGACACAAACAAAAGCATTAATTAATATCAATGAACATAATTTTTTAAACATCACACTTCAACTACAATTCCATGGATGAAGAGTCATATTTTTTTATAAACAATAAAAAGCCAATCCAATTGGAACAAGCTACAAATAAATTGGATAAAAACTAAATGTTTTTTAACATATTTTATACTCTCAACTATTTTTATAATTTTTGTAAACTGCTTTTAAAACAAGATAAGATTTCTATCATTTAAAACTCTTTAATTTTGCTTCTAATAATACAAAAATACTTTAGAGGATTTCAGTCTTATAACTAAAGCATGCCATTAATCATTCAATTTTCTGTAAATTAAACATACTTCTGGGTAAGAATTTTCAGGATTCCAATCTCCTTCCCTGTCATGTTGTCGAGAATGATCTTCCATGGCATCAAATGGAGGAGGTCCCATGCCTTTCGGAGCTCGTTCCTGTCCATAAGGAGAAGCATCTCTCCTTGCATCATTTCTGTAAGCATTGTGGTGCACATGTCCTCCTCGATTTGGCATATGCGGATGAGGCAAGTTGTGTTGATGAGCATGATGATGTGGATAGTGTCCTTGATAAACAGGTGGTCCACCAGGTGGTGGATGAGGTCCACTATGATGAACTTCATCTTCTGGAACAGGTGGAGGAAGGCGACTTAAATAGTCTCTTCGAATCTGTGGTGGACTTTCTTTGCGAAGTGAATTAGATCTTGTTACAGAAACTGGCCCATTACGATGCATGGCAGGTCCCCCATAACTGCCACGAACAATGGTCTAAAAAAACATTAGTTTCATATATATTTTCTAAAAATTATGTCTTCCTTACTACATACATTTTAATCTACGTAGTATACATATGGTTTAAAATCACACTTTTTTGTTATTTTTTAATTTTCAAAATATAACAATTCAAAAACCAGTAAAAATATTTTTGCAGTTGTTCTTTAATATAATGTATACTAAATATACTTACATGCGATTTTATATCCATCATTTCAATTGGAGTAATTTGCGATGGATCAATAATTGGCTTTGGCCTATTTGAATTGGGCTGAATAAGACTAGCCCACTGAGGTGGAAGACCAACAAATTTTCCCTCTTTTCTATCATATCCAGTATGCACACGATGCTCAAAATTTGTAGGCAGAGATATGATTGGTTTCTTTTTCTTCTTTGCAAACATTGTATGATATCTATAAAAGAAATAAAAGTTCATTGTACCACTAAAGAATATTCAAATTTTTATAATTATTTATGAAAAAATTATTTATGAATAAAAACAAGATGAACAAAATTTTGCTTTAAAATGAATCATACAATGAAAATAAGCTAACACATGTCTTTTAAATTATTTCCTTTTTGTAATTGGATATAGTAGCTTAATAATACTAAACAGGAAATTATCTAAGTGGGTCTCACAAAAATTAAAATAACAGTCTCTTACTCATTAAGTCATTTCTTTAAAATATTTATATTCAAAGAAGTTTTGAATTTCTCAATAAGTTGTAAATTATTAATGTTGACTTTGTATATCTGAGTTAGAAACAAAACTGTTTATGCATTTACTCTACACACTGATTTAAATTTTTTTAAGTAATTCAAACAAATAAAGCTTATTTTTATAAACATATAAATATAATAAATTTACACATAATGCTAAATTTTATATGGATGATATAGATTCAAAAACATAATCAACAAAACAAATAACTATGATAAGAAGTAGCAACGATGCAAATGGATTGATTATAAAATTGTCAATAACCATAACAATCATTTTAGCCATTTTACTTAAATTTAAGTATTTAAATAAAATAATTAAAATATTTTACTTAAATACTTAAATTTAAAAAATCATTGAATAATTACTAGAAAGATTAATACATTATATATATAATTAAGAAATTTAAACGAAAATTATTGAAGCAATTTAAGAATATCATTCAACTAGAAACAACACTTGCATATTTAAAAAGCAAAGTACACTAGATATCTCACATTTAAATTTTTTTTAATTATTTATTCTTATATCAATTTTTTCTGATTTAATCTTTTATTATAATGTTTGAACTGAATTTCCTTTCTTTCTTAATAACTCATTGTACATCGTTTCTTAAGAAAATAAGCTAAAATATTCAGTGAAAATGAGTGAATAAGTAATAATGTAAACTACTATGATATAAATCTTTTAACTCAGCCATTACTTTTATAATCTTTTACACAAGGCAATTTCATGTTTTTTTTCTCCCATTTGAGCATATTTTGTTTATTTGATATTTTATATTTTTTCAGTGTTTCGAGCGATAGTTGAAATTTTTTTTTTTAATTCTCTGGATATGTATAAAAAATCTTACTTGTACAATTCTAAATTCTTAAAATCAATCCTTGTTTAATCAACTACTAGTCCATGATATTTTTTTGAATGCACATTGGCAAAAGAGAGAACTCTACTATCAACAAATAACCCAATTATTTTACGATGAATGTCATGATCCCAAATATGGATCACAAATTCAGAAACTTAAAACCACATAAAACCAATTTCATTTAAATTGATGTTTTCATTTTTGAATTTCGCGCGAACCTATTAATAAAAAATAGACAATTTAAATTACTCTTTTTTAAATAAATCCTTGTTTATAACAAATTCTAAGTGCTTTAAAGACGATTTTTTAATAATGTAACACACATTATACGTTAATATACAATTCATCCAGTTTAATTAGAATATTTATATTTTAATTTATGTTTATTTCATCGGCAAGTGACAGATTAAACTAAATTATTTTAGTAAAGAATCTGTCATACACTAATATTTAAAAATTCGGTCTCTTAAAAAACACAAATATCTAAAAATTCATATTTTGTTGCAACTAAATTCATTTTTTTTTAATCCTACGCCCGACTTTGGTTTTTCAACCATCAGTCTCTGTCGGGCAGCCCAATACAATCTTAAAATGAATGAAAAGTCATCTTCCACAGAATTTCTTACTGAGATGTCCGAAAGACCAGGGCCCGTGTAACGGTAGTCATTTCCTCCAGTCCACAAAAAGGGCAGATCGGAGAGTCCCAAACGGTGAAGGTGTTTTTGCAGATAATCATACCTAGTGAAACTGAATTCTTGAAAAAGGGAAAATCAAATACCTTATGCACGCACTTAAGTATCAACGTAAATTGCTCCCGACTTTAGACGACACTTTCTTTAATATAAATATTTCGAAGTAAAACTTCAACGAAAACTAGATTATGAGGGAAAAGTATAGTACTTACTGACAAATATTCCAGAAAAAAATTACAGAAATACTCTTTACAGTCTTTGATTACTTATTAGCTATGAGCGCTGATAGTTTGGAGATATACGCAATGCAAAATTTTTATATATATTTTATTATTATTTAAATAAATCTAAAGATAAAGAAAAATTTTCAAAAATTAGCAAAAGAGAGAGCAGTTTATTGGTCAGTTAAAAACCTAATACATCAAATAACTTAATACAGAAAAAAAAATCTTTATATATATATATATATATATATATATATATATTATTTATATTAACCAGAGAAAAAAATTCAAAATTTCCTCAAATCAGAATCTAAATTATAAAAAAGATCGCGGCAGAATTCTAAGAAACTTCTAAATTATCTTAACATAAGAATATTAGAAAATTATGGCTTATGATTTATGAATACAACTGGGATTGATACGGGTCAATCACGAACAGTAAAAAATCAAACTGGAACCAGAGAAGACATTACGAATCAGTTACAAGTACTAATTTGATATCTTCTAATCCCCCGTAATATAAACCTGGTATAAATATGTTATTGGAAAGTTATAAACTCTAATATACCAACATTATCGCATAAGAACAAGAGGATTTATTATTTTCAATTTCTAAAATTCGAGTTTGAATTTCGGTTTGAAAAAAATTCAGAATTCTTTTCAAAAATTTATTTTTAAAAGATTTTTTTCTTTTTCAAATAAAATAAAATGGCATAAAAATATATTTAGTATACTGAGCATATGATTTTTTAATGAAGATGTAAGTTACATTTTAAATAAAATATTGTTATATTTTAATATAATTGTTTTCTTATCGCGCGCGCGATTCATTTTAATAATCATCAGTAGAATTTTAAAAACAGTGTGTATATAATTAAGTTTTAGATTTGCTATTCATTAGACAAGTTGATAAGCAACCAAATATATATAAAGTGTATTCTGAAGTATTTAATTAAAATTATCCTAGAAGGAGCAAAATTCCAGATTAAACGATTCTTATGCAATTTAGGGAATATAAATCATTCTTTTGGTAATTTCAAAGAAATATATACTATCTTATATGAAATTGGGTTTTTCTGCTCATTTCTCTATAAAAAAAATCTTAATATTTTTTTATAAAATAGTTCAAACTTCATTTTAATATTTAAGATTTTCAATCGCATTCGAGTTAGCTATTTCTATTAAGAAATTCATCCTGTGTTGGTAATAGTAATAGTTGATTGCCAACATAGCTTTTATTTATTGCACAGACTTATTCAAATTGAGAAGGATGTTATTAAGGAAAAAAAAGTTTTTTAACAATGAAGAGAAATTTAAAATTAAATGCTCAAAAAACCGTCTTTCATAATTTTTCAACAAATTTCAGTCGCAAAAAATTAAATACTTATAAATAAAAAAATCTATAGTTTTTAATTCTTTCAAAAATGATACCTGATTTTTTCCATTTTTGCATAACTTAAAGCGATTAATTTACTAGTATGAAACTTTTCTTAAACGTCGCCTTTTGATTTCGGGAAAATTCATAATATATCAAGTTTGTTTGGTCTTTGGGACCTATGGTTTAAAGTGGATTCCGAACCATTACAAACATCCATGCCCAAATTGGGATTCGAACCCACGAACTGTTGAACCGAAGGCAAGAGCGCTAACCATTCGGCTGCCGCTCGGCTCATTATATATCAAATATATATATATATATATATATATATATATATATATATATTTGATATATAATGAGCCGTATATATATATATATATATTCATCTATAATATTTACAGATGAGTAGGACTAAGTAGACAATGATAATGAAAATAGTACATTGCAAGGTATTCTAAAGAATACCTTGCAATGTACTAGCATAATAAATTATGCTATAAAAATATTAAATAATAATTCAGAATTTAAACATAAGTCAGAACAAATTTTATTTTTTCTATTTGCATATTCCACTTTGTTTCTAATATCCATCCTATTACTAATTTCCAGTTTTTACGCAATTATAAAAAAGTTAATTTTCTCGTTATTATAAAAAATCAAACTAAAGTGACAAGTTATAGAGATCTTTTCTAGCTTTTTGGCAATAATTTAAATTTTAAATTTAAAAAAACTTTATTTTCAATTTATCACATAAAAATTTCCTATTAAACATAACTTTACATGAGATGAAAAATTATCAAGCAATTAATAAAAGGGAAGAAAATTATAAATAATTTGGGAAATTTCTAAAATTTAAAAAAAAAACCAGTTTAAACTATAAAAAGAATAAACATTTGAATAGCTCTAGAATTAGAAAACAAATGTTACGATCATCATAAAAGTTCAATATTAAAAAAGAAGGATGTATTATTTGACTTAATCATAAAAATTATAATACAAATATTTAGAAAATAAAACACTTTATTACAAAAAACATTTGTGCATAAACTGGAAACGCCCCAGATAAGTCAAGAAAAGATCTTCTGGAAAAACTTTTTTTTATCAAATAAAATTTTTTAAAAAGAAGCATAAATATGAATACAAACTTTTAAGGAATATTTTTATAGACGAAGCAAATATGACGTGTTTTATTGGAGTTGAATGCCACACTTTTAAAATAAGAAATTTATTTATGAAGAAATGAAATACATTCTGCACATTAATATTTTTAAAAAATCAACGTATCGTAAAAAATTTTAAAGCAAAAAATAACCCAAGCATTCTTAACATTCTAATAAGGCTGACTGATAAATAACATCCCTAAAATGTCAAAAACCATCTTGAGTAAAATATGCATTGGAAAAACTGCAGAAAATAGGAACACTTCATTTGCAATAAAAACATGTAGAAAAAGGTTCTAAAAGAAACGTAGTGGAGGAAACAAACACACAAGCTTTAAATTAAAATAAATGGAATTTTAAAGTTACGGTTGAATATCATTCTCTAATGAGAAACCATCTTTTTCTTCTTTTTTGTGCACGAAATATGAAATGGGCGAACACTTCCTGGAACAATACGAATTGCTCAGTTTTTTCATTGTTTTTATTTTATTGCTATTTCGACAATTTTTCGTAAAAATAGCTTTTATGAATAGTTTGCAGTTAGTTTATATTCTCGTTCGTACTATATGGCTAAATTTGTTTTAATATGTATTAGAAGAAAGTCTTTTTTTTTTTTTCTAATTTACATTTGTGGTTTTAAAGATAAAGTATAATAAAACTTATAACTACAAATTTTCCTACCTAGTAACAAATATTTTGAAATAATTTAAATTATTTCAAAACTGCCAGCTTCAATTCTACCTAAATCACAATTTGATTTTATATAACTTTCTAAAATAATTTTAAAAAATACTATTTAATTTAAAGTGAAACATTTTATCGAAATTGAAAATGAAATTACGAACTTATAAAAATAAAGTTATTTCCAGTGGCCGAAGATATGAGATATAATCGAGGAAAAAATTTGCCTTTATAGTTTTCAACATTTTTTTTTTATTTATTTACTTTTCTTGCCATATTTGGGAGGAAAAAATATGCTTATATTTTAAAATTCTTTAAAGTATTGAAATACTGCTATACTAATAAATATTTCAAACTGCAAAAAACAATTTAATCAGATATTAATACACCTCTTATAAAATCTTTCATGCCAGTAAAGTTTTCAGCTGTGCCAACTCTGTATTAGCTACTTATGAAACCATTCGTGGTGTTTGGTTCGTACATAGCATTTATCACTTGAAAATAGCAATTTTAAAATCGTAGCTTTTCATGCCCTTATAATGAACCTAAAATGCCAGTCAAAATTACTTTTCTTATGTAATTTTGACTGGCTTATGTGAGACTAAATTCACAATTTCCTCGCAAATTTCTATGCGAAAATATAAAATTTAAGAGTCTTTTCAGTGAAAAAGTAAAGGCTAATTCTTCCGAAAGAAATAAAATAGAAAGCAAAACTCGCAGTGAAAGAATTTAGCTTAAACCAACAAATCAAAATATTGTGGGAACTAAATAACTTACTTTGTTCTTCTTCACATGCACAACAGCCTTTCTTTTACAGGCCTTGGCTCTGCCTCAGCAACGTATTTCACCAGCGTTTTCTTTCATTAGCGACCCTTATAGCATAATTTCTTACATTCTGATTACATTACACCTGAAGTTTTTATTGATTTATGAAAAAAATTATTTAACTCTAAAAAGTTTTCGAATAGATTTTACAGAATCTCAATATGGACTAGGTCAAAATATTCACTAACTATATACAAAAAAAAAAGAAATAATTTCAAAATTTAGCAAAAAATAATAACACAGCAGACTTCACATTTACTACTGGTTAGAAATTGCATTATAAAAAACGGTACAATGAAAAAGAGAAGATCAGTGTAAATCAAAAATAAAAGCCTCTATTGATGAATTTTACTTTCATATCGAATTGATGTTTCAGAAAAGCCATGACAAACTCACCATAAATTTTTAAAATAATAAATAAAACGCGCCGTTTCTGTTCACTCAGAGCCAAACAAATACAAGAATCCTTAATTTACAGCGAATATTTTTTGCAATAAAAAATAAATCATTTGTTCCCACAACAATGACTAAATATAAAACTGTTTGAAAATTTCAACAAATTTTTAACACTAAAATTTTATCTGAAAAATAAAATTATACAAGAATTTTTAATTACTGTATTTATAACGTGTCTCAAGATTATGTATTTAGAACATTAACAAGATACTCTGAGCATTAATTATGGGTGACTCGCTTTAATTGTGAAGATCTTAAATTAAAAAAACCCTTAATCAAAATTGATATTCAACAGACAAGAAGTTTGTAAATAATTTTATTCCATTTTTAAGGTATTCACCAATAATTCACAGTTTAATTATATATTGTTTTTAAAATTAGAGTTTGTTTTAAATTCACAGAATTAGAACATTGAAAACCAGAAAAGAATTAAACATGTCTTGAGTAGCCTATATTGATCATTTAACTCATCTGATAAATGAAGAAAGCGTAATTATAAAATCTCTAACAAGTAACCATAAATGTGTACAAAACTTTAATTCCCGGCTAAATAAGTACAAGAAAAGAAAAATCAATTAAAAAGTGTACCATGACTACATAAAAATATGATAATCCAGTAAATTAGGGATGGAATATGACATCTTTATAAACCCTACCAGTAATTTAATAAATAGAATATTTTACACAAGAGATGCATATATTTTTCTACTTCGTTCAGTTGATATCGCAATAGTTCCATTTCATGAAAAATCAATTTAATATTTTATTGCTCCAGCCTTCCGTAAAAATACACCTGAATAACATTTCTGTTGGAAATCATCACAAATATGAACTATTTTTAAGTTCATATTTGTGATGATTTCTCTCTTTTTTTTTTTTTTTTCTCATTGCAGTTGCATGTGAAACATTAAAATTACATTCTTGGAAGACAGCCGCTTAATGCTTGAATGGAAAACAATTCTTTAAAGACGGCCTCATTAGCATTTCATCGGACGAAATCTCGAAATGTTTTAGTCGGAACACAGCAAACTAAGCTTTTAAGCACCTTAGTTCAGTTCAATTTTAAAGATTGAAATCCCGTAAAAAAATTTTAAAAAAATCAAATTCCGCCACACGCGTTTTTAAATTTCATATTAAAATTCATAGCAAAACTTACGAAAATTTTTTAAAATTTCCTTCCAATAAATTCGCATATTCTCAGAAATATTAATCAAATCAGATGAGATTATGAAGATAAATTAATATTCAATGATTGTGCTTGACAAAATAAAATTAACATATAAAATATAATCATACAATTGTTTTAAAAACAAGTCAATTTAGACTAAAAATAATTCATAGCAAATTAAACTCAACTTTAAGAATAATGGTTCTGAAAAACATAAGTAAAACTGGAGGAATTTAAACGACAACAAACTGCTATTACTCAGAGGAAAAATGAGCTGGATTTAATCTCTTTGAGGGATATAATTAGTTATTTTCGAATTTCAAATCATTCTTTTCTCATTAGAGTTGCATGTGAAACATTAAAATTACATTCTTAAAAGACAGCCGCTTAAATGCTTGAATAGAAAACAATTCTTTAAAGCCGGCCTCACGACACGTTCGACTTGTCACGCTTTTCTGATCATAAGATATTGAGCGATGCTACGAAAAGATGTGCGTGAACTCAGAAGATTGGACCAGAGGTCAGCGAAAATAATTTGGTTACCTATTATCGCAAGGGGCTCCATGACTCAAGAAACAATAGATTGACAAAGCTAGAGCTGAAAAAAGTATTTACATTTCAGGAAGTGATTTTTCTTGGAAAGATAAATTTAGAGGCCAAGGTAACAATAACAAAAGACATTTACATAGGTACGACATTTAATATTCACTGCTGTTCCATGTTTCACATACCATACATATACCTCCTAAAATACAATTTTTCAATTATTTTCTAATTAAATATTTATTTTTTCTCTATTACTCATTGGAACGTAGGACACGAAAATTACTGCCTATTTTACGCTTAAAGTAGAGACTCAGGATTAAAAACTAATATTAAATTGAAAAAATTAGAAAAATAAAATTTTAGATGCATGCTTTTTTTAAAAAAAAATTAGAAATCGATAATTAAAGATATCCGAGTGCGGAAATGTTTAATGTAAGTAGAAATACTTTTTTTTACCACTTTAATTCTTAATGATTAAAATTTTATTTTCTATACAGCATAGTTCAGAAAATTTAACTACATGAAAGCACTCAATTATGATGGTAAATTTATTTAAAGGCTTCTTATTGAATTATAATTATACTTCCATGAAAAAAAATTCTATATTGTTTCTATATTAGTTAAACAACTTTTATATAGATTCTTATTATTAATGCATCTTATTAAAGCAAAAAAATAACTGCACAAACATTTTAGACTTTGAATTGAACTGTGTAATATTGATTGAATATGTCTATATAAGAGTGGAATTTGCATAAATTTTTATTGGATAATTATGTATGTATATATATGTGTGTGTGTGTGTGCGAGCGCGCGCACATTGAAAGCGCCATCAGAGAGCTATTCACATGTTTTCTGCCGGACATGCTGAGGAGAAGAGAACAACGAGGCGATGGAAGAAGACGTTTAATTTGATCTTGTGATTTTGGATTGATTTCGAATTATATCTAAGATAATAGATTTGATATTCATTTATAAATGTGTAAATAGCTTTTTCTTATTTTGTTCTAAATCATTTAAACATATTTTATTATTTCCCTATAATGAAACGATAGAACCCACACACACATATATACATATACACACATACATACACATATATACATATAGACATACAAATATATACACACATACATATATGCACACACACATACATATACATATACTCAACGTAGCAATTTTATTATTTGTTTTCTATATACTTTGACGCATTACATTAATATATTAGTATAAAACTGGATATATTTATTAATTTATAACAATAAAAATATTGTCATTAAACAGTGTGAAAAAGCATGTCTAGTTTTCATACATTTATTGCAGCCTCTCTCTTATTCTTTTATAATAAAAGTATGTAAATGTTATCAAAATGTTATTTAATTGGTTCAAAGTTTAGACTGGCTTGGTTGCCACTCTACGGTCACTTTTTGTTCGAGAAAACTAATTCAACCGGATGCAATTTTAAGTGAATTCCAAATTATTACAAACATCCATACCCAACGCGGGAATTCTAAAACACAAACTGGAAAACAAAGCGCAAACCATTCGGTAGATGGATTTAAATGAGGTATTTATTGCCTTACCGAAGGAGATATTTATTATCTTCGCGGCATAAATATCGAGTAGAATCCTCTTCTTCTATGCAGGAAACGAAGCATTGAGTATGCGTATAATTGATTATCCAATAAAAAATCCATATAAGTATGTGTGTTATATAGACAAATTCAAATAAAGAATATAATAGAAAAACAAGAAAACAATATTCCTATATGAATACTAAGGTCTACGGAAATATACGATATGAGATTTAAAAGAAAAACGAAGAGGAAAATAATTTTAGTGCCTAAAATGACCTTGTAATATTTTAACACGAGTACAAAATAAAATGTTTTAGTTAACCTCATTTTAAAAAATAAATAAAACGAAGTGGCCCAAAATATCACGAATCAATTTATCAATGCATTGAGAGTAAATATGAAAAAAAATGTTCTCCTTGCAGTTTAAAATAGAAATAAAAATATTATGATGCTTACGTGTTCAGATACTTGATAGCCAGAAAAATTAATTTCCTCTTCCAATTTTCATGTAATATTAATTTTGCTGTCATTAATCTTAATACAATTTCAAATCCATATAATTAATTTCCATTCTGATATTTATTTTTATGTTAAAAATAATTTTATTTACAAATAATTTATTACAAAAATAAAATTATTATATGTAAGTATTCCAAATTATTCATAATAAATTGCTGCGAAACGATTGCACTTTTACTCTTTAGTGAACCAATATTCTCAGGGTAACCAAGACATAATTATTTTATAAATCTCAGAAATCATTCATATTTAAATTTTTGAAAATATAAGTATTCCAAACACTAGTCTCTGGAAACAAAATGCAAATTTAGTTTAATACGTCTACACTTTTTACCATGTAATGTGTTGAAATTTAATTTGAAATGAAACAAAATTAATGAAAATTATATAACTAAGTATCAAGAAATAAAAACATTGTTTTCATTTAATATTTCAGACTTCATTAGAAAGCTATATATATATATATATATATATATATACATACATATATATATACACACACACACACGTGTGTCTTTATATATATATTACATAAGAATTCCATTTAAAAAAGAAAGTACGAAATAACCATCTACACAAGAATTCTAGTCATTTTTAAGAATATTTACATGATAAATAACTCAATGTCAGTAAATATATTTTTTCAAATTCATGCGTAACCAGGAAAACCCAGTCCAGCCTTCACCATATACAGAGAGCTTCGACGTGTAAACCGCAGAGAACGCTAACCAGACACCCAAAAAAAGGAACGAATAATGCCACGTTCTAAGTAAACAAACAATTACTCACGAAACACACATCGGCATTCCACCATCGCTCAGCATCCTTCCGAGAGCACGGCAGCGGGGCGCAGGAGTTGCTCGCAGCAGACGGAGTGAACCTTCCACTCGAGAAAGAAAGAATGCGACACACAATGAATGGGGAAGACACTTGGAGACAACCCAGGGGCCTTTACCTGGGCTAGAGGATACACCAGGTAATGGAGCCCTCTTAGTTCGCGGCAATCTCAAAACGAATAGCTGCACTTAACTTAAAGCGATCCAACCAGTTAGCGGATCATCCACTCTGGTCGAGTGACTCCTATTAACTAGGGCAAATGATACAAGGGATAAAATTACGATCTGCATGTGACATCTATTGACGAACTAGAAAAAAAATATGTTCTAAAAAATAAAGATTTTGTCTCTTTTTCTTAATTAAAACTTATAAACTTAAAAGCAACTTCACTAGAAAGTACATTATCGTAAAAAATATAGATAGAATCACTTGATAAAAATTCAAAAATACAATTCTGAAACTTTGTTGCTATTATTTAAAAGATTGATCAATCGAAAAATACCAAATAAATTTAACGAAATAAGGGACAATAGTTTAAGAAATGGCGCAAAAACTTTAAACCATTTGTATTATGGAAAAAAATTTCCATTATAAAAAATTATCAAAATACACTAAACAACGAAATAGTAAAATAGTTTATTAAGGAAATGGCGCAAGAAATTAATATACATTTGAATAATTCAAAGATTACTTGTTTACATTCAGGTTTAGTATAGTCGTACTACCATTATTATTATACACATTAGATCTAATCTAACTAAAACAGAATTTATTTAAGTATTAGATTCGCAAGAATTTCAATTTTTTATAACATTTCTACAAACCAAAATTTATATTTTGACAACTCAATATACTGATTCTTTTTTTTTTTTCTAAACTCTTTCTTTACTCTGGGCTCTAAACTAATCTAACGAAAGTTATCCACACACATTTCATTTGAATTACTCTAAATTTTTAATAAAAAATATAACGTTCAACGGGAGAAATTTTTTCGAACAAAAAAGTTAAATTTGAATCCAAAAAGTAATAATCTAATAAAAGTTTTGTGTTTGTGGAAGAGAAATTCGGAAAATGCTCTCTTTTACAGTATATTTTATTCCAATTTACCTTTGCTTTTAAGGGATTAATTCGAATACATTATACATAGAAGATTTCATACATATAAATCAAAATAAATTGTATCATTCAAGTTAACATATGAATTTAATGTCATGTTCGTGATACGAGTGAACACAGAATAAATTATGAATTGAATACAGCAAATTATTTTGACCATCATACAGAACTTTATAATGTTCAAAAAACGCTGTCCTCGTAATTTCCACAAGAATTTTTTTTTAATTTTATCACTTTTATAAAACAATTTTCCTTGTTTAATACTAATTTAAAAGAATATTTACTTTTTCTGCGGAATTTTATGAAATCACGAAGCGCGCGAATCTTGCACATGCTTCAGGATAATTTTTTCTTCAACAGATTTTATTTGTGCAGTTATAATTCAAGAAGCAATTAAAGAAATTGAAATTAGCAGCAATCAAAAATATATTATGACTATGGCAAATTAATTTGTCTTAAATATGAATAGTCAAGATTTTTTATATTCGTTGAATAAAGCAATGCATTTCTTCATGTTTACTTGATTTGCCATTTTTTGTATATGAGGGTAACTCGACAGGATAACAGACCCCGTAAAAACAACCAATCCCAAAGTCAATCAAATTCACTAATAAATGAACACAAGACCAGTATGCTAACTATTTAAGCGACCACATATTCACATTATTTTCAGTTTTTAATTTATTTCATAGTTTAAATGATTTCGAATCGATATTTCTTAAAAAAATATTTTGCTTTTATTTTTTTATTAAAAAAAAGCATCATAGAAATAAAAAATTTTAAATCTTAGGGTTGCCCTTAAAATGCTGATATATTCGTGCATGATTTAATGAATAAAAACTACGGAAAATATTTTAACAATAAAAAGTAAAAATGACACAATACAATAATAAATTAATATTTAATATCCAACAATTCTGAGAAAATAATGAAAAAGCATGCAATAAAACTGCCTACAAAAAATATCAAGTTAATGCAGGATTTTAATTATATCATTTAAAAGCTAAAATCAAAATATAAATTTTTTCCTATTTTTCCCACGTGTCTTCTAAAAATACCGAAGGTAGAGAAAAATTTGTCATCATTACTTTTACTGCCATCTTCTCATAAATGGCGCTGCGACAACTTGACATCGCCACGCATGGTTGAAATTCCGCTATGCACTGCTAGGACAATTAAACGCCTGCTAAACTGAAGAGGTTTTCGAAATACAACCTTGTGCTGAAAGAGAATAATTCTTATTTTCAAGTGTTGGGTGGGCGGATTTTCGTGTGAGTGGTTTGCGTCTGGGTTTTTAAATAGATTAGGAACTCTTTTTCCTTTTCATTCGGTAACTTAATTTTCCCCGCAAAGTAGGAAATACTTACGAGAAGGAATTGGCCATTTTTCATTTCCTAGTTAAAAAAATTTACATTAAATGTGTATTTAATGAAAATAAGCCTATAAATAATTTACAATTAAATATGTTTTGCAAATGAACATATAGTAAAACTTAAATAGATTTGTATACAAGTTCGATTTAATGTATTTGGAATGACAACGAATAGATGTTCAAGAACACAATCACTTTCTCAGTTATAATTAAGCTGGAAGTTTTACCAATGTATATCCAAACCCTTATTCATCTAATGAAGAAATTCTACTTTTAGTACTATTATTTTATATAAAATATTCAAAAGTATGTGGAATAAAAATATTTTTAAAAAAAATATTTAAAGGACAGTAGAATTTTACATTAAATATTTAACAGCTAAACTAACTAAGAATAACAAAAAATTGTTATCGGTAGAAAACGCCTGATTGATTAGAGTTCATTCTTGATATCGGAAGGTGGTGAGTTCGAGTCTCGACACAACTGTAGTTACATCGTGTTCGCTAATAGCGGCTGGGCACGTTAAATTCTCGTGGTCACAATGCCATCCATATGAAAAAATATCTCAGGGAGGTAGCAAGCCAAATCTGGGGGTCTTCTGGTCCTGCTTCTAAATTACGGAAATCTTACTTGAGGTTTAGTCAGTCTTCAGCTTCCTTGTTCAAGTGAAGCTGCATATTACTGAAAATTAATCAAGAACGGATTCAATAATTGAAATAACGAAAAAATTTCGACGCAAATTCACTATATTTAAAAAAATTGCAAATTAATATTGCTTTAGAAGTATTATTTAAATAACTATTTCAGAAATTTCGTGAAGCAAAATTAGCATATCGGCATTGGACGCAATAAATCACATTCGAGATTTCGAACGTTAAGGTGAATTTATAAGATTTTACATTTAAACACCTCTATATTTATTTTCTTTCATAATAATTTTTTAATCATTCATTAAAATGCAGATTTATACTGACAAGTAAAAAAAGAATTATACAACGAAAAGTAAAAATAAGTGGTTGAGTATATACACATGAACCCCTAGAATTATTCAATTTTACTCATTGAACAGAAAAAAGTAGCTACACATTTTAATTTATGATAAATACCTGTTAAACAATAAAAATAGCTTTATAGCCGGCAATAGCTTCGATTTATCACTCAAAGGTCATTTTGTTGCACACAAGAGTTAATTTGACGGGGACCTACGGTTTAAAGAGGATTCCGAACTACTACAAATATCTAAATCAAAGGTGGGATTTGAACCCACGAAAACTGTTGAACCAAAGGCAAAAGCAGGCCATTCGGCTACACGAGCTGATATCTGCAATTATCTTTTTTGAAAATCAATGATATATTTTAAATAATTTAATTTTGATTCAGCAATTGGATCGTAATTTAATGACATTTTTTACTTTTTTCAATTAAAAAAACTCTTTACACTAACTTTAAAAGTACTTATTTAACTATTAAAACTTTCACACTTAACACTAACATTCATTTGACATTTAAACATCAAAATGTTCACATCGCATTTAAAATCTGTTTAAAAAAATTATGAGAGCTTTTTTCAAGCTTCAGCAAGGATGTACTTGCTAAAGGCTATTAATCTCGATACTACAAGATAAATATATAGTTATAAAAATTCATAAATCCTTAAAAAGTAAATTTTGCATTCTAATACTAATAAATTTATTTTCCAAACACTTGGGAAAATCAATAAAAAAATTTGATTTTCCCGCAAAACTATAGTTATCATTATTGAAACCATTACTTTATAATTAATTTTTATTAGAATTTCGAGTAATATTTAAAATATTTCAATAAATCCAACTTAATAGTTTTGAATATTCTATAAGGAAAAAAATTAATTTTTATTTTATTTTGACACAATATTGTCGAAATTAGAGAGTTTTTATTTATTTTTACTAAGCAATTTTACAATTAATTCATTTTATTAAATTTTCTGTCATTTTACAATTACTTTATAAATGTGAGCATAAAAATATAAAAATGCACAAAAAATACATAATATTTGAGCTTTCCTTGGAAGTTTTCAAAATTTTCAATATTCATTAATTATAGAATATTTTATAACCAAGTTAAATTTGATACAAAATATTAAATATCGAACTCGTGTTGCAATTAAAATCTTTGTCTAATTTTAAAATCGATTTTTTAAATAAAAAATACCGACAAAACATTCATAAAAATCAGAGTTCAGAAACAGTATTTACGATTTTCACTCATTATAACACTATTTTATTTATTGTACTTGTGTGTGTTCGTATTCATATTGTATATATTTCTAAATTATAGAAGAACCAGAATAAATATAATTGATTATGAATTTCAAGATCGTGAACTATGGAGTCAGGACCACGACTGAGACGAAATAAAATCGATAACGTTAGACCCGTGAAAACCTCTGAAGAAGTAGTCTGCTATTTTTAACATTTAAAATATAAATATAAAACAAAATTGGCACATCCTTCTTTATGAGCATAAAATTGAAAATGATTTTGAGGAAAATGATCATAGCTATTTGGAGGAAAATAACCGAAACAAATATTTTACAGGACTATAATTTCACCACCGCAAGAAGTAATATTCTCTGATGAAAGCAAGTTTTCTACCTTTGACATCAAAGGGTGTAAAATGATGTTGAGAAAACGAGGTACTTCTTTTGAGAAGCAAAATTTTGAGTTAACAGTGAAACACAGTGGAGGTGATGCATATCTACAAGTGGAGTTGATCGATTATAACTTTTATAGGCTCCACATTAGATCATATGAGATATCTAAATATATTAAAAGAAAATTTGAAGCAGGGTGCACAAGATTTGAAACTAGGCAATGACTTTTGGTTTCACAACAAGACAATGATCCAAAACATGCTGCCCACAAAGTAAAGCTTTGGCTGTCATACAACATCAAATATCATTTGCATACTCTCCCACAATCACCAGACTTAAATCCCATTGAACATTTATGGGACTTATTGAAACACAACATTTGGCAACGCAGCATAATAACAAAAGATTTGCTAAAAAGAGTAATTTAATAGATTTATGGTGTATACATTTATCTCAGAGTTTAGGGGTGAAAGGAATTTCTAAAAAAATTAACTGAACTTAGCACTTTGTTCATGAAATCTGTGTTTTGATGCAAAAAATGTATATATATATATATATATATATATATATATATATATATATATATATATATATATATATATATATATATATATATATATATATTGCTTTTAGCCAGAAATTGAACAGAATTTTAAAAACTTTTAAATTTACAAATACTGATATTGTAATATCAATTTCTACATTTTCCACTAAACTGCTCTTTTTATTTAAAGTAATATAGTTTATCAAGTGACTTATTTTTTCGAAGTAAAAACATTAGAAATAAAATTATTTCAAAATAGATTTTCAACATTATACAATGTTAACAAGATCTGTTTAAAACATTTTTCATTCAAATGATATTCAACAATAACATTTTAAGAAGTTAATTTAACACTGATGTATTTTCATTACATTAATGGATAAGTTTGCAATCCTTTTTCATAATATTAAAAATTCACATTCTATATTAACAGAATTTTTTGTCTTTATAAAAAATATTGACATTCTTATGATAATACATAATATTTTGTATAATATAGAAGATTCTCAACAAACTAAAAAAATCTCAAATAAAAATACAAGAATTTTCAAAAACATAAAAATTGACTAAAATACATATGAGAAATTTGGTATACTTAAGGAAAACACTACAAATCATTAACATAAATAAATATTTATTCTATTAGTCAAATTTTTATCCAGGGATGAATAGAGAATAGTATAGTACTGAAATCAATTGTTAATTTAAAACACAAGTTATATTTCTTTTCAAAATTTTAATTATAGTGTCCATAATTAATTTTTAAATCTCCATTAACATCAATTTGATGACTAACTGACTTATTCCACAATGCAATTAATTTCAATGATTTAACAAAATTCTGGAACTGCTTGATTGAAAAAAAAAAAACAAGTGGTTTAGTATTATACTTGTGTCTTCTATGAATAAAAACTGACAGCAAAAGAAAAAAATCATTTCATTTTTTTCAAGATTTGTGGTGCTTTATCATTTTGTACAGTAAATCTTGTACATGTGATGACTTAACTATGTTAAATTTTTTCTGATAAAAATTCTGAAATATAAATTATATTGGTTAGTTTCCTTTTTATGCATTTGAAATATTTTTAAGTTTCATCTTATTTACCAAATAATATGTGTTGATGTAATATCTCTTGATTTACGAATCAATAATTTAGGGTGATTCCAAAAAGATAAGCTCATGATTTAATCCGTAACAGATTTGATTTAGTGAATGCAGCAAGAGTCACCATGTTCTTTAGAATCCTAAATTTTTTTTATAAGGTGTCTAAATCAAGTTGCATACCTATGAAAAATTGTAACATTGATTAAGCAAATGAATCTTTTCTACTCAAAATAAAAAAGAAGATATCAAATTAATATTGCTTCGACTGACAAATACATCATTAGGTACTTGCATGATGTTATTTATCATTTAGGAATTCAAAAATATTTTGTAGAAATTTTGATGTTCTAAAATACTATTTGACTTGATATTCATTTTTTATTTAACATTTTTTAATAAACAATACATTCTCTTATAGATAAAAAATGTGAAGTTTTAATCTTATTTTGACTAAAATAAAAACAAAAAATCTAAAAAGGAAATTTTATAATATTGAAATATTATTAATAAAAACTGGCCATCAAATTGCTTAAAATTATTTATTTGAAATCAAAATATTTAAAACTTAAAGATTTTTGAAAGTAATCTTTGTTGACTAAATTTTGTTACCTATATATTAATACATTATGTTAAATAATTCCTTTTTGGAAAATTAAAAGATCAAATGTATTAAATATTTTTTATATGCACACATAAAATGTTTCTTGATAATTAATCTTTAATTAATGTATATTTCAGTTTATATAATGAAAGCGTTTGGCATAGAAATAATTTTAAAGGAATATAATGAACCCAGGCAAAATTATTATACTTTGTATAACAATACAGATTAGTAATATTTTTGAATGAAATAAAATGATTCAGAATAAATATGTTCTTTTTTTAATATGAATTAGTTCTTATTTTAATAAAGAAATATATTTTAAAATCATAAGAAAGTCTTATTATACATATTAAAAATAAGTTGCAAATTTTCAGGAAGAAATGTTCTCAGAGTAAAATCATTAGATAGTGTTACGGTAAAAGCTATTAATTCGGCAATTATGTATAATGAATATACACAATTCCCACTAAACTCTGTAAATGTGATTAATTATTGAAATATATGTATAGTCCCCAATTCGAGGTAGGAAATGTCATAAATTCTGATTACTTTGTAAAAAAATGATATTTTAAGTTAAAAAAATAAGTATTTTTAAGCTATATTAAATATTTCGTACAGAAGAGTTTGAAGAACATCATGATGACTTAGAATAAAACCTACAATAATCTCTCAGTTAAAGAATTTCAAAAATTGTTTTTTTGTACGTTCATTTCAGTAGATATTATAAGACAGATATATTAGATAATAGTGCAAGTTATATATATCTGACGTAAAAGGTATTCAAAAATACAAAATGATAAAATTTTTTTCGATGATATATATGATTTTTCAAATTTAAAATATGTTTAATTTCTTATCAGACGCAATATTTTAGTATGATAGTATCGTATGTTTATTGATCATATCTTATAGTGTTCCATGAAATAAGTTGAAAGTAAAATCAAATTTCTAAATGTTTGTAGAGGTAAAAACTCATTAATTTTGTCAAATGATTAAAAATCAATTTCCTCAATATTATTATGATAACCATGTTATCATTCTTACAATTCGATATTTTATTTTATAATGAAATATATATATATATATATATATATATATATATATATATATATATATATATATATATATATATATATATATATTGTAAAATGCATTTTTTTATATTAAGTTCCTCAAAGTTTTCATACATAGGTAGTCTTGTTTCAAAATCATAGTATATAATATAATTGAATAAGATAACACAAAACAGTTTATAATATTTCATTTTTAAAATTTATTTAAATGTAAATAAACAAAGTTGATTTAAAAGTACATAGCATAGCTAATTTTCCAAAACTAATAAAGAAGAATCTAACATACATTATTTAGATTTCTTTTCTATTTCGTTGAGTGAGAAAAACTAATTTGTCTTGCTCAATTTGGAAGTGTTTCCCAACCGCATCATAAAACAGCAGGAATCATATGGGGAGCAGTTTTTCCCAGAAATTTCCCCTTCTTTAGGTTACCGTAGTGAAGTCGAAAATCAGCAAAGTTTAGCGTTAAAAATGTTTCAGCTTCATAGGTGGCATTGTATACAGAGATGTATTTTCAGAAATGAGAATAAATTTGATTTATAATCAAAATTCGTAAAGAAATTTTGATGCAATCAAAAATATTTTTAGCTTAAAATATACAAAAATGTTCATTTTGTAATTGTATGCTGAAAAAAGTAAATATCTTTAAACCGAATTTTGTACAACCTCAATGAAATTAGAATTTGGTTGAAATTCACTTTGATGGAAATATTTTGACATTTTAAAAATATTTACAAAAAATTTAAATGCTAAGAACTGACGTCCAGGTGACAGCAGCTCTGCTTTTTGTAATATGCAAAAAACCAGAAGTTTCTATCATGAAAATAACACTTGTGACACGTTAAAATATTATCCATAGGATTCGATTTTCCCAACAGAGGTCCAGCAGGGTCTTAATTGAGAGAAGATTAAAGTAGAAATTTTTAAGTATTTTTTACTTAGATTTTTTCTTTTTTAACAAACTAAATTTCTCTGGTGCTATAAGTAATTTTAAGAATTCATTTCTAAAGACATTTTTTATTTGTTCCTATAATAAATATCTTTATAACCTCATCCTTTCAATCATGCTATAAAATAAAAATGCATCAAAGTACAAATGAAAATTTCAGCAGTTTAAATTAATCTGAATCACAATAATTATAGCTAGAAAATTAATAAACATGTTTTATTTTAAATAGCATTATATAGTTGAAACATTTTTAAAAAAAATTATTCCAACTTAAAATAAGATGATTATGAAGAAAATTTGTCCATTTTTAACTTTCTTAAGTAAATGAACACAGATTTCAAGTATTAAACAATGCTTTTATAAAAGGTACGATTACAGCTTTTCCTAGCAGCAAATACCATCAACAGTTAATTTTTTGATACTTTACAAAAAATTAAATTCCTTTATATTTTTTGTTACATAAAAGTTCTTTGTCCTATAAATTCTAATTGATATTTTTTATATTGGATTGTAAGAAAATGTCTCATTAAATAATTTTCTATTCATTACCATGTATTTTTATAGACATAAATTTCCAATATTTTATTCTTTAAAAGCATTTTTTCCTTCTAAATAATTTAAATCATTACAATTTGAATTCTGCACAAATAACTTTTCAATAATGAAAATTAAATTTTAAAATGAAATGAATTCCAAAAAAAGTGTACACATTTTTTATCACATTTATATTAGACATTTTTTGATAGCTGAAATCTAATAAAACCCTTTAGTATAAAATTTTTAAATGTTCTAATATTTTTAATGTCACTAAAAATTGAAATATGGCTCTCTGCTTTAGTCATAAAAAATTTCAAATTTACACATTAAATCAATGATAAAATGAATATTTAAAATTTACAAAATTTTTATTCCCAGTTTATGTAACAAAAAGGCAAATGTCATGAGTAAGCTAACTAAACTGAAGACTAATATGTAATTCTTTTTTATTTAACATTAATTTAAATTTCATTTTCTGATGTCTTCATACAAGTCAATACCATATCTTATTAACTGTGTTATATATTCAAAAAATATAAATAAAAAGAGAAATCCAAAAATGAAAATATATATTTTAAGATATTTAAGATAGTCTTTTTTAAACTCCATAGTTACAGAAAATGCAAAATTATGAGGTACTATCCAAGTATTTCAAGATGCTGTTGGCGAAAATTTTTCATGAAATCACCACACAAAATAAAAGGCACTAGAATGTTAATTTTTAGGGATAAAAAAAGTATCTTGTCTAAGAAGAAATCTACTGCAGACTTTTTAATTGCAATTTCCAAACCAGAAAATATATGGAAAGGCATAAAATTGAAAGAAATTGAAAACAGCAAAAATCAACATTGACAAACAAGAAACAAAATTTGAAACAAGCATGCCTAGTCCCCCCCCCCAAAAAAGGAATCAAATGTAGATCACCAATGGATGTTATTTCATCAATTATGTATCACAAATGTCGTAAATATTTTCACTAACCATCAGTTTTCCAGTTGTTTAAATTTTCCAAAACAGAAAAGTATCATACTATGCATTTTGAACTGTATATGCTAATCAAATTAATATAAAATACAAACTTTATTCATTAACAGCACATAGCGTACAATCTGATACAGCCAGTGGCTGTAATATACAATTTGAGCATCTGCCAGATATAATCTTTGCCAAGTGGTTTCATTTATTTCGACATTCTAGTCATTTTTTTATATACAAAGACTAATTGAACTGAAACCTAGAAATTAAAATGAACTCTAAACCACTATGAACAACCAAGCTCTAGTTGAGAATCAAACTTATGAACTGTTGAATTGAAAACCAGCATTTTAACTATTCAGCAATCAACTTGGCCTTTGATAAGGGTATTTTTCATAAAAAATATATTGTATTCATAGGTCCAAGTGTAGAAATTCAGAAAATTCCAATACATCTCTAAGAGACATGATTGAATCCAGAGTTTTCCTTTCTAAAATGAATTGTTTTTTTTTTTCTTTAGATTAATATAAGGCCTAGATTTATTCTTTAAAAATAAGCTTTTTTGCTTTTCGATGAAAGATTTCAAATTATTCTATATACAATTTTAATTAATTTAAACAGAATGGTAAAGAATAATATATTTTTTATAAATAGAAGATTAAGATTTTATAATTAAATGTATAAAGCATAAAATCTACTAGATATTTAGGCACACACATATAGATAAATACCAGTAAATAAATAACAGTCTCGCAATTTAAAAATCTTGTGTAAGTCAAAACAAAAAATATTACACACATAAGCAATTAATTACTTTTACTATTATCTTAAATTATAATTGATAATACTTAGCAAAACTGATAACATTAAAAAATTTTCTAAACATATTTTAAAAAGAAAGACATTTAGTTTTATAACATTTTGCTTTTTTCTTCATTTTTAACAGTATTTTTCTTAATAGTGTTAAAATTTAAATGAATGAAAAAAATTTTTAAAGAATATTAATAAATTCATTTGAAAATTAAAACTGAAAAAATAAAATATTTAACTCTTAGTTTCATAAAAAAAAGCAAAGTTTAAATTTAAGCGCACATTTGTACTATTGATGCAGAAATAATCCCTCTTTCTAAATTAAATTACATTATAATATATTTAACAAACGCAATATAATTTTAAATATTAAATAAAATTAACTTAACCTAACGACCAACATCAAACTCATAAAAAAATAGGTTAAATTTTTTATATATTTTTGATCATCGCAATTAGTTAAAACACACCTGTTGTAAACAATACACAGACCAAATAAATAAAAAATAAATTTAAGAAAGTTCTTATTTTTGACTAAAATATGTTTGGACTCATTGATATATTTGCCGGATATATTGCATAGTTTTTTGTAACAAGATGTGTGGCACGTCAACCAGTTACGCCCATGGCATACCTTCAGAGAACAAAAAATAACTAAAAAAATATTACCTACCTTTCTAATCCTTCTTAAAGTTATTTCATCCAAAATATGCATCCAGCCGCTTTCACATTTTTCAACACTTATTTTCCTATTTTTAAAATTGCTAGAGATAACACATATTGGTGAAACATTTCAATCAACAAGAATTAGAGAACAAAACTTAAACTTATATTATTAAAATCGTAATTTCACATGTTAGCCATCAGATTCAGTAGAGCCGATCAACAAATATCTCAATGAAGATAGATTATATACATCATAGAGCTTCCAAATACCAAGTACTAATATTTGATAATGAATAATGTGACAATCTTTTAGTTTCATTACCTAGAGAGCGCTGCAAAATCGAGAAAATGATATTTTCAATGAGGGCGTTATAAGCCTATATTTCGTTTAGAGTTGCCACATTTCCCGTAGAAACAACTCTCATAAATGACGTCAAGCCTATGGATGGAGTTTTCAGTGTAAACAAACACAAACCTCAGTGGACCGGAAGCCATCTCAAATACTTCCGATTTTCTCTCTTCCCATTGAAAATCAATGCAATCGCAAAAATTTTTATTTAAATATTTTTAGGTAATTATTTCTGTTTTCGAAAATTTTTTTATTTTATCCGTCAAAATCATAATTTTTAATAAGAGTGTAATCAGTGGGGATCCCGTAAATTTTTAAAAAAATTTTAATTTTTATTTAAATAATCCTGATGGATTGCCACATTTCTCGGGAGTTGTAACAATTATTCTCAATTGTTGATAATTGATATATTGTAACCCACATTCTAACTCTTGCTATTATTAATCTCAATTGCTAATCATTTTCTTCTTTAACTAATTTTTAATTTTATGCATTTATTCCAAAATTTCAGGAAATATATTTTGAGCGCGATTGAACTATAAATCATTTCAAATATTAAGCAAGGTATTATTTATGATTTCATTTATAATGTTATAAGTTTAATTAAAATTTTCTTGATGATGCTAGAATATATGGATTGGTTTCAATAATGAGTAGAACTAAATTGTTATCATGTGTTTATTTACTTCTTGTTTATTAATATTTTAAACAGGTCTTGGTTTTTATTGCAATTAAAATTTAAGTCTTATTTTTAAGAGTTGATTTAATACACAGCTAATTAAATTAAGGATTGTAAATCGGATTCCATTGGAAATGTGAACATTTTCACTTGAGAAAGTAAGTTTGTTCCAGCTCGCATATTGCAATAAAATGCTTCGCAACAACTACTACCTGTGTTTCCTGTATTTTAAAAAATTTTATAGGATAATTATACTTTTAAATGAATATTTCTTAAAAGCTATGGAAACTACAGAAAATAAGCACGATGGTATAAGACAATAATGAAATAGTAAGCAGGAAGTTTCGTGCCGGAAGTTTTCTAGATGTAGCGCCCTCTATTTCACGCTTTACAGAAACTTCCATCCTATGGATGGAAGTTTCTGTAAACATTAGAGTTGTCAATATTTCTGTAAACATTAGAGTTGTCAATATTTCAGTTAGAATTTCCAACATTTCAGTTTTAGCAACTCAGACTTAACATTAAGTGACGTCAGAGATCGAATTTCGGCAATTCATTTTCATCGTCCAATAATGTTACAGATATTTTTAACAGATGCAAAGTTGATATTGTATTTTATTTTGTTTTCGCCAAATTCCATGCCAAATGAAAGTTATTGGCGCCATAAGTTGCGAAAATTAACAACTTTTTGTCAGGCCTCGGTAGACAATCCGATTGAGACGCCGTTTTATAGTAGACAAATGCGGTCTCATCGTAGCTAAAACGTTGTATCTGATGACATGGAAATCTTAAACCAATAAGAATTTGTTTACATTTCGATTCCATTATTCCGCAGTCCGCTAATTCGAAGTTTTCACTGTATAATATTTGTTTCCTCGTTTCAATTATTTAACTTCTGCATATAAAAGTTATTACCAAAAATATTTTCTATAAATAGTTGCTATAATTTATGAGAAAAAATAAACTTTCAAGTTTTGCTTACTTTTTTTTTGACACTTAGAAGAAAACCACTTATTTCAAAAATTAAATAAGTTTAAGCATCCGTTAAATTAAAATGTGCACTTCAGAGGGAATCTCAAGTCTAAGAAGTATATAGCACATAACAATATTGCATTTATTAAGGAATTGTTTTTATAAGAATATCAGTTGGAATTGTACATATATGCTCAAATTGTTTTAAATTAACAATAAAATAATATAAATAATTTAGTTAATTGCTGGTATTCTATATATCATTAAGATTAAAAATTGCTTATAAATATGTATCAAACTATATGATTTACTAATAATTATCATTCAATATTGGTTTTTTATTGTTTAAAAATGATGAGCAAATATAAACATGAAAAAAGAGCAAAGAGAAATTTTCTTGTAGAAATTGTACTTATTAGTCTACATTAAATAGAATATTTTAATTACTTGTAATATCAATTGAGAATATTTTGAATTATAAAATATTTAGATGAGAATTATTGAATATATAAAGATATATGTATATATATAGAACATTTTAGTAGATAGTATTATCTATTTTTTTATATTATATTGACATAATAATGTACGTTTAAAAAATTGGTTATGGATTATAAAACTGAAAACTATTGAAAATATATGCACAAAATACATTACTACAAATAAAGAGACACTTTTATCATTAATATATATTTAAGGGGAATATGTTTAATTGCATGTGAAATAAGACATTTTATATAGTAGAGAATATAAATTTTACATAACCTGATATAGTCTTTTGAAAGGTTTCTGCAAAAATTTGAGAAATATCTTTAATAATTACAGCTCTCTTGTGTTTTTCAAAATAAAGTTTATCTTTTGGGTCCCAGAGGCATCGGTTCTCTACATAAATTAAATAAAATTAGTGAACAATTAAAGAACGAAAACATTTAAATTAAAAATAAGAATATTAAAAAAAATATTATTACCTCTATAAAGATTTTTAATAAGTTTTTCTTCCTCAAATGAAAAACTATAATTAGTTGGACTTAACATTTTATTTTCCACGTGGTAATAATAATTTTGCAGCGAAAAACGGATGTTGAAATTAGCGCGGAAAGTTGCCAGATATTTCGAACCTGCTCGAAATCTAGAAACGTCTCGCGCTCCACCCCTTTTCTGACGTAACTAAGACCTCAATGACGTCATTTGGTCTGATACGATACTCGCAAGACGCTCTGAGCATCTCGCGAGACAAGTCTCATGCGATTATCTACGAATTTGTGGACTGTCTTTTGTGCATGCTGCAGCAACTTGGACAATTCATATCGTCGATGATTTTCAAAACTGATTAAGTTTAGTCTTCTTTTTGCCAAGTGGAAATAATACAAGAAATATTTGTTTATTTTCATTTTTGTTGTCATAATTCAGTGTTAAAGAACAATCGTAAAGTTTCGATTTTTAAACAGCAAATTTAGATTTAGAATGGGCGCAATATAAAAGAATTTAACTGCTTACAAATTGGACTTCATTTAAACTTATATTTGATTCTTCAAATTACTTTTTTTAAATGATTTGAAACTATTTTCAAATAAATATGCAGATATTCTTAATAGGATATATTTTTATACAATAAAAATGTCATACCAAATTTAAAACTTTACTATCAAATGTAATGAAGAAAATATCAAAATTTAGTATTATTAAAAAATCGTATTTTTGTTACTTCATATTATTTTTATTAAATTTTAAATTTAATTAATTAAATATAAATTTTATGCAATTTAAAACCTAAAAATTTCAATTTCATATTGTGAAAAATAACTCTTTTATAAAAGATGAACTATATTTTTCATTTTGCTGGCATTTTTAGTTTTGATAGATGCTTTCAAATAGAATTACTTGAAAGCCATCTTAATATTTAATCTTTATAGCTAAAATAAAATTAAAACATTGTATTGAGCAGACTTCTGGAATTTCCAGAACTTAAAATGAAAAAAATTGCTTTAACTAAAATGCATGCATTTAAAAATTTTCATTAAGTACTGACTGTTTAATATATAGATATAAGTACCTTATTAAACTTTTAAAAATATTTATTAACAACAAAAATTGCATTTACACTTTTCTTTTCAATATTTTTTAAATCTTTACTACTCAAGGCTTATATATTTATCAATGATTCTTACCCATGTATTGATTGTCCAAAGTTAAAGAATGCCGACAGAAATCTAAATCTAATTTTTTAAAAGAATTTGCATTCAGACAATCGTATCCTCTCAGACGATGAAATAATGCTATAGCTAAAAAAAGTAGAAAATGTGAAAAATTTGGCAAACTCAATTATAAAATGATAATTTATGGATATGTTTGCATTTCCAAAAAAATATAATAAAGAAGATAATAAATTTAGTAAATAAATACGGTAATATATTGAAGAGCTTATTTTATTTTCTTAATAAATTGTAAAGGTTACAGTAAAAGAAAATTCTTGTTGTTGTTGCATGTCCCCGAGGTCAGCAGTGCTAGATCAGGTCCATGAGCACGTACATCTTCAAAAACTATAGCACCGTAAGTGGATTCTCAATCAGATCTCTCCCGGAGAGACCAAGGCATTGAAGAATATGTTCAGGAGAGGCCTGTTCATTTAAACACTTGGAGAAAATTTCGAATTTCTTCATACCCTCGATGAATTTCAAGTTACTAAGATGGCCACTTCTGAAACGTTAAATAGCCGTTTCTTCTTATCTGTTAAGACTAGTAGCCAGAGAAGCACTTGGACGCGCGCAGCGGTAATGATGCTCAGGAGGGACAATCCAAGTAGTTTCTTTCTCGTCTTTAATCTTTGAGTGAATCTCCTGAAATGTGAAAAGTGCCGACGGCACCCCATCCTCAGCTACACCAGTTTGGCCAAAGTGCTCGCAATCTCATTCCCCTCGAGATCTACGGGAAAATTTTTAATACACTGATATATTTAGACAAAATATTTTTTTAAAAAATGACATTTAAAATCTCATATCATAAAAATATCGAAATTTAAGAATGAAATTGATTCAAACAAAACAAAGGAAATCCATTATAAAGGTTCGTATGAATTAATTACCATTTTAAAAATGTGGCTACAAATAAAATTCCCAACTAGGAATTTATCATGAAATCTGGAATCCACAAGTTAAAATAGGGCAACCTTAAAAATTGTATCCAGAAAAGCAATCTGTTATCAAATCTAGTAACACAGTTATTTTCTCATAGCAAACTTGTAAGAAATTTCATGCATTCATTGGATGATGAGAGAGAATTGCCAAAAGTCCAGTTGTGTCGTCACGTAATGTTAAGTCTATGGGAGTTGCTCAACTGTAATATCAGCAACTCAAATGTAATTGGAGCCTCAGAGCTCAAGTTGCGGTAATTCTCACTCATCGTTCAATGAATGCTTGAGATTTTTGTTAAGTTTGCTCTAAGAAAATAGCTGTTTTACTAGATTTTTTAATAGATCGCTTGTTTGGCTAATATTTTTTAGGTTGCCATATTTTACTTGGTAGATTCCAGATTTCCTGATAAATTCTTATTCGGTAATTTCGCTTGTAGCTAGGTTTTTAATAGGCTAGTTAATTGAGATGAACATTTATAATGGATTTTCTTTGTTTTGCATGAATCAATTTCACTCTTAAATTTTTAATATTTTTCTTACGTAATTTTTTAAAAAATATTTTGTCTCAATACATCAATGCATGAAAAACTTCCCTTTTCGTTACTTTCACAATATGTTAGGAAATAAAACAAGTTCATCAATATACTACAATATATATTTACAAAATTTATTATATTTTTTGAAAATATAAACAAATTCTTGAGTTAGTGTTGTAAAGGAGGGAAAAATCTTGATAAACCTAGTTTATTCCCTTGGAAATTTTAAAACTTTCTAGGAATTTAGAAAGACCTTGAAAGTTTTCAGCTGATTTAGAAATTTTTGAAGTTTTTTCTTTTTATCAGATATATATTTTAAAAATAAGAGTCCATTAATATATTTTATAATTTCTATTACTATAACGTAATTAGAATTACGGTAATAGAAAGTTTTCCAGGAAAAGAAAATAATTTCGCATTAATGACCAATTTAGAATAACTTCAAAAACTAATTTTGAGAAAATATTTTTTTCTGTATGAATTTATAAACACAGAAAAATGGAAATGTCATTACTTATTCTGACAATCCTTAAAAATATATCTTGATATTTTTTATTAAATATTTTTTTATTAAATATTAAATATTATTTTAACAAATATTTTTGCTTTTCTCAGTGTGAAACTAATTAACTTCTTTTCTGAAAGACTGAATAGACATTTTTTTTTGCATATTTTTGTAGTTTATTTTACTTGTCTTAATTTATATGGCAAAACAATCCGTCAAACGAAAGATGATTAGTTGAGTTTATTCCTTTAAAATTCCCAAAATTTCTCGGTTTTTTCCCAAAACTCCCGATTCTTGTGGTTGAAAATTACAAGGGATTTTACATATCTACCTGGAGTTAACATTTTATAATTGACGGCTGCCAATTATTTCATTTTTTCCACATAATTAAATCCGAGATATTCGGATACTCATGGTTGCTCAGCCAAACGCTACCTTCTGTTGCTTTCTTCGCCAAAACAAATAGCTTACAGCTTCTAAAATTTAAATTAATTAAAAATTAATCTGAAGTAACAAGTATACAATATTTTAATAAATCTTGATATTTTCTTCATTTTTCATTAGTTAATAGATTTTTAAATTTTGCATGAAATTAATATTACATAAAAATGTATCCTATTAATAATATCTGCATAAATATTTTGAAATACTTTCAAATCATTTAAGTAAAATAATTTAAATTTTAAAATATTCGTTAAAATGTAGTCGATTTTTTAAGCAATTAAATTATTTCGTATTGAAATTAATATGCTCAATCTAAATTTAAATTTGCTATTTTAAAATTCAAAACTTCACTATTGTTGTTGACACTGAATTATGACGACAATAATAAAAATAAATAACATTTCATGTATTTATTTCCGCTTGGCAAAAAGAAGGCAAAATTTGATCCATTTTTAAAATAATTGGTGATATAAGTTGCCTGAGTTCAATAATAAGAATGCACAAATTAGTATGCACAAACAAGTTACCGATTTTCGGCAACTTATAGCGCCAATAACTCTCATTTGGCGTGAAGATTAGTGAAAACAAAACAATGTTCAAACTTCAAAGGCGCAACTATAAAAAAATCGGAAATATATCATTGAACGATGAGTGAGAATTGCCGCAACTGGAGTTGTGATGTCACCTAATGTTAAATATTCGGGATTACTCCGATTGGAATAGAGGCAACAATAAGGTAACAGGGGCTTAAAAAGTCCCTATTACATCCCAACCGGAATAGAGCTTCATTGACTCTATTCCAGTCTAATTGAGCCTTTAAAAATGTTTATTAGCAATAAAAATTGCTTTTACACTTTTCTTTTCATTATATAATTTATATTTCCACTGTTGTTGTTGTTATTTATGACATTTGGACAAGCTAAGTTTGCTAGCCAACAGCTATGTGAAATTAAGTCAGAAGGGAGCGTCTTTCTTTTAGCCAGAGCACCACTAAGGTGAAAGTATCTACCTCTTTGATTCCTAGTATTGCTCTATGATTCCTCAGATAGATGGCACCACCAGAGGATCCACTCCCTGAATTTTGATTTTGATCTGGAAGGGAGAATTCTCTCTAGATCATTGAACCCATGGTAATTGCTCAACGACTTACTGCGGGACTTTCAATCCCAAAGATTGAAAGATCACGTGTATCGCAAAAAAGCGCAATATAATTTTGATGAATAATTACATACATGAGAAAAAAACACGCATAAAAGTTCTGTCTGAAAAGTGTACGAAATGGTAAATTAATATAATAATCTTCAAATTTATTCAGTAATTTAACTCTTTTAAAAATTTAATCATAATTGCAGAGTAATTGTTATGTTATTTTATGCGCATTCATTGAAAACTGTTGTTAATAAATGCCATGATCCAACACCATTAATATTTCATACCATAAATGGCATTAATATTTTATACATGTTTATACATTGGGCAAATGTTTCTACATTTGTAATTTTCAATTTATCTGTCATGACTTTTATGAATGAAGTATTTATATAAAATCTATTTATTTAGTGACCCAAGCATTTTATGATTGTACTCGCACTTTAGCGGCATTAAGAATCGAACCCAAACCTTCCGGTCGGAAAACCGATGCCCTAACTAAGTGTTTCTCAACCTTTTAGTATTCACGGCCCAATTTTCAATCATAATTTTCATCGCACCCCCTCCCCACCGCATACAATAAAATGTATACAATAATAATGTATTTTGAATATTTTGGCGCTAAACCTACTCTACAACCTTAATTTTAAACTTTACAAATTACCAAGAATACGGAAATTTTATGACATTTTACAACACCAATCCTCAGCATTGAAAAAAAAAAAAAAAAAAAAGAATCCTATGTCTTTTTATTGCTCTTGCGTCCCGCTATGTCGGGTATTCTCAATGTTTCGCGAGAAGTTTCGATTTGTCTGGAATTTGTCTGGTCAGCTTAAAAGTTAAGTTAGGAGCATGCGCCGATGTGAACAAATGTTTTCTCATAGGGAGAAAAAAAAATTCTGTGACGCCAATTCCAATTCCAGACAATCTCATTCGAGTCGATCCTTCTATCGCTATTGAATCTATTCTGAATGTGTATGTTATATATATTTTCGTGTAATTGCAATTCACCGTATTAAATATTCACGGCAGCAGACTTATGAAAAATCATGGATAAATTTTTAAGCGGGCGTAAGCGAGCATTAGACGATAGGCAAGCATCAACAAGTACACAGACGAGCGTGGTTCCGAAAATAAAATCAAGAAAATATTCTCAAGAATACTTAAATTTTGGGTTCACTAGTACTGAAGTAAATGAAGAAAGGCCCCTGTGTATCATTTGCACAAAAATACTGGTGGTAGACAGCATGAAACCTTATAAACTTAAACGACATTTGGAAATGCTTCATAGTGAGTATGTAAACAAACCCAGAGAATTCTTCGAATTAAATTAAAATCATATGAAAAGCAAAAATCATTGCTTAAAAAAACTTTGTAAATGAAAAAGCTTTAATTGTCTCTTACAAAGTTTCACATAAAATAGCCAGATGTAAAAAGCCTCACACCATTGGTGAAGAGCTTATTTTGCCAGCCGCAATTGAGATTGTAGAAATTATGTTTGGAGAGAATGTTGTAAATCAATTACAGGTATAGACAGACTGCATAGAAAAGCTATACCTCTTTCAAATGATACTGTTGCCCGTCGAATTGTTGATATAGCTGAAGATGTAGAGTGTCAGCTTTTGTCGAAGTTACGTGACAAATTGTTTTCAGTACAATTCGATGAGGCAACAGATAGTAATAAAGCTACTCATTTCATTGCCTATGTTAGATTTTGTGATGATATGTCAGTAGTAGAAGAATTACTTTTCTGCAAACCAATAGAACTCAAAGCAACAACACTCGCATTATTTGCTATCTTAAATGATTTTATGAACGAGGCAAACATAGAATGGAAAAATTGCGTCGGAATATGCACCGATGGTGCTCGTTCTATGTTCGGGAGATTCTAAAGTATTCAATGACTTGTGAAACAAAGATCACCACAGTGCGTCTGGACACATTGCATGATCCACAGAGAAGCTTTGGCTTCCAAAGAATTGAGTCCTGGTTTAAATATTGTGTTAACTATGGTTGTGACCGTAGTAAATTATATAAAAATGAGACCCCTGAAATCAAGATCTTTTTCGCACTTTGTAAACATTCAGCGTTACTATTTTATTGCGAGGCAAGGATATTTTATAACGAGGGAAATTTTTGCAACGTGTTTATGAATTAAGAGAAGAAATTGCCGTTTTAATAAAAGAGAAAAACAGACCGGAAGCTGAGAATTTTCGCGATAGTTTATTTGTGATGAAATAGAGCTACATGTGGTCGACATGTTGGAGAAATTAAAAACCTTGAATCTTCAACTACAAGGAGCAAATACATATATATTGGATACGAGTGATAAAGTTAATGCTTTTTATGGGAAATTGGAATTGTGGAGCAGAAATTTAAAGCAAGAAAACTTAACAATGTTTGCAAATTTGAATGATTGTATTAAAACTTACAAGGCTGAAGAGCAACATGTAAAAGTTGTTTTTGTAACCATTGAAAATCATTTAGCAATGCTAGCAAAGAATTTTAAAAAATGCTTTCTTGCTGACGACAAATTGATATCAAGTTTCAAGTGGGTGAGGGATCCATTTCAAAATGCTAGGCATAAAACAAGGGCATTTCACATTCTACTACAATTTTCAACATCTTAACCTTTGTGAAACTGGATTTTCTGCGGTGGCTTCTTTGAGGACAAAATATAGATCTCAGCTAAATATAGAAAAAGAACTGAAAGTGTCTATTAAACCCTCCTTCGAAAAACTTTGCTCAAGGAAGTCTGAAAGACAGGCCCAGGGAAGTCACTAATAATTATTAAATTTGTTTTTAATTTAGTAAGTTGTTTTAATTTAATAAGTTAATTATTAATTATGTCGAAATGTATTTTGTTTTGTATGTGTGTGAGTATTCTTTCCTTTCAGTCACTTAATCAATTTTTTAAATAACATTTTCTCTTGGATATGCGCCTCTCCATTAGTGTGCTCGCGCCTGCCTTGGAGGCACGCCCCACAGGTTGTGAATCACTGCCCTAACCACTAGTTCATTATAGCTGACACGAACTCCCATCTGTTGCGTCACTGTAGCGCCCCTGCCAAAGAAACCTTCCGTTGATACTGAGCCACGCTCATGGAAAGGAAGTTTTGTGAATGAATATTAGACATTTCCTTTGTTTCTTTTTTAATGTAGTGTGTAGTGTTTTCATACATATATTTTAGGCAAAATATTTTTAAGAAAATTACATAAGGAAAATAAAGTCAAAATTTAAGACTGAAATTGATTCAAACAAAACAAAGTAAATCCATTATAAATGTGTCACTTAATGTTAAGATTATGGGAGGTGCTTCTACTGGAATAAAGTCAACTCTAACGTAATAGGGGCTTGAAAATAAAAAAAGGAAAACAAAATTTTAGGGGGCCTCTTCCTTTTTTTCTGTCAAAAGCATTTTTGTGCATGTTTGAAGAAACAAGATGGTGTTGAATATATATACATTCATATGAGAGCCAAAAGTTTTGAGAGGGTAGTGTTGTAAAATAGGGAAAAAACCGGGTATATTTATGGGAAAGAAACTGGTTTATTTCATTGAAAATTTTGAAAAACCTTGAAAGTTCTGAAATTTTTCAGATGATTTAGAAATTTTTGAAGTTTTTTTTTAATCAGACATTTCTTAAAATAAATAAAACTCCTATTACTTTATGACTTCTTCTACTAGTTACGGTAATAGAAAGTTTTCCAGAAAAATAAAACAATGCAGCGTTATTCACCAATTTAGAATAACTTCCAAAATTAATTTTGAGGAAATGTTTTTCTTGCCATATTTTCTATGTACTAATTTTGTAATTTTTAATGATAAAAAGATGGAAATGTCAATATTTATAACAGTCTTGAGAATATATCTTAGTATTTTTTTATTTTTTATTTCATTTTTTATATTTAGTATTTCTGTTTTTCTCAGTATGAAACTAATTAACATACGTATAGGAAAACAGAAAAGACATTTGTTTTTGCATATTTAAGTAGCTTACTTCACTTCTCATCATATATGTAAGACAAAATAATCTATTAAATGAAAGATGATTCGTTGAGTTTATTCCCTCGAAATTCTCAATATTCCCTGAAGTTTCAGATTTATTCCCCCGAGTAAATTCCCATGGTTCAAATTACCGAAAATTTTACATCGACTTGAAAAATTTTAAAAAGGTTCTGATATATTTGCTCAAACATACATGGTTGTGTTGTACAATGAACTGGCTCTTTGCAGTGAAAAACTATTTTACTAATACATTTTTAAGTGTTAAAAAGTTACAGTTACCTATAAATTGCTTAAATTATGGGTTAGTTTGTTGCACTTAAATAATTTCCTCATAAATTATGGGGTTTGAATGATTGTGACATTGATGCTTGAAAATACATTTGTAGTTGCTTTCAGGAAATTTTCTATGATACATAGCCATAGCGATTTGTAAAATTAATTCTAATTGCATAGTCTGAGGAGATGAGCAATTATTACAGTGCTTATGGAAAGCAAAAGTTAACAATTTGCAATCAGTAAGTAATTGATAAAATATAAAAATAAAAAATAATGATTGTCAATGTAAACAGTTACATGATTAATAACTTATTGGCGACACAAATGAGTTAAATTTTTTTTAACATTTTGTTTATCCATTGAGATTTTTAGTACATTATATAGATAAAATTTAGTAATCTAATTTTTAAATAAATATTTCAATATTTACATTTGATTTAAATAAACTAGTTTAGTTTCCCTATATAATGAAACAAGTTGGAAACTTAAAACTATTTTTAAATTTACTTAAGTAATAGATAATTTTTGTCTATAGATTAAAAAAAAAATTACACATTGTACCAAAATATACAGTAATTTTTCAATAAGTAATTGAGCAATCAAATATTCTTTTTATGCAAAAGAAATCTCTAATCAAAATTTCATACGAAAAACATAACTTTATGAAGAAGTATGTCAATAAAATCGAATGGAAACTATTAGTATTAAGATGTTAAAATCAAAGAATAGAAATATTTTATACATAATTGCAATGAAGATAATGGAAAAAAATAAATTTCTAGAACTGTGGTGTGAAGAAAAATAAATTGTAACAAGATAAGACTTAAGGCTTTTGAATAAGGCATTTAAAACAGATAAATTTTTAAAAAATTGAAATTTTCCTGTCAAACAAATGTTAATAAAAATGCTAGAAAAATTACCAGTTTTTTTTAATTGGTATTTATCATAATAATATTAATTAAATGTTAAATATATATTGATAGAAGTATGTTACTCAATCAAATGGAAATAATTAATATTATGATATTATAAACGTAGAAGAGGTATACTAAATACATAATTACAATATAAAAAATAAAAAGCTATATTTAGTGTCATTTCCATAGTGTTATAAGGCCAAATAAGTCGGGACAATGCTTCTTTTCGAATAATATTCGGTAAATACAAAAATTTGAAATTTATATGAGAATAAATAAGTATAGACAGATACTTGAACAGCCAAATTATCAATGTTAGTTTATATATAACAATAACATAAAATTTTGGGATAGTTACATGATTAATAATATACCGAACAACTGTATATAAAAAAAATATTATATATTTAAACAAAAAATATGAAATAATTTGATTTCGAATGTAGTTTTAAATTCAAATAGATTAAAAATTTTCATGTTAACCACAATTTGTCATTACAAATATAAGAAAAATCAAATTTACCGACAAGTTGACTTTTTAAAAACTTCTTGATAAATTAATAAAATGATCACGATTTAAACTTCAAGAATCGAAGTTTCAGAAGGATTAGAGTTCAGGAACATTAATCTCAAGTAGTAAGTAAATACTTAAAAAACAAAAAAGCAATTAAACAGCTTAGAAAAATGGGTAGCCACATTGGATTTAACTTGATGTACTATATTTTGGCAGAATCTTGGCATGCCCAAGATATGTAGTAACTTGGCTATCTTTATAAGACAAATAGTGGTTTATCATGGCATACTGGAAAGAGCTTGGCACCCCCTATTAGTCCAATATTGGCATTTCTTATATTTGGGAAATTTTGGCCTCCATGGTAGGACCAACCTTGGTATGCCCAAAATATTGGAGAAAACGTGGCGCCTATCATAAGTTCATTATTGGGATGATCTTGGCTTTCTGTATATCGAGGAGAACTTGATGCCCATCATTGGTCCATTAACGGAGTTATCTTGGCTAGACTGTCAATATTGGGACAAGCTATACTGCTACTTGGAATGTGGTGCTCTTTCTTGGTGTTTTTAAATTAACTATTTTCATATCATTTGTGAATATTAGCTAGAATATTTTAAACTGCACCAATTGATGTTTCAAAGTATTAATAAGTTTTTCTTTAAAAAATATCTTAATACTGTTATGATAGAAAAAATATCGTTGCGAAACTTTATTATACTTATGTCATACATAGTTTTATTAAAAATCTGTTATAATTAATGTAATAGATTTTATTTATGTAATATATTTATCACAATGTAAATAGGAAAATCTAATCATATTTGTTTTTTTTTTCTGTAAAGCATAAAGCAAAAGACAATATGCAATCATAAAAGCAAATATTTGATATAATAATATTTGAATTATGATACATATTAGCTGAATTAACAATACAATCAGGAATGCATATTACTTATTGCTTATTTCGAATATACAAAAATAGAGAGAATGGATGCATGCATAAAAGACAAAAATAAATACTTTTGCATCGTGTTAGCATTTGCATTGTACTCAATTTTTTTGGTGTTTAGATGTAAACTAATTAATAATAATCAATAAAAATTAAGAAAATGATTTTATTTTTTTCAAAAAAAAAAAAAAATCAGAATAATTTTCAATATAAATAATTGTTTTGAAAATTATATTAGTTCTTAATATATGTGAAAAAATTACTTTAATGATAATAAATAGGATGTGAACAGGGTTGTGTCACTTTTTAAGTTATCTATGTTATTTTAACTTTTTCTATACAGAATTCCTAAATGGTGTACTAAATTTTTGACGAGTTTTGTGAAAAAACTCAATCTTAGTCAATGCGAGCTATAAATCTAAGAGCATAAAGCTTCAAAACCGTTTCTGTCATATTACTTTTTCTAAATAACGATGAAGTTGGCTGAGTTTCACATGTTTTGTCTGATGGAATCAGAAGGGCATCGCAGCAACAAGTATTGAACAGACAACTACAAAAAAGGATAAACGGTAGTGGCCGAAGGAGGCGGTTCCCGAAACGAGAAGTAGCTAGCTCTTTATTGAACAATTGCCGGCTGATTGGAAGCCAGCTAACTCAATTTCTTTTTTTTGGATAAGTTTCTCATTAAAATTATAAATTATATTTTAATATTATATAAAGGGAAATAAAATTTATTTCCTCTTCAGCTCAAGTTGAGCGAAGATTTATTACCTTTTCGGAATAGCAGCATATACTGAATATAGAAGCCATAAGTCTGGCTTCCTCTAAAATTCAAATATTGGATATTCTAAAAATTAAAGATCTTAACAACATGCATTTAAACATGGCAGGAGAAAGCAATTACGGAGCAAACTTCCTTAGGACCTCAGAAAATGATATGAACTGTCTTTTAGCTGCAAAAGAAAATGGAGTAAACACATTCAACATATTCTTAAAAGCCAACAATGGAAGGTTATTTCCTAAAATAAACCCCGGGAATTGAAAAACGAACTGATAATGAAGATAAAAAAACTTCAAAAGGATTTCTAACAAGATAATAATAAGAGACGGTCGATTACTAATGACAATGTAAGACATGGAAACAGCTACAGAAATATTAAACATCAAATAGTTACAAGGGATACCGGTACACTACCAAATCCTATGGGAAAGTATCGCTACCAGGTTTCTGCTATTTAATATTCCGTTGGAATATTAAATAGCAGAAATCCATAGCAGAATTTCCACTAAAAGAGATTGCAGAGGAGTTTAGCGCTGTAAATGAAATCCCAATTTTAGAATTAAGAAGATTCAATAAGAAAAACCGTGAAGTGTCTCCAGTTCTTGTACCTATTCTGGGAATAAGGATACCAAAAGAAATAAAACTGTTCTTTACTAACCACAGAGTGGAGCTATTCATAGATAGACCTCGCCAATGTGGTAAGTGTTTCAAATTCACTCATAACTCTAACAAATGCCCTTACGAAGTATTGCGTCTGCACTGTGGAGACAAAAAACATGGAGAAATATGCTTAAACCAGATGAGATGCTCAAACTGTACAGGCTTACATAGAGCCGATTATAATTAATGCCCAACCAGGGCAAAAGAAAAAGAAATTCTTAAATTTAAGGCAGAAAATAATTTGGCACTAAGCGAAGCTAGAAGGCGATTCGCAAACAAAAACACCTCATACGCAAAGAAAACTTCCATGCCTATAGGCTATAGCCAATCCAGACATAGAATTGATGCAAGGGATCTTTGATAAATTGGCCCTTAAACTGATAACCTCAACTGAAAAAAACCATAGAACAACAACTAACTAAAATTTGTAATATGTTTAAAAAATCTTTAGACTCTACTGTGAATAAAATCAATGAATCCGTCTTTACTAAAATTAATAAAACAATTTCAAATTTGACCACACCAATCTCTCCTGAAAGAGAAAGGAAGAAAAAATCCCAAATCTTCAAAGTCAGATCAGATGGACGGCCAGCAATATGAAACAGAGAGAGAGAGAGAGATTGATCTCTCAGATTTCTCTGTTGGATAATTTGAGTTACCTATTTAATTATAATTTCATATTTTAAGGGATTTCAAATAAAAAATTCGTATATCCGTTCTATATAAGTGCTATTAATCTTTAGTTTATTAATACATTTTCAAAATGAAAATTGTGCAGTGGAATGCAAGGAGTGTTACCAACAAAATAGACATATTTAAGTTAGAACCTTTCATTTCCGCAGATGTATTAGTGATACAGGAAACTTTCCTTAGACCAAGAGACTTATTTACCCTAAAGAAAAAATCATCTATAGAAAAGACAGAGAGAATAGAAACGGAGGTGGTCTAGCGATTGCAGTGACAGAATCATCATCATCGAAAGTAATTTATAAGAACATATATAGCAGCAGTGGAATAAAAATATTGATCGTGAAAATCGCTAATAGGAACGACACTATCAACATATTGAATATATATTCACCCAATGGAAAAATTGAATATAATGAATATCAAGATATACAAAAATATGTAACACATAAATGCCTAATTTTAGGAGACTTTAATATCAAACATGATTTATGGGGCGGTGAAACTAGCACTCATCAGGAACAAAAATTGGCCGACTGTATCAACGAGCACAATCTCTGCATTCTGAATTTATCTACTCCAACACATATTTCTCCTGCAGGAAAATTTTTAATTATAGATCTATCATTTTGTACTTCTAACTTATTTCCACAATGTCATATCACAATAGAAGAAGATTCATTTTTTAGTGATCATTTCCCTAAAATCACTGACGTTCTTACCTTAGATCAAATTCCAGGAGTGTATAGGTTACGCAGATGGAAAGAAATAATCAACCAAATTAACGAAGAGTCGTGTAGTGAAAACAACAGTTTATATGACAGTTTCAATAATATTACAGTTAAAGCCATAAAGACAACAGCCATGAGCAAAAAATACCTGAAAAGCAGTACCCACCATGGTGGAATAATTTATGTAGTAAATTTTCATTTCTAAAAAAAGCGTATCTAAAGAAAGCCAGAAATACCTTAAAAACCAAGAATTGGAATTTGTACAAAAAAGTTTCTGCAAAATTAAGATATATCATAAAATCCTCTAAAACCAAATATTGGGATGATGTCTGCAAGAAGAAGCAAAACCCGTACCTACTTTTCCGTATATTTAACTCAATGAATCGCGATACAGGAGATATCCAAAATTCTAACCTCTTAATAAATTTTAATAACTAAGTACTACATTCACCAAAATCTCAAAGTGAAGCTTTCGCAATACACTTCAATAACAAAATATACCATGAGCCAATACTAATCGACTACTCTGGACCAGAGAATATGAATTTAAATAAAAAATTTACAATCAACGAGCTCAAATTAGCCATTAAGAAAACTAGAATATCCACACCAGGAGAAGACAAAATTTCTGCAAAAGTATTTAAATCCCTAAATGAAGTAAACACACGCCAGATACTTCAAATTTTTAATGATATATTTCATCAATGCTTTATTCCTGATAGCTGGAAATCATATATTGTAATACCAATTCCAAAACCAAACAAACCACAATCCACGTTAAATTCATACAGACCTATATCTCTAACCTCTGTTCCTGCTAAAATATTCAAAAGAATGCTGTCCTATAAAATCACAAATTTCCTAATTTCTTATCAAAAGATAGAAGAACGTAACCTAGGGTTCATACATTTCCGAGACAGTCAAACTGCAATATAACTTTTTCGTTATGATCTGCATCAGGCAAAAGCCCAAAAGAAATTTATTATTGCAATATCATTGGATATAAAATCTGCATATGAGTCCGTGTACATTGACGGATTAATATACAAATGCCTACAGTTGGGAATAACAGGAAAATCCGCCAAATGGATTCATAATTTCCTACAAGATAGAAGGCTAAAAATAAGATGGAGAAATACATGTTCAAAATCAGTTCAGTCAACAAAAGGCATTCCACAAGGTAGTGTGTTGTCACCCATTTTATTTACAATCTTCATGTCAGACTTTCATGAAACTATCCGTCAAGGAGTTAAACATATAACATACGCAGATGACATACTTATTTACTGTACAGATGAAAAATTGGAAATAATTAAGAAAAAGTTGCAAGAAACTCTGTAGAACATAGAAAAATGGAGAAATTACTGGAAACTACAAATAGCTTATCATAAGTGTATAGCAGTTAACTTGTCCGGGCGTGGAGAAAATCCTGATTGGTCAGTACAGTGTAATAATGAAAAAAAAATGAATGGAAAGACAATCTAAAATTCTTAGGAATAATATTTACAAAAAATGGAAACTTCCAGTCGTTCGTAACATACTAAAAAAATAAAGCATCTAAAAGAATAAATATTTTAAAAGTACTCTCTAACAAAAATTATTTAGCAAGATCGCATCATCTAATCCAGTTAGCAAAATCATCTATCTGCAGTATTCTACATCACACTAGCAATATTTTTAGCTTAACAAGCCATTCAGTCACAAAACTTTTAGAAACAATACAAACGTCGGCATTAAGAATTGCATTAGGGTTACCTAGATTCACTCTGAATATTCTCCTGCGAAAGATTACAAATATTGGCACAGTAGAAACTGAATTTAGGAAAATATCAAGCAGATTTTGGTTAAAACATATTGGAACATTAATCACCTCTCAAAAATATCATCCAAAACAGCTGCAACTCCGTTGAAAAGAGATATCACATACCCCTAGTGAAAACAATAGAGGAAAAAAACATTAAAATATCCCACTTCATCCAGTTTAAGTATCCACAAATTCTCTCTCTAAACAATTTCTCCATCCATGTCGATAAATACAACTTCCAAGATAAATCTGTCACCAATCAAGAAATTATTAAATTTTTTATTGATTTTGCCTACTAGATCAATCCAACAGAATAGCCACAGATGCATCAAAAAATGTAGATGTAACCTCTATTGCTGGATGGTCTGAAAAAGGATCATTTGGATACATAGTTAACAATATAAATTCGGTCTTTTCTGCTGAAGCAATGGTGATCTGTCAAGCTATAGATGAATTAATCATTTATGAAAGAAGAAATATAATATATACAGATAGTAAATCTGTCCTTATCGTACTGCTGGAATGTAACCAAAAATCAGCAAGTATAATATTAAGATTAAAACACAAAATATGGCAAGCCTCAAAATTCTTCAAAGAACTTCAAATTATTTGGGTTCCAGCCTACAACGATATTATAATGAAGAAGCTGATAAACTAGCCAAAACGGTCACAAAAGATAATGTAGATATAGAGTGGATTACCATAGGAGACTTTTACTTTCACATCAAAAGTAACATTGAAAAATCTCAAGATAAAATATTCGAAAACAGTAAAGATGAATCAGTTGAAGACATCCCGAAGTGGAACTCGATGGGGAGATCTCTCAATTCACGCAAAGAAGATGCATTGCTTGCAAGAAGCCTAGCTGGAATGCTGCTGACTCCTGCTCTACTTTACCGTTTCAATCTGACTGATTCAGACAGATGCAGTTCATGCTATGCAATTGATAATGCTGAACATATAATCTTATATTGCCCCAGATATTGATGGAGTTTTCAATGTAAACAAAAACAAACATCAGTTGACCGGAAGCCATCTGAATTACTTCGGTTTTCTCTCTTCCCATTGAAAATCAATACAATAGAAAAAACATTTATTTGAATATTTTCAGGTATTTATTTCTGTTTTCGAAAATGTTTTTATTTTATCCATTAAAATCATAATTTTTAATAAGAGTGCAATCAGTGGTGATCCCGAAAATTTTTACTTAAATAATCCTGATGGATTAACATTATTAACAGATATTTCTCGGGGATTGTAACAATGATTCTCAATTGTTGATGAATGATATATTGTTACCCTCATTCTAACTCTTGCTATTATTTATCTCAATTGTTAATCATTTTCTTTAACTAATTTTCAATTTTATGCATTTATTCCAAAATTTCAGGAAATATGTTTTGCGCGCGATTGAACTATAAATTATTTCAAATATTAAGCAAGGTATTATTTATGCTTTTATTTATAGTACTATAACTTTTATTAAAATTTTCTTGCTCATGCTAGAATATATGAATTGGTATCAATAATGAGTAGAAGAAAATTGTTATGATGTGTTTATTTACTTGTTGCTTATTAATATTTTAGACAAATCTTGGTTTTTTATTGCAATTAAAATTTAATTCTTATTTTTAAGAATTGATTTAATATATATCTAATTAAATTAAGGATTGTAAACTGGGTCTGATTGGAAATTTGAACATCTTCACTTGCAAAAATAAATTTGTTCCAGCCGCATATAAATTGCAACCAAATGCTACGTAACATCTACTACCTTTATTTGCTTTCTGCATTTCAAAAAATTTTATAGGATAATTACATTTAAATTTATATTTCTCAAAAGCAATGGAAACTAGAGAAAACAAGCACAATGGTATAAGGCAATAATGGAATAGTAAGCAGGAAGTTTTGTGCTGGAAGTTTTTTAGATCTCCTCGGTAGTAGCGCTCTCTATTCTACGCTTTACAGAAACTTCCATCCATAACCAAGACCGGAAACAATTTTTGCGTAATTTAAAAATACAAGTGCAAATAACAAATTGCAAGCAGTTGATCAAAACCGTCACATCTAACTCAAAAAAACTAAACACGTTTATTAAATTCCTCTTAAAGCATCAACAGATTTTGAATATAGATCTTCATATACCAATAGAGACAAAAGCCGGAGCAGCTAAAAGTCTCAGAACAGCTACTAAACCAATCGCAACAACAAATACAAACAAACGTGGATGAAAATTAGAAATTTTGTTATGAATTTAGTAGATCTGATGTAAAGTCTGATACGAAAATGATTTTACTAAGGAAATGACATTAGGGATTTAAATTATTAAAATAAAATAAGTTATTCTTAATCTTTTTTTCAAATACATACATTATATTTTTAAGAAAGTCAATAATTAATGAATTTTGCATAATAATTTTGTGTACATTTAAAATGAAAACAAAAAGAAAAACGTGTGATACTACGGTTTTTTATTTTCCAGAAACATTATTGTCATCTATTCGAGGTATTTCTTTTGTTGCATTAAAAACATCGAAATTGTATAAAAATTAAAAGTAAAAAGTGTTTATTTGCAGATGTTTAATTATTAGTCATTACCTTATTTTGACGTGACAGAAAAGACTTAGAACTTTGGGATTCTGATCAATCAAAATTATTTTTGTCTGTTATTATGTTATTAAACATGTATACATGTGTCAAATATATAAATAGTTTATCTAGACAAAAATATTTTATGTACCTCTAATGGGAGTTCATTGAAAACTTGGAGTGAAAATTCGCCAATTTTATTTAATTTAACATAATAAATTAAAAAAAATATTTGAAAATGCCTATATAAATAAACTAAAACTAATTAATTATGAAATATAAATAATCAATTACATATGCAGTAAGATTTGCAATTAAAAAAACCATTGTCATGTTAATTTTTTTTCTCAAATATCAGATGCCTATATGATAAAGAATACAAACAAGTTTAACCACTAATTTTAAACAAAGGATTACTTGTAGTTATGTAATTCAATAATTTTTAAGTAATATATGCTTGCATTTACTGTTGTAATGTTAAGCCCAGAATTGAGTATAATGTAAAAATTTGAGACAAACTAAGCATGGAAAGCATAATTATTTAAAACATGCAAATAAAATTTCAATAAATTTAGAGAAATCAAGAAAAAATATGTTACAGTACATTACAAAATAATAGGTAAACATATTTTCTTAGATGATATCAGTAATTGCACTTGAATTACCATTGAAAAAAAATCTATAAAAATTATAAAATTTACCAGAATGGTGTAAAGGCATACTCTATGATGGTCTAAACTTTAGAGTTGTCCAAATAAAATGTATAAACAAAACAGAAAGATTATAGATTTCAGAGAAGTTCTCCTTTAATTTATGGTCATTCTATGGTATTTAGAAGTCTGCTGTCAAAATCTGAAAAATTCATGGAGAAAAGGATTATAAGGTGTCTATGACTCATATAACATATTAAATCATTTTATAAAAATATCACATTTTTAACTATTAAATAATTAAGGAAATATGCAAAATAGGAATATTACCTTAATTAAATATAGAAAATAGGTAATCAAAGAAAATATGCAAGATAGGTGCAATTCCATATTTTTATTGAATTCATATAATTTTGTTTTCATTTATATTCGCAAACTCCATTAACTTTTTTAAAACACAGTTTACCTAATGTTTTTTTTTCATTTACTTGGTTGAGTTTTATAATTAGAACTTAAAATAAAATTTTAAATTTATTTTAAGCTCTATATAGTTATATGTATGAAGTATTCAACGATTATAGTTATGCTAATCAGTAACTGTCAAAAGTAGAATTTAAACTTGTATTAATTTAAATTTTAAAAATTGAAATTAAGAATTAAAAAATAAAAGGCCTTTCTTTTTTAAATTTCTATCTGATTATTCAGTGGTTAATTTTTTATTTGATTATATAATTTCAATAAGCTATATAATTTCTATAATCAATATAATTTCAATATAAGCTAATAATATTGAAATTATATTGATTATATAATTTCAATAAGATATGCCTGTGACTAATTGCATTATATTTTATATGCAAATATACTGTGAATACACTTTAATAGTTTCAGTTCTTAAAAATTTAAAATTCTTTCCTTTGAATTATTTCAAACATAAATGAAATAAAATGCATTTTTAGAATACGTCTTTTATAAAATTGTTATGTAAGATTCTATAACATTGCAAGAGATGTAATAACATTGTTAAATTTCTTGATACTTAAACATTATGCTGTTGACCTTTTTCACCATCAAAATAAGTCCTCGGATTTTTCAAATTTTAAACTTGTTTTCAAAATGGGTAGAAAAACTAAATCATTTACTTATATTGTGATTGTAGCAAATAGATAAAAACTTTATAATTTAGATGGTACTAAATAACATCATTAAACAACATATATTTTTCGCAGATATTGTTGACCGAATAATATGTAAGTAATGATTTCTTACATAATCTGAAAAATATTATGTCAGTTTTGTTCTTCAGTTTTTATAAGAGAAATCATTTAACTTTTTAATATCTAATTTAAAAACGTTGATAAGAGAAGATATATCAAATAATATTAAAATATTCAAAAAATTCAATAATTAATAATGGGTGTCTTATGTTTGCAATACTGAAATTCCTGACAAACTTTATATTCATATTATAATATATATACTTAGTTATATATATTTTTCTGTTGCACAGCTTGTACAAGAATATCTAATACATGTAATAAAATAACAAAATTAATAAAAAAATTTTTTCACATATTTAAAGTCATTAAATTTCAAAATTCACTAATTTTTCTTATTGGAAAGGTATATCAAGGATAGCAGAAGGAAAAGTTTTTAATATAATAATTGCTTTAAGCTGTTTCTTATAGTTTGTAATATATATATAAATTGATTTGAAATTTTTAGTATTTTGAATTGTGATTGGTATTTTTTTATTTGATTAACTCAATTTTATCTTTAGCAAGTTGAACAGGATTGTAAAATTTTATGTAAAATATGAATTATATTTCTGTGTAAAATATACTGAATCATTTGATAGCAAATGTTTTATTTTTCATGTTTCATATTATACTCTGTATAACATCATAAAATTTAAGACAATCTTTTTTGAAATTAGTAAATGTCTATAAATTTTTTTTGTTAAATTATAGTACACTTTGATTATTAAGAAAGAAAAGTGCTTAGATTGAGATTGAAAATGAATAAGCAAGTCTCATAAAATACCTTGTTAATGGTTCCTAAGTTTCCAATTTTGCATTATTTAATATAATAAGATAGAATTATATTTATGTACATAATATTAGAACAGATATGGGAGATCAATAGACTTTAATGAGAAACTTATTTGAATATAGAAGGTACAAATTCTTTGCCTATCTTAAGTGATGGCATTTATAAATAACATGTTAAGTTTTTTCCCTTTGATTTTCCATGTCAATGTAATTCATTATTCTTTTAATAAACTATATTTCTTATCCTTATTTCCCTTAAAGTATATTGGCATTTTTGTATTTATGATTAAAAATTATATAACTAAAGTTTTTTTAATAATATTTTTTATGTACTTTATAGATGAACAGTATGAAAGTTCTTGTCATGAAAAAATTTTAAAGTTAAATTTTTGTGAGGATGCAATTCAACAAATTAATATTTTCAAAGAGGTATACATATATATATTTCCTTTTGCAATGAAATAAAATTTTAATCTTATAATTAAAACTTTAATTATGATCAAAAGTATTTTATTGATTGTTTTTATATTTTTGCTTAACTTTGACATGTAATAATTCCATTAATAAGCAGATAATAATTTCATGAAGAATCATATGTAGAATAAACATTTTTAATAAAAAATGGCAGGTTTGAAAATTGTCAATCTATATGTAATAAAGACAGTCGACAATATATTAATGTATATAATAATCAAATTTTGATTTATTGAAATGAATAGTGAAGATATTGAAAGCACACTATTGTGTTATAGATTTTTTTAAAGTTGTTTAATTTTTGAAGAACTTTAATAAAATTTTGTTTATATATATTATTGATTTTATTCATTAATTGGTGTGACTCTTTTGATGGCACCATCTTTTTAGTTCATATTACAATTTATTTTTATTATTCCCATTGTTGGAATGATTTAATTACAATTTTGAATGTATTTTTTAATTACAGTTTTCATAATTTTGAAATTTAGCAATTACAAAGATATCTGAAAAGATTATGGGGTAAAATATTAAAACTATAAATTTAAACTATATAAATTAAATTATACTGACTTATCTTCTATGAGAGTGAATCTAAGAAAAGCTTTTTAGATACTGTGGTATAGATTTTGCTTGTTGATTTTGATCATTCCTAGATATGCTTGTGGAATCAAGCTGTTTAAAATGTGCATTTGTATGCTTGGTTGCTTTGTAACTAAAGCTTTCCGTTTAGAGCTCTTAGTGCTTAAATATGTACTGCAATTAAAATGATGATTCATTGCATGATAAGATAAGCTGATTGAAATATTTAGTGATTGTGGTGGACATTTTTTCTAAAAGCTTGTATAGAAGAAACCTTTGATCAATAAAGATGCTAAGTAAGTTAGAATTCCCTGTTAGCTACTCATTTTGGAGGGGGGGGGGCCTGTAAAGAATCGAATGAAGTTTCACATATGATGTATTATAGAATTGTAGATGCTCTCACAAGAAGAGTTTGATGCATGTCTTATTGAATAATTTATTAGATATAAAGATTTGTATTATTCCCTGTCTTTTGATTTCTTCTGTGGACCCAAGTCATTTTTCTATTTTCATATCAGGTCTTTGTCACTATCAGTTCAGAATTGAAAAATGTTTCTGAACCACATTTTCTGAGGGTGAAAATTTCTATTCATAAATGGTGGAAATTAATTACATGGATTTCTCAGTCATTTTAATAATCATGATCAAAAGACTACTGGATTAGATAAGGAGAACTTGAGAGGGACAATTCTCTGTGTTGATTTACATTCAAATGATTTAGGGTTAATTAAAAATGATAACTTGCCACCTTCTAAATAGAAAATAGCAAGAGTTATTTGCACCTACAAAGGAAACGATAGAGTAAGAGCTGTACTATATCTTAAGTGAAATAAAAAGACTAATCCATGAGCTGGTCAAACTTCCTGTAGAAAATTGATTTATATGCTTCATTTATTTATGTTTAGATTTTATTAAGAAATTTGGTTAGTTTTGATTTTAATTTATGATTTAGATTTACAATTACCTTTGTTTAGTTTTAATTTAAGTTGATGAGCTCGCAGAGTCCCAATGTGTTCAACCCCATTTAATTAACCATAAGATTTTTGGATTTTAAATTTATAATTTCACATGTAATTTTTTTTATCAACTATCATATTTTTTTTAATATTTATATTTAAATGATATGTGTATTAAATCATGATATCTATATTTAAATGAAAAAATTATCATGCATTTTTTACAAATCGTGTTAATTATAAAGGATAAACATATTAGCTAACTGCTTAAGTGTGTATGTAGATACAAAAAATCATTTAATAATTTTGTTAAAAACTCTTCTAAATTAAAAAAATAGAAAATTTATATTCTATATATTTTAATAAAAAAAATATTTCTTTATATATATATATATATATATATATATATATATATATATATATATATATATATATATATATATGCATATACATTGGTTTATTTTTTCTTTTTGAAATAATTTCATAATTTTTAATTTTGAATGAATTTTATCATTTTTTACTGTATAGCTAATAAATTATTGCTTTTGCTTAATAAAAATAATGATCAGACTTTTGGTATAATATGTGAGTTAAGTTTCAGATAATTAACTTAAATAGCCATAGTTTTTGTATAGAATTTTTAATAAGCATCTTCAACTATTAAATATTTGAAATTTTGTATAATGTTTTGATTTGTCATTTTGATTATTTTTTAGATTCATAAAATTTTATTGCAAAATCAAACTCAATCAAGCAAATTATATATAGATACCTTGAGCTGTGCATTTTATCAAGCACCTCATAATAGTTTACAAAGAAAGACTCTAAACAGGTTATAATTTTTATATTCATTTATGAAATTTTTCAGTATTTTCAGAAAAATCTAATTTATTTGTTTAAAATTTTTATTTTTTGTTCTAGGATTTTTTTGGACCTTGCTGATCAATTGAAAGACATTGTTAATTTGTCTTTAAGAACCAACATGAATTTTTTTATGCATTTTTATTTGGAAAATATTTCAGTTCAACAAATAATAAAAAGCACTAATTGCTTAATGGGCCTTCTTGAAAACTTTAAAATCGGTATACATATACTTCTATATTTTTTTAAAAATGATTTGTTATCTTTAAAAGATTTTAAGAGTATATTTATTTCCTATTATTTCTTTGCTTGACAATTATATAAAAAATAAGCAATTTATTTAATATGTTTAGCATATATATTGTTAATTTTTTAAATGTTTTATAAAGAAGATAATACAAAAATTAATACTAAAGGCTTAGAAACACTGAAATAGGAAAATAGTTATATTCTTACAATTTTTTTTTAAGATCATTATTTTAAGTTCTTGTTTATCACAAATTTGTGGTGAGTTTGCTTGTACAAATAATTACTGTTATGTACCAAATTACAAAGAAAGGTTTATCTGTTTTATTTATCATAGGCATTTTTAAGCCTCTTCAGTATCTCTTTTCAACCTTATTATGTGTTTTATCATTCTACATTTTAAATTTTAGAAATAATTTTATAATTATAACTTATCTTTTGTTAACAAATATTTGTGAAAGTTCTTTATATTTTGACAATTACATTTTGATTTTATATTTTTATCATCAGACTAATATTGTATAGCATTCTAAACATTTTCACATAAAATCAATAATGAACATCACTGGATTAAGCTCTCATTTGTAACTAAATACTTATTATAAGCTATGATGTATTGCAAAAATTTCTAATAAAACAATAAACAAATATAGAAATCAATACTATATAAAATTTTTCCTCATAAGCTTACATCTTGTTTTATTTGTGAAAAGTGCAAAATAAGTAAGATTTTTATATTTTAAGTAATGATTATTTAAAAAGATCTGTTTCAACATTATGAACCAATTTTTTTATGTTCAAGTTGTAATTAAAATTACTGTAATTGTAATTACTGATCATTTGTAAGATCTTCTGTGTAATTATTATATCTTAAAATTGACTGATAGTGTTAATAAGATTTTGATGAAATTTTCCCTAACAGTAAACAATGTAATAAATGTATTTTTTTCATTCTTATATAACCTGAAAATTTATTTGTCTACCTTTCAAACTCAAAATTAAATGTTTTACTAAATAGTTTGGGGCAATAGTACACAAATTCAGCTTGATGATAAATTTTATTTCTTGTTGATGTTCATTTAAGATGTATAAATTTCAACTGTTTTGTGTACATAGCTTCTAATTTTTACACTTCAGTTGTACATTGTATAGGTTTTGATTTAAATGTATGATCTTATAGTTGTGTGATAAAGTCATACAGATTTATATTTAATGGCACTAATTTATAGGTATTTTAAAATTAGTCTGAAAATCTAAAAGTGCCCTTTTCAGATCTCTATCTCAAATTATTTATTTTAAAATATGTTTATAATATACCATACCTCTTGTTTGTATAAACATGTAACACTCTATTTATGTTTATCATTAATATTTTATCTATTTTTTAAGTCAAAAACTGCTTACAAAAAATGTTCTTTATTTTATTTTCTAAAAAATTGACTATACTTTTCAAATTTCATATCAAGTGAATGATGAAATATAAATAAAAATACAATGCACTAGTGTGAAAGCAAATTGTTTCAAAAATTTTTATTCTGTATTATGTGCAGAACTAAAATAAAATAAAATCATTTTTAAACAAGTTGTGTGTATATTTTTTATAATCAAATATTTAGAATATTATTTTTTTCAAAAAAAGGAAGTATATGATGAAGCAAACCTTTTCCAAAGGTACTGTAAATTATTATTAATTATTTTTTAATATTCCTTTTTTCCACATTTTTCTGTCTCATAAGAAATCAAATTTATATTCTGATAATTTTCTTAAGAAAAGATAAATTTATTTAATAAAAATAACTTTTTAAATGAAGTAACATTTAAAAACTATTTATATCTTTATAAATGGAGAGGTTAAATATGAATAAAATTTTAATGAAGATGTGCTGTGTGTGTGCATGACATCTTACCCTTACAATCATAAAAATAAAAAGCCTGAAGTGAGCATTAATTCATTGGAATAAAAATTAAAAGTATTTACAATTTTTTTTAGCCTTTTCTTATTTATCATTTATATTAAGATCTTGTACTAAATAACTAAATATTGTTCCCCCCTTTTTAGCTTGTTTATTTCATGGTGAGTGTTGAGGAGTTTTCTAGTTTTCCTTTTTTGTGATAAGTAAATATGTTCACACTCTAGGAAAAGTCATCCTGAAAGGCAATAAAATGCCTTGAATGTTAAAATAACTTTACATCATCCTTTAGCTGTAGTTTTTGTATAATGGATTTTCATAATGTAATAAATGCATTGAATAATTATAAATATAAAAATCAAAATCTTTTCTGCTCTGTAAATCATATTGCATATATATAAAAATATTATTTGTGATAACATTGTAAACAGCATAATTATATCCTTTCTTTTTTTTAATAAGTGCTCACCTTTAAATAAACTAAATTTTCATAAATAAATTTCTTTATGAAGTTTACTTTTTGTAGATGAGGGTGAATTGCAAGCATTTTATTCTTTTATTGATCTTAACAATCGATTAAACTTTTTAGCTTTTGTATGTGATATTAATTAAGTGCTTACAAATTTTTGAGTGGAATTGACTATCATTATTTTTAATCCTTATATAAATCAGTATGTGGTATTTTGATACAGATTATAAATTAAATATTTTTTGTTTTAGTAATACTGATTATATTTAAATAAAAGGTGAAGGAAAATTAAATAATATTAAATGCATTATTTTTTTTAGGTCCATATATCATCGAGGAGGAATTTGTGACAGGTAAAAAACTTTTCTCTTTCCATCTAACTATGTCTACCCTTTCTATATTGGTAATTTAAAATATAATATTTTTAATACTTGATATATTTTGTACATTTGTACAACTGCTAATGTATTTCTATTTATTCCAGTTTGGAAATTACTGTCAATTATTACAGATTTTATGGCAAAAAATTTTAAGTAAGAATTTTATTTTAATATCTTTTTTTTATTTGATTGTAAAAAGGTTATTTGATTATTTTAATTATTGTTCTCCATGCATGTGATTAGATATATTGCAGTTATAATTTGTCCATAACCCTTTTTGATTCAAGTATTTTTTAATTTAAATAAATTTTATATTCATTATGTTCATTATTAGCTATGTACTGAGTTTTTTAAATTCTAGACCAACATTTTTATTTTAATATTTTAAATATTTTCACTTTTCATTTTCAGTCCTAATTGTGATGAATTAAATTCAGCTAACCAAGCCTTATTGAAAGTAATTATTCTTATTCTTCAAAAATGTGGAAAAGTTAAGCATTTGTTGGAACATATGACTAATGATTATAGTCAAAAGATTAAGGATTTTATAATGATTTTATTAGAAAACGGTAAGTTTGAGGCTTATATAATTTTTTTATGAATATATAATCATGATGAAATAATTATCCAGGAGTAGCATATGCTGTTATATGTATTGCTTTTATAGTATTAAATTTAAAGGAAAAATATAAGTAAAACTCATATCACTTTACTGCTTATACACACACATGTACACAGATACAATCACACATACTGGTTTGTAAAAATGAAGGGGAAAGCATAAATTGTCATAAAAGTAGGGAAAAATAGTAGAATGTACTGCAAAATTAATCAAAAATAGACTTTTATCTGGTAATGCATGTATGATATTTGCATATGTAACACATTGTATGTAACAAACACAATTATAGAATGAATAAAAAACAATTCTGGTGATATCTGCATGAATTTAGCTCATCTTAAATCATTATGAAAAGAATCAAAGAATGAGTAATGTTGATGAAGAGTTTAGGAATTGCTTACATTATTTCATGACCATGGAGATCATTTCAAACCACAAGGACCACATCCTTCACTTTAACAGGGGTTTTCCATTAACAAGAATAACCGTGGACCAATATTTATACAGTTGATGAGAAAAAAAAATCATGGTTACAATCTAAATGTTAAGACATTTCATATGATTTATTAAATATCTTGATATCATGCCTTACTTGATGTATAGTGAGTTGTATAAGCATTTACCAAATAAGATTTATGTTAAGCAGGATGGTCTACAAAATTAACAATTTTTGAATGAAAAACGAAAGCAAATAAGTTGAGCACCGTTTATAATGCTTTATTTTATATATTAATACATTTTTGATTAGCAAAAATTTGAAATAAAAACATGGTATAAGGTTTTCACTTTTATTGAAAGAAACTTAAGTTGGAGGCGTTTCCATTCTGGTCTGTATCAAACTTTGAAACTGTTGATTTCCAGAGTTACAAAGTAAGCTCAGTCACTGGTATTAAATCACTGAGTAAATGGAATGTTGGATCACTGATACAAAATTCTATTTTATTCAGCACAATATTGCGGTGTATTTAATTACTGTTATTATATAGCTTTTACAGATAATATTTTAAATTTAAGTAATGTATTACTTTTTTTAACACTGATTTGTGTATTTATTATTATTTTTTCTTCTCAGATTCAAACCTTAAAATCAAAGCTGAAATTGGCTTTGTTTTTGTTATTAAAAATTTCTTTTAATTCAATCATAAAATTACAAATCTATTTACACACATACAAACTCAGTTATTTACTATTTCAAATATTTAAACCTTACTAACAACATGGTTAAGCACTCATGTGGAGTTCATAATTTACACTAGATATCATAATCATAGTTTAAAGTTATAAAATAGGTGGTGCTACACTAAAAAACTATTGACTGTAAAATTATAAAAAAAGCAGCTTACATAAGACAAATTCTAGTACTAGGTCGGCCTATGTTGAGGGCTTTGAAAACCTGTCTGTTCATTCATTCAGCATGACTTTCTTCATCTGGACTGATTACAGAAATTTACTTCTTTTTCTCCTGTCTAAAAACTCATAGGATTTGATTATTTCAAATTAGTGATTTTACTCTTTATAGATTCCAATAGAATGTCAGACCTGAATAACCAACTGAGTCGTTTTTAGTGGCATGTGTTTCAACCTTTTCTTATAACTCCTTCTCCAACGCGCCTGTGTCTTCAGCCTCCTTCCCTCGTTCTCTTCTTGAAAAATCGGCTTCCTTCAAGTCCTACGTTAGGGGACTCCACTTTGTCTAAAGGGGGAATGGGGAGTTGATTTAAATAAAAATGACTTCCAGCAAGGGGAAAAAATGGGCAATTAAAATTATCCAGCTATAGTGAATACAACAATATTATATTTGTATACACTTCATTGCACTGGGATTGCTACAGAATTCTTGAATTTGAAAGATAGTCAGTACATACTTTATATTATTAAGTTCTTAAAATAAAATATTATTTAATATGCTAATAGGAAGAAGCTTCGTAATTATTTGACTGCACATTACCAATAACTAGCACATACTATGCAAATTTTGTTATTGACAGCATGTTTTCCTGTACTTATCCCTGAGTTGGGTTCTATAAAACTATGCAAATGTAACTGGTGATCACACAAATTGATTATTGTGTATTAACAATTCCTTGTTAATATTGCCCTCAGAATTTACACATATTGTGAATACTGTCAATGAGTGATCACATCCTTTTCTAAACTTTAGTTTTTAATATTAAATTGTTTCTGTATTTTACTAAGTTGTGGTTCTAACTATATTTCCGGTAAAATGTATTTGTATTCTTTTGATCTCTTGTTTGGATAATTTTCTTTTTTGTTGTATGTTTTTTCATTTTGAATTTATTAATGTGAGCCCATGAAATTCTTCTACATGATATAACTTTTTAAAAACTGTCTTATTGCTTTCATCTTGTCTTGTTGCTTTTATCTTTGAATGCATTCTAATTCATTTGTTTATATTTTAATTAAATCAATCATTATTTTTAAATGTTCTTTATGTGCATTGAACCACTTTGATCTTATTTATATATATTTTATATTTATGTATTTTGAAATCATTTTTAGTTTAGTCCTAATAATTTAAAGACAAAATACTTTGATTATATTTAACATATCATTTCACACGTGTTTATTTCAAATGTATATTTTTCATTAATATTTTAGATTTACTGCTGTAATAACAAATACACAAATTTACTGTGACTACTATTGCATAATTTATCTCCAGTAAATGTTTTGTGTATATTTTAATCATAAAATGTGGGTATTCAATTATCTGGAAGCTGTTAAAATGTGGATATATATATTACGATATTATTTTAAAGTACTAAAAATATGATTATAAATAATTGTGAATAGTTTGTAGAGTTAAATTTGTAGTAATCAAACATGTTTTTAAAATTTTGATCATGTATCCTTGTTTATAAGTCTTTATTTAGTTTTACCTTAAAAATATTTTAAATATTTTGCTGTGTAAATAAAACAAAACTAATGAAAATCGTTCTTTTGCAAATTTCTTTACTTTTTGTAATTATTTTAAAGTGAAATATTTTTATACTTTTTAGTAAATGGTTCTATCAGTTTTAACTTAAAATTAATGAATTTTTAAAAATGTAGTTTTAAAATTGTGTTACAAATAAATTAATTTAAATATGTATATATTACAATTTCTTTGAATTCCTTTTAATGAATTTTGGTTTCCTTTTTGTAATGTTCTGTATAAAATTTTTAACACACTTCTAAATAGTGACACTACGATGACTCAGGCAAAAAGAACAAAAGTTCTCTGGGTCTTCTGCTTCTCTTATTTATTTTTCCACTTTCATAAAACCAGTTACTCTTCCACCTTGTGAAACCAATTAATTTTTGCTCTCTCGTTCTGCCAATCAGCGATTCTGGTCTGGACATTAGAGAATTCACATTCTAAACCATTCACTTTATTATTTATATTCACTTTGCGTTTAGTTCAAATTTTGACTACATTTCTCTTTAGTTCTTAACAGTTCTGACTCAGCCATCAACTTGCCTTTCTCAACTATTCTTTATTTTTATTGATTTGCTCTTTTACTTCTGGCTTTATCAAAAATGCTACTAGCAACTGAACTCGTCATCTTTCTCTAATAGAAAATTCGTTTTTATTCAGAGCAATAATCTTCATGAATAGATAATTAAAGATAAGGTTAATGAAAAGTTTTAATGAAAAAAATTGGGCAAAATATTAAAATTTTGATTGAGTCTGTAACCATACAGACAATAAAATTAAATACAGCAACTATAAGACAATGTAGCAAATATGAAATTAGCCATATCTCTTTTAAATGTACAATATGTACTTTGTTATTTTCCACAATTTAAATTTGATTATTTAAAATCCTTTAAAATTTTTAAAAAAACTGTGTTGAGGAAGTAAAACAGTTATATATATTTTAAAAAAGGTCTAATGATTCAAGCATGTTGATTAAAATGTAAGAGAATTAAAAAAAAAAAGATTAACTAAAGTTAAAACCAGATTTCTATCTGTAGGAATTCAACATATGAAGTGTTAAAAATTTTTTAAATAAAGATCTGATAATATTGCCTCTTGGAATGTTCAGCATTAAAATTTTTAATTTCACAGATTCAAATTTTGAAGATATGCAGAGTTCAATCGATATTTTAAAAATTTTTAACTAGAAACTTCAAATGTTTTTTTAGAGAAATATGTTTCTCTCTCTAAGATCTTAATTCTGGTTTAACTAATGATAAAAAAGGTATAGAATTACATTATTAAAAATAGCAATTTGAAACAAATTAAAAAATTAGGGAAAGAATTGTTGAAAGATTTGTCAGAGTGGTTTGGATGGATTTCCACTAATGGATTTGTCATGCAAGCATCTTTATTAGATTCCAGATTGAAAAACAGTTTTTAAGATGATGGGGAGTATGATTAACACTGTAATAGTATAGTGGAAAAACTAAGAGTATTAAATTTACAACAAAAGATAATAGTTTCTACTGATATTTCTTTATCTATATTTGCATCTTCTAATACTACAATTTGTAAGAAATGTGATAGAATTATAATCAAACAATAAGAAATACAGCTTATTTTATTGAACTAGATAAATATTTACAAAAACCTTCTTAACAAGGAAATGAAAATTCCCTATTATGGTAAGAATTAAGAAAAAATGTTTATCCTGTGTTGCATCTATGGGTTTTAAGAAAATTGTGCTTCTCTGCTACATAAGTGCAGAGAGAATGAGTTTTTTTTCAAAAGCAGGACGAATATGCTCTGAAAAAAGAAATAGACTTCTTCTGGGAAATAAGGCCATATATTATTTTTAAATTTAAATTTAGAATAATATATGACTATAAAATAATAAAAAACTAATAAAAAAATTTTGTTACTTTTTAGATTAAATAATTTCATGTACATTTTATGTAAATTTTTGTAATTAAATTTAATTTGTTTAATTTTAAATCATAATTGCAACTATGATATAATTACATCAATCTATATTAATATTTTTTGTATATGTAATAAAAACTTATTTATTTCAGGTGTTTTATATTTGTATTTATCTATTTATAATTTAATTCTTAATTAAAAATGAAATATAGTTTTCAAAGAATGTTTTTTAATTTTTCACTGATGAGTGAACTAATGAGTCATAAAAAAATTAATTCCATTCAGTGAGTGAGTGGCTTAAATCTGATCCCACAAAGGAATGTCTGTCTCTAGTTAAAATCATATTGATTCTTTTTTTATTGCATTATTTTATCATTTTATGCAATTCAACATTTAAAAATATATGTTTCAAAGTTTGAGATTAATTTTGTAAAATAAAATTTTCATGATTTTAGATGGCACTAATTTAAATTGTCGTTTAAATGCTGGTATAGCTCATTGCTATTATATCTGTTGCAATTCAAAACCTGTAAAGGTAAATAATCTGCATTTTTATTATTGATATTTGTTATGTTGCTGTTTAAAATGAAACTGATGTTTAATTGTTTTTACCTTTTATGTAATATTTTTATAATTTAAAATAGTATACAATATATATTTTAAACAATATGCCTGATTTTGGAAACCTATATTTTTAAAATATATTCAAGCAAGATACTATATAATATAAATGTAAATATAGGAGTCATTATAATTAATACTAAACTTTTATTTAATAAATTATAAAAAAATACCTGTTATTCAAAAAAAATAATCATTAAAAAGTAGTTTTTATTATTTTCAATTAAAATTTTTAAAAATTTAATATTTTTTAAATGAAGCTCTGACAAAACAAAATATGCATCAACCCAAGTTTTCCTGACAAATAAAACTTTTATAATATAATGACTAAAATAAAATCACTTTTTGTGTTACTAATTTTATTAAATTTTTCTTCAATTAAATTATAATCCAAATCAAAAAATTCCGAGAAGATGATATAATATCTTAAAACATCTGATGCAGAATTAAAATATTCATATGATTAATTTTTTTTAGGAAACAATTTATGAATTTAAGATTTTATTTTGATTTTAGTTCTGTAAATGTTAAGATATTCATTCAAAATTCATTGAAAAACTTTGCTACTTTTATTATGGTTGCATTGCATATATATATATATATATATATATATAACAGAAAACTTTGCTCTCTTTTTTCATGTTATTTAATGTCCCACTGAAAAATTAGAAAATTCACTATATTTCATTAGTAAAATATATTAATCACTTCAAAATAATTCCTTTTAGATATGTTTTATTTTTTAATAATTAATTTAATCTTTGCAAACAGTGTACAATTAAAATAAAATTTACCTAATAATCAAAATTATTTGTTTGAGTATTTAAATTTTCTTTGATTTAACACGTTAATAATATGAAAAAGGAATAAGTGCAAAAATTAAATTTTCATTTCTTGTGATTATAAGTCATGTAAATATATTTCTTTTTAATAAATAGAAGTGAAATTGTAATTTTATTATTATTTATAAACTAAAAATGTATAAAGATTTCTGTGAATTTTTATTTTGATGAAATTTAAGTTTCAAAATAATCTTAAATATTTTGGTTAAATAGTTTGTATTTATTTTTATGTACATATACTATTTTGAAAACTGTTCCTACTAAATTTCTAATAAAAATGGTGGAGTGATTAAATTTTCCACCATAATTGTTTCATACAATCCATCATCAAAAATTTGAGGAGTTAAAATTTTCAGCTGAGCCTTTATTGAGAAGCTGAAGTAAATCTAAAGAGGTTTCCTTTTACATAAAGGAAACCTCTTTTCAGTTATTTCATTTGCATGCTTATACCGAATCTGTTAAGAATATAAATATTTTCGTATTATGTACTTAAATGTATCATAAATGTTTAAATCAATTTTGTCTCTAAAATTTTTGCGAGGACTGAAAAAGTACATTTGGATGTTATTTTATTTTATGAAGTTAAAAATAAAAATATTTTTTTTGCATTTTTATTTCTCATAAGATAACAGTTTTTTTTTTTAAGAATTCTTAACGACTAATTTATTATTGTAATATATGTATTTTAGATATTATTCACCAAGAAGCTATAAATTGATTTATGAAGAAAATTACATGCATTGATTTGTAGTTAATATTTTAATTTATTTTTAAATTTCTAGGAAAGTTTGTTTATTGATGAGGAATATTCTTTACAGCAACTAAAAACATTTTCTCAACCATCACAGTTATGCATTTTAAGTGGCATCATGGCTGTCATTCCACTAGAAGTATTTATTATGAGGTGCAAAAATGGCTTACTCTCTGAAGAAATTCTTCACAAGATAATTGAAATTTCTGAAAAGTAAAATAAGTTGCATTTTTAGTTTACATTAATTCTTAGAATTTTATTCAACATATTTTTTACTCCTTTGTTTTATTTAGCACAGAAGATTCTGATTTGTTGTTATTATGTTCAAGAACTTTGATTCAATGGAGCAGTGTTATGTGGTATGTTTATTTATTAACTCTGTGTTAACCATTATAAGACGTAATTATTTTTTGTGTTGGATATATTTCATTTTATATAAGAACTCCAGAATACATTGATGTTGCTATTTTTCAACACATTTTGTCATGGAAATTAATTTATAGCTGTAAACAATGAGTATATCAAAAGTAAGAAAATATTTTCTTGATTTAATATGTGAAAATTAAAGTTTTAATTATTTAGTCATATTTCCTAAATAAGTCTAATATGTCTCGATTAAGGAAACTACCTATAATTTATTTGGTAGATAATCAAAGATTTATTGCGTTTTTTTTTTTTTAAATTTTGCTTGTGATAGTTCTATCTGGATGGCAGATATTTATAAAAATATGATAAGGTTTACAAAGTTTGTTGTTTTTTAATAAATAATAAACTTTGCTATTAAAAATGTGATAGGAATATGTGCACTTTCTATTAATAACTTAATTGGTAGATTGTATAGATTATCTTCAAAGATGTTTTTTAAGAATGTATAGTAATCATTCAAAAATGGATACAGAATTTATTTGCAACGACACTGTTTTAAACAAATGACTATATTTTTCATAACCATTATATGCCTATGCTTTAAAGCTTGCATTTTAAAAATCATTCACTACCTTCATAAATATCTTGAATAAATTTCATTACATTTCTTAAATACATTTAAGTAAATAAAATCTGTTTATCTGCAGAATTTTCGCCTGGGGCTCAACTGAGAACAGTTTCCCTGAAAGGAATAAAACATATCAGGATGCTTTTCTCTGGATAAGATAAAACATAAGCATTGTTTTATTTCAGAATTTTGATTACAGTATTTGTAATCTATTCAAATCATAGTTAAAACTGACTTGAATTCATTCTTAAGTTGCTTATGCTGTGATGTGTAATTGTTTTAAGTAATATAATGTTCCAGAACTCTGCTTGCTTCGAAAGCAGAGATGTAGTTCCTTCCTTTTTTTAAACTTTATCTATATATAACTGTTAAGTTTTAGAAAAAATTATTCCTATCATTTAATCCCTCTCTTTTTTTTACATCTCCAAAATATAATATTTTAAAAACAACAATTCTATATTTTTGATTTTATAAAAAATTATTTTTATTCACTACCATGAATATGTTTGTATTTCCCAATGTGCTTTTGATAAGAACTGTTATAAAATGCAGATAAATGAATTTGATATTTTATAACTTCATAAGTAATAAGAAGTTTCAAGCATTCCTTATATCATTTAATTTGCTTTAGCTGATCTATTTAAGAGACTCTCTTCTGTAGTGCAAAATATCCGTTTAAACAAATCTACACAACTGTCATAAAAAATAAATACCATGTTTGTGTGAATATTGGATGCACCTAAGCTTTTGGCATAAGATTGTAGTACAAATTGAACCTCAAATATAGGCCACATTGCTAAATTTGTAAAAAGGCTCTTGATTTTCTGAGACTGTTTCAGCTGTGTAAAATAAGCAGCTAAAAGTTCTCCTTTGATTACAAGGAATATTTTGCTGGATAATATTCTCTGGCACACTGGGGATTGAGGGAAACAAAAACTGAAAGAAACTTTAATCTGGTGATTGTTCTTGATGGAATGACAAATATGTTGCAATCTTTGGAGTATATGTGTAAATCACTCATTCTAAATTAACTTTACAATCCTTGGAAATTACATGAACAAAGCATCTTTGATATCAGAAACTTGCTTGCAGTGTGCATCTATCAGAAATTTACAATTGGATTTCATTTTCTTAATGGTCAATATCAGAAAAATTATCAAGATAAATATGAAAAACTGAAATCAATTACCTTGATAGATTCAAATCTTATCTTTGTAATAGTAACTTTGAGCAGCATTTTGCATGATCTAATTAGGATGAAGAATCAATTAGTGATAGTAATAGGATTGTAAACTACAGTTGCTATAAGTTTTTTTGCTGTTTTTTAAATTTCTGATATTTTACAAAATTAATTGTTATAACTTTTAATGGTATTGATTTTAACAAAATTTTCAGAAAATTCAAAGGTATGTGTCATTCTGAAATCGCCAATTTTTAGTCTTTTATCTTATTGTTGAGAATTTTTGCTAAATCAGAAAAAAAAATGTTTGATTGTAGTCAGAACTATGATATTTCAAGCCAAAATTTGGAAAAAAAAATGCTGCCTATATTTATGCAAATACACTATTATTATTTTTTCAAATTACAATTTTAATGAAATCTGTTTTTTATTAGAAGCTGCAGCCTATCAAAGAGCTGACAAGCTTGCTTAGCTAGTAAAATATAAACATAAATTCTTATAATTTGAGATATTTTAAAAAAATTATTAAATTAGATTGTAATTTATTTAAAATTATGTCCCTGAGTTGTTTATCATGTATTAGTTTTTATTCTTATATAGAAATACAATTTATATATAAGATTAGTAAATATCAATATCAGTTTTTATGTTCACCATTTCTTTAGTTATTTTACATTCATATTCAAAATATTTTCTATGAAATAGGTATGGGAATATTAACACTTTTAGCATGCAAATTAAGAGTATTTCAATTTTTATATTACTTACCATTTTTGGAAAAGTTATTAACATTTGTGCTTTATGATTCTTTCTGATAGCAAATTTGTTTACATCTTATAGCTCTATTTTAAAATTGGATGAAAAAAAGATCCAAGAAAGTATGCTTAAAGAAGCTAAAAAAATGTTTTCAGAAGAAGGTAGCAAAATTGATATAATTTTCAAGTACATATTGTTATACAGAGAACATTACATTGATGTAAGTTTTTTGATCATAGTGAAAAAAAAACCTTTACGTTTATCATTAAAATATTTACTTTATAAATGATTATTTTAAAATCTTAATTTTATATTTTAATGGATTCAGTGTTGATAACATTTACTAAATTTATTCACATTTTATATTAGGATTAAGTATGTAAACTTAAATAGTTAAATTCTTTAATTTTTTAATGCAGAAAATGTTTTATGGAATTTTAATTAATTCTTGTTTTAGACTTTAAGACATCTGAGTAGGGATTTATTCAAAAATTTGTTGAATCTTCATATGCTGTCCATTGACACTGGTGAGTTTCTCATAATTTAAATATTATTTTAAGTTTTTTCTCTTTCTTCAAACAATTATTTTTAGTAAAAATATGAAGAAAATGATAGAAATTGTATTGTTTGTTTTATTTAATATATATATGTATAATTTTATTTCCATTTTTTTTGCATATACCAATTTGCTCTATTTAGTTTTTTTTCATACATATTTATTTATTACACAATTTATTAAATAATTTTGAATTAAATTATGATATAATGACTTTAAAATGTTCATATAATAGCATTTTTCTGAAATTAAATTTCTTATTTGATTATGAATTTTTACTTTACTATGCAGTTTTTGTAGCTGTCTTTTCTTAATTATGAGTTCACTTTTTAATTTAGTTGAGAGAGAAAAGGAGAAAATATAATTTAATATTGTTATTGATATTAACATTAATGCTAAAAATTATTCTTTTTACATGGTCCAATCATTCTGTCATTTAAAATATATGGAACTTGATGCAATATAATTTACATAATATTTATCTGATACAGTAAATGTCATGATGATAAAATATCACTTTTCTGATTCTCTTGGTACATTTAAATTCACCGATCATAAAAAAGCATATCATAATATTTCAGTATTATTTGGGTTCCAAAATACTTTTTCACTCTTAGAGATTTTTTAAATATGATGTTCCATCATGTTTTCAGTGCTATTATATATTGTATGGAGATGTTGATGTAATGTTTTATTGTATTAGAGCAGCTTATCAAATATGTGTTTTCTTATTGCAAATTTTATTAGTTGAGGACAGATATTTATTCCATATTCATGTTCACTTCTGGATGAATAAGTGTGTAAAACATAACTGTATATGTTGTAGTACAAAATTTGACTGATATTTCCATTCCATTGTAGAAATTTTTAATGTAGGTTTAATAAGCGTAATTTTTTTAGAATAAAAATTATTAAAAATTCAATTCATAAATATATTTGATTGTTTAATATATTTTATTGTTTATATATATATTTGATTGTTTATAATTTTTACTAACACAAAAGAACTTAATAAATAAGCCTACCCTGAATAGAGAGCAAAAAGGGGGCATATATGAATAAAGAAAATAAGTTTGAAGGTAAAAAAAAAAAAAAATTAAAAAAATCTGCAAAAAAATTCCAGCAATTAGTTACTGAATAAAACTTTCAAAACAAATGATATACATATTCATAAAATCTGTTAAATATTGTACAAGAGAATTTATTATTTCTTTTTATTTAATGTTAAAAATTGTGTTTCAATCACATTAATTATAATCAAGGAAAATAAATTTTTTCTTATATACTTGACTACATTGTCTAATGATGTTTTAGGAAAATATTTTAATTTACATTTGTTACAGAATTTTGGAGTTTTTATACTTTAATCAAAAAAATCTATGTCTAGAAACTAATTCTAACATGTTTTAAGAAAAATATTTTGGTTCCAATCATGAACTTTAAAAGTACACATTACTGGCAATAAAATTTTATTTGAGAAATAGTGTAATTATTATAAATATTTTCTTAAAAAATTCTAACCACAAAAACGCTATATGCTTAATGCTTAAATATGCTTATATGCTTAATTTAGCTAAGATACTTAATTTTGTTAGCAGGGTATTACATTTTTATCCTGTTAAATTGTTAAAAAAATGTTTAGTAATTTTATAAAATAAAAATAAATACATTTTAGTGAAACTCTAAACTATTTATTTATGTGGAGAGCTGATATTAATTACCAGATAATTATTGTTATTCCTCAATTAGTTCAAATTTAAAACCAACAAAATTATTAATAGTAGCAGCAAATTGGTTCATATCATGTTCTCAATTTGTTTTTTCTATAAATTTCACATGTTTAATGACTACTTATTTATTACTTTACCATTACCACCTATTCATGTCATTTTATGATTTTTCACATTAAGTTTTCAGTTGATTAGAAATTATTTTGAATTCTAACACCATTTTTGTTTACATTTGGAGCTTTATTGTTTTTTGCTATCTTTTTATAGACAAGAAATTCAAAGAATAAGTTTTTAATTTGAATGTTCCTAATTATTTGCAAATTCTTTCTTTCATTATGTGTATTTATTTAGTTGTTTATTTATGTTTGGTTTTACTTTTGTTTAAACTTTTAGAACTTCCAAAAAGCAGCTTACTAAAAAAGATGACACTTTTTCTTCTGAATGAATTACCTGAATATAATCAAGGAAAATATGGCTTGCTGTGTTGCCTTGTAGATATTCTTGGAACAAATGTTATTCTTAAATGGTGTTCAGCATTACCAAAAATTCTTTATCGAATATCTGGAGAATTTAGTTTGATTTCTCATGTATGTATATTTTGATTTTTTATGAATTTATTTTACATTTTATTAATTTAAAATTGATGCCAAGTAAATGATTTTGTTTTGTTGAAAATAAGCGTGTTACATTTTATTATGTACTCTATAATATTATCTAATTAATAAGTGCAAATTTAACTAATCATGTTAATCTGATTGATTTTTATTATACCATTTTTTTGACTAATAAGAAATTAGTAAGCTTTAATTATGATATTAAGACATTTTCAATGGTTGTTAATGTAAATAGAAGAAGTTGTATTATTGGATTAAAAGAAGTAAGCTGGGGTCATGTCAACTTTTTGCTCACCAACTTTGCCATTCTGACCTAGCTGTTAGAAGATGTGAGTGAGTGAGCACCAGCATACCTCCCTGTACTTTGCTCAGATTTGGGCTCTAACAGTTATATGGAAGCTTCTGAAGTCTTCATATTTTAAAATCAGAGACCAAGCAGAAAACCCTGCTGTACTTAAACTACTTCTCCTAGAAATATCCTTTCATTTGGAGGACGCTTTGATCACAATCTGTTCCATATGTTTTTGTTGATATTCCATATGTTTTTGTATATCATATGCTTTGTCATTAGTTGTTGCTGCACCAGCATATTTTGCCATACTTAGCCCTGTGTTGGGGTCTGCTGATTAAGTGGTGTCAGTAAGTTTGGAATCTCATTCATAATTTTGAAGCAAAGATCAAGCTGGAGGCCCCCAATTTTTGACCTGCCACTCCTAAACTTATTTTATTTAGCAAACATTATGACCAGGATGTATTTAAAGTGCCCCAACTACCTTTATTGAACATGACAGATCTTCAGTTAAATCATGTTTCAAACTTACTCGCTCCTGATAATGAGAATGACACCCTAACCAATCAGGCCACTGTAATTTTACTGTTAGAAGATGTTGCATCAGCATGGTTCCTTGTACATAGCCCTGACTGTTAGAAAATATTAGTTACAATGGATTATGAGACCTACCTATTATTAATTGTGATACAAAGAAATTTAATGCTTCAATGATTTTGATTTGGAAATCTTGCAGCTATGTGTGTTTCCAATCATGGTAGGTATCCCATCATAATTTCTCAGCATTTTAATGCTCAGACACATATAAAGAGTTTTTTAGAAATTGTCTGAGACAAGTTAAAAGCATTTCTTAGCCACTATACTCACCAGACTTACTCTCAAGTGATCATGTTGATCTGGCAGCTGAATTGTTTGCACTCTTGTCTTCAGTTCTACAGTTTGTGGTTTCAAATCCTACCTTGGAAATGGATGTTTATAATGGTTGGGAATCCACTTTAAACTGTAGGTCTTGGTGTAACTAGCTCTTGTATGCAAAATATGACCATTGATTGACAAACTAATAAATAAGCACATATGAGATTAGTTGAAATGATTATTTCAAGACCATACAAGCTTAGTAAATTTGCTTAGGATAGTATGCAAAATCTGTATTTTTCAATATTAGATCGTAAAATGCTGTTAGCAGTAGTTTAACAGGTTACTAATTTGTTGACTTAAATACGTTTTTTTCACAGTAAAAATATTTGTTTTTCAATTTTGTTATCATTTATAAATGCTAACATCACAATAACACATATACCTTATCATATTTTATTCCAGTGCTTCTTTCTTGGTGCTTTATTTATTTTGATCATATGCATTTTAAATAAAATTAATCATTTCACATAAGAAACGAACTAAGTAACATTTTCACTATCTATGAAAGTTTATTGTACTCATTTGGAAATTTTCACATTATACAGATAAATCATATACAATATTATCCCAAAAAGCTTACAGTTGTTTTTTATTTTTAAAATATCAGGTTTTTTAATTGTTAATGGTCCCTTTTATCTTCTAAATACCATTTTTAACATCTTTTTATTATTCTGTAATCTGTAAAAGTTTTTAATTCTGTAGGTTTTATTATTAAAATAAGTATTTTTTAGGTCTCTGAATTACTTGAATCCTTGTACAGAAAGCATGTTGGTGATGAAGAAAACTTTTGTTGTGTTTGGTTAAAACCTTTAGTAGAATATTTATGCACCAACTCAAATTCTGCATTGATTGAGGTATTTTGCTATAATTTATGAGTTATTAGCATTTAATTGAGAATAAATTTTACTTATGAAATTGTCTTTTCTATTTTCATACACAACATAATTGTTAAAAATCACATTTCCATAACTATTTAACCGAAATCGTTCCAAATAGTTTAAATTTACTGATTTTTATATGTAAACCAAACATGAATAAATAGATAGCATAACTTTTTTGTGTCAAATTATAAAATACTCTTTTAGCTAAATCACTACATTAATAAACTTAAGTTACTGTTAAAAATATTCTCTTATGTAAATGTTGAGGGTTGGAGAAGTTTATCTAATTCATAATTGATTGTATTTGTGCAACACTTGTATAATTAAAATATTTTGATTAGATAAAATATAATTAAAGGCTTAGTTTATACTATAATACTGAAATTAATTATTATAATATAGCTCAGTATTTAAATTTTTATTTAATAATAAAAACATTTTGTTTTTTTAATTAAATGCATAGTTAGAAAACAGTGAAAGAATTTTTTAGCTGTCAACAACAACTATTTATCAACTATTATTAACTTTTTATAATGTACTACTTTATTGCATTCTTATGAATAATTTTTTAGACTATATGTAATTTTTGTTCTAATCAATAAACAGAATATAAATTCCATTATTAATTATTATTTTTTATTATAAGTTCTGGAAAGTTTTTTTACATCAATATATTTTAAATTTTATAGCATATCTTACCAAAACTTTTTAAAGTTCGAGAAACTTGCTTTAGATATTTGCTTGATGAACTCACTGAAATTTGGGAGCTAAATAAAGGTAATGTATAACATTTTTTTAATATACAAAGTATTTTCACTATACCTATCTTTTAATATTTAGTGGTAGTTTACTGCTGTTATTATTTTTTAAATTATTTAAATTTAGAATTTTAAAGTGTTGTTTCCATTTACTTTATTTGTGTAAAAGTATTAGATCATAAAACAAATGGCATAATTTACAGAATAATCATGATACTTTCAAATACAATTTTCTCTTTGCATATTTATGATCAGTAATTTTATATAGTTAAAGAGAATATTGATTATGCAGTGGAAACTTACTATTTAATCTGCTCACCAAATTTAAATCATGAAGTTACATCTTGCATTTAAGTCTAATTTCTATTTGAATATATGTTGTTTTGCTTAGTAATGACATTTTGTCACAAATTTAATCATAGCACATTTTTATTATTCATCTTCAGATTTTTGATGACTTGGCATAAATGAAAATTTTATAAGGAAAATTTTTTTATTGTGACTGTTTTATTTTTCCAATATATACTTAAATATTTGAGGGGAAAGAATTATGAAATCAAATACTATGAACTAGAGAAAAGTGTTATATTCGAAGAATATTTATTAAAATTATTTTGAGTTGTAGATTGACCTTTGAAAGGTGTTTTGCAAATAACTAATGTATAAAAATTGAAGTAAGCTGTATCTAAAGAGAATGCTAAGCTGGCAGCCAAATGGTTAGCGCTCTTGCCTTCGGTTCTTCAGTTCATTGGTTCGAATCCCACCTTGGGCATGGATGTTTGTAGTGGTTCGGAATCCACTTTAAACCATAAGTCCTGGTCTAATTAGCCCTGGTGTGCAAAAAATGACCATTAAGCAACAAACAAACCAAACCCACCAAACCAAACCTATCTAATGAGCTTAGCTACCCGCCAAATTATTAATGTTCTTGCCTTCGTTTTAACCATTTGTGAATTCAAATCATACCTTGGATTTGGTTGCTTATAGTGATTTGCAATCCACTTTAAATTGTAGATCACAATATGTGTAAAAAATGATTAGCAAACTAAACCATATTTTTTATCAAAATTTGTAAATTCTTAGATACTTAACTGAATGAGGAAAGAAAATTGAAGAATTTAAACTCTCATTGTGTGTTGACAATCTTTTATGTTATTAACTTCCGTAATTATAAATGAAACAAAACCATTGAAGGAATATTTTGGAAATTTTATCCTTAAAAGGGAAACAAACATAAAGTGTACTATTTTTAAATGTGTTCAGAGGATTTTGTTTTAAATTGAAATGTGCCAGCTTAAAAATATTAATTTGCTACTTTCTACAGTTCTTTTCCCTGTTTTTTCTATTAACATTTTTTTCTTCAAAATATTTTTGGTAGAATTTTATTTTTATTTAAATTATTTAAAAATATTAAAATTGCAAATTATATTAGTTTATTATGTGAAAAGATGCTAAAAAAACTGTTTTATTCTAAATAGTGATTTTCTGTAATACTGAGACACATGTGAGCTAAATAATAAATTTTGTAATACTTTATTCATATATTCATTGAACATAAACTGCATAAAATATACAACTTCTATTTATTTATTTGTGATGGAGATTATTTTTTCTAAAGAAAAACCATTAAAGGAATATTTTGGAAATTTTATCCTTAAAAGGGAAACAAACATAAAGTGTACTATTTTTAAATGTGTTTAGAAGATTTTATGAATGTGCTTAGAGGATTATTTCCATCACTAATAAATAATAGTAATTCCTCAGGTATTGCATTTTATCTTATTTATATGTTTAATATTGGATTGATTCTGATTGTCTTTGCCTTCTATTAATTGAAAAATATATGTAGTCTATTAATTCAGAAACTTCAGGAAATATTTACTATATCATATATTGTGTATTTTGCCTTTTAATTATATATATATATATATATATATATATATATATATATATATATATATATATATATATATATATATATATATTCATAACATCATACAATTAATATGATAATTACATATGATTTGTAAAATGATAATCCTAAATTTTCTTTTTATATTTTTACTTAGGGCATTGTTTTAGTGCTTTGATAATTTGTGTCAAATTGCATCAGAGACAGAAAATACACAAAAATGCAATTGAATGCATATCTCTTGCTAGTTTAAAGAAAGCTTTGTGTCATGGGGATGATCAAGTGATTATAACTTTTTTGTACTATAATATTATTATACTTGTGTGAAAACTAAAGGGCAAGATCATGTTAGCTGGTATTTCTCTGAAACATACTATTAACATTTAATTCTGTAATTAAGTATTAAAATCAGAGAATTATTTTCACCAATTCATTTTGTAGGTATTTTTGCTTTCTTTGAGTTTTCTAATTGTAGATTTATATTGTTATTCATTTAACAAAATCGGGTATACTAACATCCTGTAAGAGAAGCATTAAGAATAATTTTATTAATGTATGGATTTCCCTAAAATGAATGTCAGAAATGAGGAATTCCATACTTCTATTTATGTCATTAATGTCTACTGAAACAATCGTGCCAAGATAACCATTAATAGTTTTTCTCTGTGATATTAATATAGTGAACTGTAATTTTACCATCCTTGATATACATAAATGTTTCTACAATTGTTTGCCAGATTGAAATAGTTCTTATTAAAAAAGATGTGTTTCAACTGATTGTGTATCTACTTTTGTGATTTTTAACCCCAAAAATATTCACTATATTTACACTACGATCATTTGTTCCATCATTACCTGTGGCTCAGTAGTCTGGTGATCTAGAATCAGAAATGAAATTGCTAAGGCAAAATTAACAAATCTTCAAAGGATCCTCTGTGTAGATATCTTTGACAACTACCTTATCTATCTTAAAACAACTCCCACATCTACACTTGATGCTTTAGCTTTTGCTTAGTATGCATCCTCTTTACATGCACATTGAAGCAAAAGTAATAATTTACATGAAAAGGCTGAAAAATAAAGGTCAATGGAAGGACTACCCCAAATTTTTATTTTAAGGAAATCTTAATGCTGATGTAATTAGTCTTCCATTTGTAAGTATGCTTACTGATTACATGATTGTTAAATATGACAAACTTCAGTGAAAACTATATTTATTGGTACACTGATGGCTCAAAAATGAATTCCAATGCTGTGGCTGGTATTTGTTGTCCAGCTGAAGGTATAAAATTGTCAATCCCTTTGGGTAAACATTCAAGTGTACTCCAAGCAGACGTCTTTGCCATTCTCGTGTGCAGTAGAGTATGCTTGAACAGCAACTGTTCTCATAAAATAATAATTATCTCTGTTCTGACATTCAAGCTGCATTACTAGCTTTACAGAAGTTTACTAAACTTCTATTCTTGTCTGAGAATGCTACCTCACTCTGTACAGATTGGCTAATAATAACTTCCTTACTTTAATATGGGTGCCTGAGCACTCTGGTGTTCCTGGCAGTTAATTAGCTGATGAGTTGGCAAGGGCTGGATCAACAACCGATTTTTGTTTGGTCTGGAACCAGTGCTAGGTAGTTCAAAAGAACTGATAAGAAGGAGTGTTTTGATCTCTTTCAGAAAACAAAAGTTTTTGAACTGGCACAATGCTAGTAATCAAAGATATAAGCAAGACTTCTAAATAGTACATTTCCTTGTAAAAGTCAAAAATAATTATTAAAGCTCAGTGGAAGCTGTTTAGCAGTATGATTTCTTACAAAACACTGTCACTTTAAGAGACATCTCACCATAAAAGATGTATCAGATGGGAGTATTAGTTTACTTGTAGGGGTTATATCAGTATATGAAGGAAACTTCATTACACATTACATCTGAATGTAAAACTTTTTTCGCATATAGATTCGAACACTTGGGTCAGCATTTTATTGAGCCTAGGATGCTGCAGAATATCCTGTTAAATGTCTGCTGAACTTTGCTTCAGCCACTGTCTCTTCAAATAGGTCTTTTTTGAGGGGAATAATACAATAGACCTATGATCTCTGCTAGATTTTTTGGAACTACCCTACTTTAAATCTAAATCTAATCTTTGTACTCTTTACACTCTTTAAATAATAAAATTGATGGGTTTCTGAGTAGCATTCAGAAGAGTTGATAAACTGGCTACTTTGATGAAATTGTCTAGTTTTATTAAATGAAATATCTATTGTGTGGTTGTATTGAGCATTTGTTCAAGAGTTAGACTTGCTATCAAGTTTTGATTACTTTTCACTTCATGATGTATCTGACAATCAGTGCATTTTTTTTTGCTCGATTGCTAGTAATCTTTTTTGTGCTGAATTTGTTATTTACAAGACTTTCGAAAAATTTCAAAACAACATTTCCCAGGTCTGTTTTGCAGTTTTTATACTATATTTTTCATCAAGATTGCTAGCCATTCTACTACATGTAAAGATGTCTTGATATTTTCTTTTAGCCATAATATATACAATCTTACTTTTATTTACAGAAAAATTTATGAAAATGTACTTTTCTTCTTTTCTTTTCTTAAAATTTTTCATGTACTATTCATACTGTTATTACAAATTTCACATACTCAATTTCTCTTCACATATTATAGTAATCCTATTTGCGTGTTTACTATTTTTGTACTGAATAATCTTTATAGCAATCATTAAAATTTTTTATTCTTGACAGGTTTTTGTTTGTATGTTGAAAATTGAATTTGTTATTTAAGTTCTTCATACTAATGTATATATTCTATTATAATATAATTAAATTGTTTGTTTTCAATATGTATCAAATATGTTTTATAATTCTTCTATTCTGTACACATCAGTTTACTATATACTTATGTCTAAATGGCTTAAAAAATATATTTGATATCGTAATTCCTTGTAATTTTCACATTAGCTTATTTTTTAAAGATTCATAATATTGTTAAATTTTAAATACCTAATTATAATTTATGATATTTTAATAATTTTAAATCGCCTTTATGTACGAAAAGTGAATGATGAACAAACCAAGCAAAAATTTTTTATATAGTCTTTATTGTAGCATAATCATATACAAAACAGTTAAGGAGGGAAATATAAGATAGAGTATGTTGTGCACATCACCTTCTCTTGTCCTAGGTAACCAGCTTTCAAAGACTGTGACTTTTATTGTAAAACATTTGAGAAAAATTACAATTTTGAGAAATAATGTTTGCCTTTTTAACAATGTATTCTATTTACCTAGATTTGTTCAAAACATTGTTTTGTTACAAGAAATGAAATCTAATGCTAAAAACTAAACTTCTAAGATCAGCTAAAAACAAATTAAATCATTCCAATGTACAAACTGCATCATTCCAGTGTATTTTATTGTACAAATTGAATCAATGTATTTCTTGTCAGAATTTATTCAATTATTGATAAAGACAAAAAATCATTCACTTCAATAAGCAAAAACTCTTTCAAAAATAGTAAAAGAAATATTTTTAAAAAATTTCACTATCAAAATGTAGAAAGATGTTATTTAATGCCCTATACATTATTCTAAATCATCAGCAGATTTGAATAGATACTATTTTAAAAAGAGAGGGAGAATCACTTTGTTTATATTCTTTAAGTGAACATAAGTTTGGAATAGTGTGCATCTTGGTAAATGCAACTTTATTGTATATTCAAATCATTAAAATGAATACAAATAATGTAATGAAAATTTGAAAATGAATAAATTTCATTGATATGATTGATTTCATTGACTTTTGAAAAATGAATAATTTACTTCAGATTTCATGTAATCATTCTCATTTCAACTCCGAATAGAAATTCAGTAGAAAAAATAAACATTTAATGTTTTTAAGATTCAAGTGTTCAGTTTTGCTTAATTCTAATAATTATTGATTCTGTTATATCTAATTATGTATAAGTGCTTATTAAAATTAGTATTGAAGAGTTAGCAAGATTCATACAATTCCTACAAATTCCTGGAATTTAATTTTATTTTACCAAGACAAGAGTTAAATCCAGGAATTTTGAGTTGAATTATAGAAAACGATGAATAACTCTTGAAACATTTTTAAATTTCTTGTCATCTATTATATTTTTGTTATAAGTTTTATAAAATTCATGAACGTTTTGTGTTTTGTTTTTTGTAGTTAAATAAATTGAATTTAAATATTAATTTTTGTTAAATGCCACTAAATGAAAGCAAGACTGATCGAGAAACCAAAGAGGAAATTTTCCTAAATTGTTTTAAATCAATAACAAAGAAGTAAATGGAATAGATTCACATTTCAATATTATATGACGCGAAAAGTTTCATATTAATATCCTTTATTTGTGATAAGTAATGAATCAAGCAATTTAAGTAAAAGCAGAAGCTATTATTATCATTGTCTAATGTATCTAAAATTATCAAAATGTTTCAAAAGAACTTTGTAGCTTCGCAGAAGAGTCTTTAAAATTGTGTTGAAAGCTCAACCTATTATAGATAGTGTAGATATTAATTATTTTAAATTACTAAAAAATATACAATTGTCTCTTATGAAATTAGTTTACTTTTATTATTCTATTATGATCAAATCTGTGTTGAAAGATGTTTTTGTGTACTCAGAAACTCTCAATGGTAGAAAATTAAAAAAAAAAAAATACTGTCCTGGCTATGAATGTCATTGATATCAATCCAAAATACAGATCACATTGAACGCACAAAAACAGAGCATAGTTATTAAGAAGTTTTGTTACTTTCATAAAAAAAAGTGTTATGAATTGTTAACTTTGCTATAAAGTTATGTTTGCCATAATTTCATTGAAAATCTTTATATTTTAGGTTCGATTATCAGCTTTTGGTTTAATTTGTGAAAATCAAAAAACAACAGAGTCTATTCCACCTGAAACATTTGAACTGATTAAATATAGCTTAGAATATAATATAAATTGTCAATCACCAGCTTTCAGGCAACAATTAGTAGCATTTCTGAAAAAGGTAATACTTTTTTTAAATCATGAATGTTCTTTTTACATATCTTAAAAGTTTTGATATGAATAAGAAAAGGAACTTTTTGATTCATAATATTTATACAATTGAGGATTGTTATATTTTAAGTAGCATTTGTTATGTAATTGATATCACTAAATAAATAAACACATTATTATTAAAAATGGTTATGCATACGGACATGTTTGTGCATACAAATATACATACATCCACACATATGCATATATTATTTCATGTAAAAAAAGCCGACACTTTGCTCAGAAATAAAAATGTTTTTATAAGTATTTTGGCTGTCGAATTTTATGAGTTTCTGATCATAAATATGAAGCTTACTTTTAGCTTGTAACAGAATTAAAAATATTTTTTAGATAATTTTTATTAATTTTTTTTCTATTTTTTTCTTATCAAAGTTAGTAAATTAAATGTTGTATATTATGTGTCAAAGAAATAGGTTTAGTTCTAAATTGATTGCATCATTTATATTTGTTTGTTGAATATTACAAATTATAATTTCACTGTAAAAATTATATCTGATTTATAAATTACATTACTATGGCTTTTAATTTTGAATAATTTTAAACTTTATTCTTTTAATCAAAAGTTCTAATCTTCTTTTGTTATATTTTGAATTTTTATATATATAAAGAACTTGCCGATATTCTGATTATATATAAAATATTTTTCAAGGTGAATGGTATGCAATGCATTAAGTATTATATATTTCAATTTGTAGTTTAATTTGAAAAAATATTTATTTTTAAATTTTATGTGTTAACCATATACTTAGAGTTATTTTGTTATTTCAATGATCTGATTTTTAATCTTTGCTTACGTTTTCTAGTTATTCAATAGAATGAATGAAAGCCAATATTCTTTTGAAAGAAAATTATCTTCAGAAAACGAAACATCGAATTGTTCAATTCTGCTTTCATTATACAAGGTCTGAATATTTTAAATTTTAAATTGTGTGTAATCAATTTTGCTTTGTTTTTTGTTTGCTTTTATAATTCATTGTATTATAAACTTTTGGTTCTTACTAGTTTTATAAATTTTTGAACGATTTAATGCTTCTAACTTGTTAAAAATAAAATTAAAAAATAAATGGTCCAGAACAATTTTTTTAATAACTTCAATTCAACTTGATTGAAAAACATATCCTTGTTTACAAGTAATGATGCCAGACTAATTTCACAACTAAATGCATATTTTTAGTAGGCTGCATTAATTTTTTCAGCATGCTTTAAGCATATCAAGAAAACTTTATATTTATAAAAAATGTATTATTACTTAAAGTATAAAATTTTGTGTATGTTAAAGTAATTTAAAATTTCTAGATTTTATATAAATTTTCATTCATGTATGTCCTGCAGACTAAATTTATATTTTAATATAGTTTATTTAAGTGTGTGTTTTTACAAATTTTGCTTATAATATTGAATTGTGTAACAGTGCAATGAAATTTAACAGTAAAAATGAACTGTTTAAGGTAAAAGGAAAAAAAAATAAATAAATAAAATACTGGAATAGTGCAAATTATGAAAGAAATGTTTTAGTTCCTATCAGAATGCCCAAATTTTCTGTAGTAATTAAAAGAAAAATAATTTTCATTGTGCTGTGTAGACTATTATTGTGTGAAATTATTTAACTTAAACTAATTACTAACACTTTTAAAAATTTACTGTTATATATGTTTTTTGAAATAATTTATAATTTAAACTTGTGTTTTTAAATGTCTATTTTTCTATTATAGGACTTTATTAAGTGGATGATAGATTGTTTATATAAATCCTTATGTCCTGGTGCTAATTTTCCTCGTCGAGTAACTGCCTTGAACATTCTTTTTCTTATATATTCGATGTTTCCAGAATCAAATTTTAGTTCTCATTGTATAAGTGAGTTATTTTATTTCATTATTTTTTTCATTAAAATTTAAGTTATTTTTGTGAATGTTTAATGTGTTATGTTATTATTTTTCAGATGATTGATTGATTAGTTTAAATTACAGAATCAACTTCAAATTTAGGGAATTCATATTATATATAACCACATCAGTTAATATTCCCCGAGTTGCTTTTTCATTAATTTTTTTTGATAAGCTATTTTTGAGGTCAGAATTTTATGTCTGCTGAGCGCTTTAGAAATTATTATAGTAATTTTGGGTAAAAAAAGTAAAGAAGCTTGTTGAAGAAATTAACATTGATCTTGATTTTAAAGCATTAAGCGAATGGTACCTAAAGTTTACAAATATCCATTGTGTACCTTTCCAAAAAGTAATCTAGATATTGTAAATAAGGGAAAAAAGAAAAATTAGTGCTTTTCCCCCAAGATTATAAATTATATGAAGTTTCTAAGTAAATGGAATTAATCCTCATCATTAACTTTTGCTTGACAAATTATTCAGGCTGAAAACGGACATTGTATTAAATGAGTAATAAAAAATAGTTGAAAATTTCCTTTGCATTATAATATGATTAGGTAAATAGATAAACACATTGTGTATAAAACAACATATATCTTAAATATTGACATATATTTCATATAAAAAAAATAGTAAATCAAATATTAAAAATTTAAATTGTCCTTGTTGATTTAAGCTAACCATTAAGTGGATGTTTTGTCTTGTCTTTTTGCTTTTTCTTCTGTTCTGTTTTCAATGTCTTCAATTTTGGAAGCAATATCAATAAAGATTTGAAAACAAATTATTTAAAACAACAGGTAGTTTTCATGATTTTGAAAACTTTTACAAACAGAAAAAATTATAGTTAAAAAATACTTTTTTATTACTGGTAAAAATTATCAATGGATTTTTTCTCATCGCCGACAACACTCAGACATTCAATGATGAACTTTGGTTGTTTCCACTTGAAGAATGTGATTTGAAGGAAGACAGCAAGTTCATAAATCAAATAGATTTATGAAACTGTCTGAGTACGATGTGACATAAATGAAACATTATTTGACATCATGAATATGATAGCATTGAAAATTGTAATAAAAATGGCATATTTATAATCTTAATTTGAGCAAAAAGAACAACAACTTTATGGTTAATAATAACTGTGTTTAGTTAAGATTAACATTCAATATGAATAATGTATTAGCATTGCTTATTATGAAAAAATATAAATATTGTTACAAAGATTGACAACAATATTAAAATTGATGTACAATTCTTCATTTATGTTCTTTTATATATTCATTACAACATATCAAAATTTTGCAAATTCTGCCTTTTTGGTGATTGACTTTGCAAACATCTTTTGCTATGCTTCATAGTTCATTGCCCAGTGTGGCGAGATCTTGGCAGACACGAGTAATGATATTAGTATTGGAAGTTTCCATAAGTCATATCCAATCCAGCAATTTGCAAACATTTAATTCTTCTGTCTGCAAATACTCATAGCAAATGTCATGATGTGGACTTTGAAACTAACATGTAAATCATGTGAATAATGTTGTGCTGGTTCACTAGACCATGGAAGAAATGTGAAATCCAGTTAGTCTTCTATTATTCCTATCTGAATTAGACATGTAAGGATTCAAAATTTGGTTTTCTTACTGAACTGTTAACTGTCTTATTCAAACAATTTTACTTGTTGCTACAAATTGCAGCCTTAGTAAAGGACATCATTTTCTCAGTCATTTGCATGCAGGAAGTTTGTAAATATTGCTTTACATGCTAGCGTATGGTACTTCTAATCACACTCATTCAGTTCATTCTTCGAAGTTGCAAAAAACATGAAATATCCACTCCTTTCTATTTATCGTCGCTCACAATTTGAAATACTAATTTCTGCTGACTGCATTGATGATCATTCAGTTCATTTGGCTAGAGCACCACAAGTTGTGTTTGTAGGAAATATGCTTTGTTTGAAGGAAATATTTTGTTAATTAAATTACTAATAATTAGTAATATTCTTTCTAACTGAATTGCTTATGTAAACAGGATCCTGGTGTCTGCTCTGAATGTTAATTATACGACTGCCAATTCGTAGAAGTCTTGGCAGCCTAGTGGTTACAGTGTCATCATAGATGGCAGATTCAAAACTCAGAGGAACATATTTAAAAATATATATATATATATAGTATATACACATCATCATTATTGTAGTGAGCTATCTGTTGACTATCTAAGCTCCTGAAACTTTTTAATATAATAATTAACATTTTTTGGCTGTTTTTGAATTTTTCATTGAAATTGGTATTACATTTATTTCATTCATGTTTAAATTATTTTAGAGTTTTATTTTACAATTTTATCAAGAATCATTTTCATTAGCTCTTTATAAAATTTCAAAATAATGCAGTTGCTCATGAAATTTAATTTGTAATATATTAAAACTATTAATTTAAATTTTTATGTTATAAAGTAAATTTTAAGTTTTTAGATCTTAATATATGAAAATGTGGTTTATTATTACAATAATAGTTTAGTTGAAAGTTTATTTTGAATGATGCAACTACAGAATATTAGCAAGTTTTGTAAAACACAAATATTTATATTTGAAATTACTTGAGGAAATTGAAAATTAATTTGAATTTATTTGCTGTAGATTTTTTAAATAGTTGAAATTAGAAATATTTTTTCATTTTATTCCTTTTTTAAAATTATTTCATCATTTATCAAGGAGAATTAAAATCTACCTTTGTCATATTTTATATAGTTTACAAATCTTCAGTTATGTTTAAGAAAGCAGGGATAGTTACCTTGCTTTTATATTTGATAACTATAGAATCAGACCGTTTTATTGTTTATGATTTTAAAATATTTGTTTTAAAAAAATAGAAAAAGGTAATTATTTAATAAAAATTGTAACTATATGAAATAATCTATTTGTAGTCAACTCATTATTTTTAAATTAACCATATAGCTTTGTAAAACTACCTTTCATTCTATATTTTAAATTGGAATCTTAAATGCAATCGTGTGATGGAGAAAAATTTTAAAGTTAATACACTTTTAACAATGATAACATTTTTTTTACTTGAAATCTTTTGCATAAAATTTGATTTTTTCTTTAATATTCTTCTATATTATTATTATTAAATAATAGAACCATAAAACTGTTCTAACCTAAGTTATGCTTATTTTGAAATTTAAATGTTTCTTATTTCATATATCTATATAAAGTATTTTTTTCAATTTCGTAGATGAAACTTTAGCTGTTCAGACATTAATCTTTTCATTGCAAGATACTTATGAAAACAATAAGTTATTAGCATTAAATATCTTAGCTTCTCATTATACAAGTGTTAACCTGTTTCAGGTAAATCTTTTCACAATTTTTTATTTATTTATGCACTTTATTTAGTTAGTTGTTATTTTCTTAATTTAAGATTTAAAACTATTGGATTTAGCAAGTTCATTAAAAAGTAATTTATTTATAAATGCTAAAAAATATGGGCACTAAAGAAATGAATTCTTTCTATTAAAATCTAAAATGAAGAAAAAATAGCAAAATAATTTATAGTTTTGCATTTTACTTATGCTTAACCCTTTAACGCATGGAGATCGCGTCATGAAACCACCAATTTTCGATTTTTTTTCTTAATTCCTTTTCACGATTTTTCACTTAAATTTTATACATTTCATATTTTTATCTTATAAATAACACTAAGAAATGGCGGCACCAAATAATTTCAGGTCTGACTCCTTCCAATATGGCGTTATTTAATGTTAATTTTTAACAACACAAAGTAACCTACTTTTTTAACATAAATAATGATAAATATCAGAAATTTTTTCTTCCTATATTGTCATGTCTGTCATAAACAATATAAATGCAGCAGTAATTTGAACTAGATACGTCAAAAACTTTTCTTTTTTGAGGGAAATTCCTAGGGGTTGCACTGTGCAACCAGCGCGTAGCTAGAACACATGACTTTCGTGAAAAGCAGACTATATAAATATGGCCGGCGCTCACTGGCTTTCATAGGATGGAGTATTTATTATGACTGGGAATTAGAGTGTTTAGGAGTGTGGATGAGGGGGATTTGAATCATAGGGTCATTTTACTTGTAAACAACATGTGACATTTATATCCCCAGTGAACATGTGCTTTCGCTATTTCTGTTTCAGAAAGACTTTTCAGTTTCAGATTTTTCTTTGCGTTGAATGTTTTGTTTGCTTCCAGGCTAGTACAGAAATTTTTATTTAGTAGTATTTTGTGTGTTTTAAATTTAATATATATATATATATATATATAGTATATATATATATATATATATATCAAAATAGTATTTACGTAAAAGTTTTATTTAAATTTAAAATAATTAATAGCAATATATTTTAACTGTGTGTAAATATTTCTTCTTCTGTTCAAATTGAAAATGCCTCACAAAGGGCTAGGAATAGCTGAGGCATTGGCTTTATTTGAAGAATTTCCTTCAGATCCAGAATCAGAAATCTCGGGTGATGATAGTGTCAAAGAAGAAAATGTGCCATTCACTGCTAATGATAATCTTCAGGTAGAAAGTGATGAAGGATCAAAAGATGAAGACAATATCGATATAAATTTACCTGCTCCTTCCCGAGTAACTCAAATAAATTGGAATAGGAGACAGAATGTGAAAAAATCGATTCCTGAATTTTCTGAGGAATATGGTCCAACAGAAGGTATTACACTAATACATAAATCCTATCAGTATATTCATGTCTTTCCTTACGATTACATTCATTGAGAAGTTAGTTTTTGAAACTAAATTATATGCGATGCAAAAAGGAAAACTATTTTCACCTATAACACTTCAGGATATGATGATTTTATTGACATAAACATGCTCATGGGAATAAAAAAGCTTCCGAGCTACCATGACTTTTGGTCTACCAACAAAATTCTACACGATTCATATATGTCAAAGCAAATGGCAGTAAAGAAATTTACGTGGATGCTAGGAAATTTGCATCTGAATGATAATAGCTTAATGCCAAAAAGAGAGGACAAAAATTTTGATAAACTTTATAAACTTCGGTCTCTTCTAACACATTTGTCTGATTAATTTAAAAGTCTATTTAGACCAGGAAGAAACCCGCCTATTGATAGTCAATGATTCGTTTCAAAGGCAGAAGTTCACTAAAACAATGTATGCCCAAATAACCCATCAAACGCAGTTATAAGGTATGGGTGCGCTGCGATGAGAGCGGCTATGCTTCTCAATTTGACATTTATACAGGTATCTAGGGGAAAGAGTAGTAAAAATGTTATGTGAGCCCTTGTATGGTAAGAATCGTAGGGTGACAATTTTTTCACTTTGTGAACTTTTCCGATATTTAGAAACAAAAAGTGTATATTGTTGTGAAACAGTAAATATGAAGAGGAAAAATCTTCCCAACACATTAATGGAAGATAAAAATTAAAATGGGGTGATTTTGACTGGGCAGTTAGTGAGCACAAAATAACTTGCCTAAAGTGGAAGGACAAAAGATGCGTGGCAGTATTATCAAGCCTAGAAGATTCCATCATTCCATCTACTGTTGAAAGAAAAGAAAAAGATGGACAAAAAGTTCAGGTACAGTATCCACAAGTCATAAAGGATTACAATCAAAATATGGGGTATGTGGACTATTTTGATGAATTGAAAAGCTTATATGAAATTGATCGGAAAAGTAAAAAATGGTGGGATCGAATTTTCTTCCATTTTATTGAATGCTTCCAGAAAGTAATCCAAACTTAAAAGTACTTAAGTTATTCAGAATGGACATCATCAGTAGTTTGATTTCAATGGGAAATAAAGGATCTGTTCCCAAAAGAAAAATATCAAGCCCCGTATGTATAAAAAGCCACAAACCTCATGTTCCAGACCAAAAAAGATTAAAGAATGCTGAACACATGCCAATAAAATGCAAACCACGGCAGTGCACATTTTGTAGCACAAAGGAGAAACCTCATAGAACAAGATACATGTGTGAAACTTGCAATGTTGGCTTATGCATGTATCAAAAAGATAAAACATGTTTTGAACAGTTTCACAAGAAATAACTTTTTTCTAACTGACACTTAAAAAAACTGTACCTGCTAAAGATGATTCTAAATTCAGTATCAACGTGTTTTTATAGCAACAAAATTATATAAATGTTTAATTTTTCATATTTCCTACTCTTTACTTTGTAAAATATTGTAAAAAAAAGTAATATACTGCATTTTAAATACAAATTATCTAAGAAATTTGCAATAATCATCATTTATTGAAAGCGTGCACGAAACAAGGTAAGTTTTCCCCCTACTAACTCAGTAAGTTTCAAGGTCCTAGACGCGCACTAGCTGCGCCTTGCAACCACCACCCACAGATAAATGGGTTGATGTAGATTTTTTAAAATTCATATATTATTTGTCTGTGGGATCATAACATTCAATTTTTAGAGTTCTTTAGTTTAAATTTAAAAAAAATATTGCACTCGCCAAAGGGTTAAATAAAGTTTAGTGTTCTGATCATATATATATATTTCTGGCATTTATTTTCATGTAATAGAATTTTAATGTTATTATATTATACCACTGAATGTATTAATTTACATTTATTCTAGTTTTGCTTTTTTCTATCTCTTTGTTTATTAGAAGTGGAGTCATATACGTACATCACAAATTCTAATGATGTGTGGATACTTTCATAAGATTACAATAAAAACAATTTCTTATCAACAAACTTCATCACAGCCAAAAGTTTAAAGGATATATTTTTTTTAAAAGTGTTAAGAAATTTGTAAATTTGAATCCCACAATATTAGTTGCTGCATGTCACACAGATAAAATCTGATTTTATTTTCTAATTAAATTTCTAATAGTCACATGTTTAAGATTGCTCTAAAATTTTCTGTATTTTACCTATTATTAGAATCATGTATTTAAAATATAAAATATGTTACCAATCTCTTCTGCTTTATTAAAATAACTGTAAATTAATCTTATTTGCATGATATATTGATATAACAGCTAAGTTAATATTATTAATATCAATTTCAATATCCTTCTTTTATCCCATACTTGTCGTCTGCATCTCTGCCAATCCATAGTTGATGCGCAGCCCAATAAATTAATGATGAAGCTTAAAAATTAAAATTAATGTCTTCAAGAAACTTTAAAACAATGAGTCAATGTCTGAGTTGGTCACCATTTATATCTCCCTGGTGGCACAGAAATCAACATGCTGAATCCTTGACTTTAATAGGATGCAAATGCTTCTGCAAATAGTCATGTAAATTTAGCAAACAAAAGCAAGCAACTTCAACAGATTGAGACAGGAAACTGGGAATTTTACTACTTTTACTGAACAAGGAATTCCTTCTCTTATCCTGAGCTGCACCACTATACAAGGAACTTAATTACATTACTCAGTTTTTCAATTAAGGGTTTTTGTTTGAAAATTTTGAAGTTGTTGGGAAATTCAAATATTAGTGTTCAATAGGTTAAAATAATCATACACTTTTTTTATAAAGAAAATTAATTATTTCAAATAAATATTTTCTGGAAACTGTATGTAAACTTTGCTTTTTCTTAATATAAACAAGGTATAAAAAAGTAAAAGAAATTACATTTTTTTTATATTAATATTAGTTATTTGAAAAATACAAGCAATAATGATTTGTTAAATAAAAGTAATATAATTTGAATCTTTTTTACTTTAATGTAAACAGAATTTTTCTCTTTCCATTTTGTAATGATATAATTTTTTTCCATAATGAAAATTTTAAAGAATGAAAGTCTTGTTTTGCCTGATGTGTGATTTCTCATAAATTTCATAACATCATTCTTAAAAATTACAATTCAGAATTTCATTTAAAATTTTTGTTTTTTAGTCACATTTTTATTTTTTAACTAATGTAATTGCTGTGTTGGAATTCCATTGCAGTCTGTAATCATACTAATTAAGTTAAAAGTTTTAATATTATTATAGTCATTCAACTTTTAATGAAACTTTGATAATTTAGTATTGCATAAAAATCTATATTGTTTATGAACATTTAATTTTTTTAGGAAATTATGCTTCATTATTATGAATTGATTAACTATTATTTCCATTACAGAATTCTACGTATAGTTTCAAAATTTGCATGTCCTTTTAATATACATTTTTTGCGAAAAAGTTGTACAATTCATATGAACATCTAAAAATGAAATTACTGGAGGATAATTACATAAAGCTTTATAATGAATATTGTGTAAATGTTTTTGTGATATTATACTTAGGAATAATTTAGCCGTATAAATGTTGTTCAAGGTAATTATAATCCACATTTATTTATCTTAATATCTAAATTTTATTTGACATATGAAAGGAAATTTATTTTTTGTATATTATTAATAAACTTTTAATTTAAAATTTTGAATAACAAGTGTAAACTAAAACTCATTTTAAAAAATGAAGGAAAATGTTTGGAAATGGTAATTAATATCAGTAATTATATTTTATGTTATATTTTTCAGTGCTTTTTTTCATAAAGATAATGATTTTTTTCTAGAATGAAAAGTTTCTCCAAACAGCATTAGAAGCATCTTTGATTTTAGCATCAAGCACAAAACCACCAGATACTATGACTGCAGCTTATATGTTTTCTTTATTAGTGAAATGTAAAGACTTCAGCTCTGTTGCTTTAAGATATGTATCAAAGCAAATTTCTGAAGGATTTACATTATTGTCCTTAAAAGATATATCCCTTAATGAAATACAGAACTCAACATCATTAACTACAATTTTATTATTGTCTGGTGAACTTTTAAAACATCTTGCAATAGCTGAAAAAAGTTTACTTGAGGCTTCTGCTCATGCACCTATGTATGGAATTTTGACTTGCTTGAAACATGCTTTGTCAGAAGTGAATTATGAGTAAGTTAAGAATTATGTTGTTAATATTTCTAAATCAAAATAATCTTTAGTTATTTTGTCAAATATATTCAAGTATTTATAAGTTTTATTTGTTCTTAAGGAAAATGCATCAAATTATATTATTTTCATTCCACAGCAATATATGTTTTCTTAATTTTTCTTTCATGTAAACTTCTAAACGATTAGTTTGTTTCCTTTAATGTTTATGTATTTTTCTGTACTATTTTTTATTTAAATGTATAAAGTAAAAAAAAAAACATAATTTGGGGAAATTAACATACTTAAAATTATTCAATAATAAAGTACATTATTAAGTGTTAATTTGAATTAATTTAAAAATATTATTTAGGCTGTTAAACTACTCTTTAGTTTGTAGCAATTATTTTACTTTATAAGATTTAATAATTATTGTATGTACTTTTTCTTTTATAAACTTACCTTTAAATTTCAAAATAAATTTATGATATTGAATTTTTTAACTTATATTAATTTAAATTTCTCTGAAGTTTATGAATTTATATAATTTAATGTTAATTGTAATAAATGATATTACAATTTGGATGTCAATTACAATACTAAATTGTAAATTTATCAGCTTAAATATTTTAAATGCAATATTTCATTTATTTGAATGAAAATATTAATGTAAATCAAAAAAAACTTCATTTATTGAAATAAAAAGCTTGAAACTGAATTTCAAATTAATCATAGAAAACAATGTATTTCTTTGATTAAATTAATCATGATTATGTATCCAGTAATCTTGTTGAGTAGCGTTCTCTAATGCTGAAGTATAAAAACTCATTTCTGTAAAAAGTTGCTGAAAAGGTGTGGAGAATTACAAAAATATAATTAACTACAATAAGCTTTTTAAAAATTTGGTGGAATCTTGTGCAAAGTGTTTTTCGAATATAGCTGAATTGTAAAAGATTACATATAAGTGACGAAATACATAAAAAGTCTAGTGTTCTGTAAAATGTACTTGTAAGTCTTAAACTTTTACTCATTTTATAATTACATTTGTTTTTGAGTTATAAGTACATGGTATGATGGATTTTTGTTTGTTATAATTTTAGGTGTTAATTTTGAATAAGGTAAAGTTTTAAACACTAAACATGAAGTTATAATGATATTCAATTAAATATAATGTGTGCAACCTATATTATATTATTATTTTATTTACTATTAGCAAATATGTACTTCTAAGTATGAGATTAAATGAAAGTGTATTTATAGTTGCTTTAAAATTGAAATATAGTGTTAAAAATAATAAGATCTGAATAAAAGCAAATATTTTAGATTTTTTAAGTACAATACATGTTTGTATTTGGTTTGAGTGCATATATTTAATTTTAATTCCATGTTAATCACTTCTATAAATAAATTAATTTAACATTTAACATCACATGTTTTTAAAATAACCAAATCTGAACATTCAATTTTGAGTTTAATTTCTTTAAAATTCTAATCTAAAAAGAATATTTTGAATTTTTTATTCTTTTACTGTAGTTTCAGGAACATTATTTCTTTGTCCAAAGAAAAACTTTATACAGTATTATATAATTACAAATTATTATTCTTTTTTCTTTCAGCTCCTTTTATTGATATAATCAAGTTTTGTTATTTTAATTTTTAAGCAATTTTTTTTCTTTTTCAAAATAGTGATCCATTTGGAAAAGCAATTTATGTAAGCTTTTGGCAGATTTTTTGATAAATATATATTAGGATGCTCGTTTTAAATTATTTATTGAAGCATCATAATGCAAAAATATTAAAAAACTAGTATGACTTGAGAAATCAATAGATACATTTTTATCATAGTATTCTCTGATATTACAATTTACATGAAAAGCTCAGTTAAGAAACCTAAATAATCAATAACTATTCATAGTGAGACTGACATTTCCAACATAATTATTTGAAATATATGAGACTGACATCTCTAGCTTAATTATTTGAAATATGGCTTACGAAACCTAAATAGATTAAAAGAGATTTCCTTTTTTTGCATATACACAGCAATGTCTACCCAACTTCTACTGCCTTTTTCACTATTCTTCTTCTTTATCTTAAATATAGTGAAGTTGTTTGGAGGAAAGAGCAACATGATTGTAATTTCAAGGTAGTTTTGATTTTTACAATAGAGTTTTTCAAACCCAAATTTAATCTAGTCTATTTGTTATTTTATCTAATATATTATTACTATAAATTAATTTAATCTATTTTAGCTCCAAGTTAGCCAAGATTTTTTCTTGGCTAACTTGTCTTAATACAAACATTAGTCTTTTGTGATGCTTTCTGTATATGCATTTTTTATGAATGAATGTTTGTGTAAGCCATGCAAAATTTATTTAATACTTAATTAAATGTAATTGAATGCAATTAAATTTTTATATTTTTACTTTCATCTTTACTGTATGAAATTTTTTATTTATTCAGGCTATTTTATTTTTGATAAATACTGAGAAGAATATTATTTACTCTTGTATTCATTTTTCCTATTAAAGAAGCATATATTTTGTTTTGTTTTGTATGCTAAATTTTCTAAATATTTTATTTACAGATTAATTGAACAAGACAAATCCCTGAATATATGGAGTTCTGTTGTTAGAGAAATAGTATTCTTAAATATTAAGCTTGTTTCTCTTGTAGAACCTGTGGTATGTAATTCATCTCCAGAAGGTCATTTACCTATGGATACTACTTCTGGTTAGTATGAGATAATTTATCTGTGTTTCATTGATATTATTTTGATTTCTTATATACAAAAGCAGCAGTTTTTTTAAATTGAAAGCAATTTTTATAATATGGAATTTTTCAGGGAAAACTTATTTTAATATATTCTGTCATTTGTATATTTGAAAGTATATTGAAAAATAATTTGTCATATTGTAAGGTAATTAATAAAATTCATGGAAATATGAATTATTATCATAAGTATTTTATATTGTTAATTGTTTTGATAATTTTAAAAATTAAATACTAGTTTTAAAATTTTTTCATGATTGTTGAAAAAATTGCTTTTAAGAACTATGATCTTTAAAAAATGATATAATAATTTTTGAAAGAAAGGTCATAAAACTTAAAAGCTTTATAATTTTTAGTATTATTCTTGTTAAGCAATTATCTTAAATTTATTTATTGAAAATTCATTTTTTTAAGTTATATATATATATATATATATATATATATATATAATATATATATATATATATATATATATATATATATATAATTTTATTGTACTCTCTTTAAATTGAGCATTTCTATTTCAAATAAAAATTATCAAAATGAAACCAAAATTTCATAAACTGATGTGCATTTTGAGAATTGCCTATTTTTTGTTTGCACATTTATGTTGTCGATCATTATAGATACATCATTTTGGGCAAGACTTGTTCAAAATGATATTTCTAACTGCTACAAATGAAGAGGTTTGCTGTTTTAAGCTATCATCAACTAAGAAATTTATTTTCCAATTCATATTCTAACTGTTTTATCACTTTGTGGTTTCATTTTATAATATAAATAGAATTTTCAAAAAATTCACATAAAGTGCAATAAAATTATATAATGTGATGTATTTGCTTAGATAAATTTTTAATTTAAAAATATCTGTATATTTATACCTTCTATTTTCCTAAAAAAATAGGTTATGCAAGTTTGATATAATCTGAATAATTAATATTCATTAAAACATATTAAGTGTGCAAGAGTATGTTTTAATAAATAATAGCTTTCACAAATTATAAATGAAAATAAATTTTACCAAGGACATTTTTTCTTCATAGTATTTTAAGTTCTGCAACAATTATTGTTTTAATATTGAAATTTGTGTTTCAAAATTATTGTTAAAAGCTCATTTTTGAAATTATATAGTTAATATGTTTTATGATTAAAATTAGTGATATTGTGAATTTAAATATTAAAAAGTGTTTTTCTACTGTAGTGATTTGTGTCATAAACATTAATTTCCTTCTTTTATTTTAAGACAATATAATGCAATTGCAAGCTACTGTTCGTAAAGCTATAGGGCGTAGATTTCAATCAGCTGAAATTAAAGTTGATGATCATTCAACTAATGGTAATAGTCTTGCTCTTGATATGGTTAAAACTCATGCTGTAACTGCTCAAGTTTTGCTCTTATGTTGCTGGAGAACTCATAAAGAAGTTTCTTTGCTTTTTGGTGAATTATGTGAAAAAATTCCTGTTAAAAATGATGGAATATCTAGCAATGTACTGGAGATTTCTTTGGTAAGGTTTAATTTTTATTTTGAATTTATATTTTCTGAATATTTTAGGTCAACTTTTTTACTGTTCTAAATTAACTATTTATATTCATAAATATTGATTTTTCATTCTTCATGTGGATTTGAAATACACTGTTATTTTTGCTATTATTTTGTCATATTTTTTATTTTGAGATATTGCATATTTTTTAAATGTTCAAGAACAATTTCATCTTTTGTATGTGTGCCTTATGTTATAGAAACTACATAAATATATGCATACAGTATAAAATATACTATAAATGTGTGTTTTAGTTTGAAATGCTTATATGCATTTATTAATTATATGTGATGGTTATAAACATATTTTATAATTAATTTCAAAACACAAGTTTTGATATAAATTATTAACTGAATTTTTTATATTTCTAGAAAAAGCTCATCAAAAAGGAAATAATTTTAATTAAATTAAATGGATGTTATTTTTTATTTATTTACACATATTTACTCATATAGTAAGCAACTTCTGAGCAAAATAATATTTTGGTAACTCTGTATAAATGTATTTGTATGTGCATGTGTTTCTCATTTCTTTTTAATTTTTCAAGAAATTATTTTAATGATTTTATGATAATTTGGTAGAATTAAACATTGCATTTCATTCTATGAATTCAAGTAAAATAAAATATTATTCATATCTGAATAACTGCTTATATATTATTCAGCCATCTGAATGGATTAAATAACATTGCAGGGAATGATAGATTATAACAGTGTTCATTAAGCCATTGATCATGAGCTATTAGTAGCTCACAATATTATTCCATTTGGTTTGCTCCAATTTCTTTGTATGTTGAAATTATTTCAAATTTAAGAAATAAATTCAACTAACACTTTCATTATTTCAACATGATTTTAATTACTGTGCAATTTTTTGAGATACTTTTTATGGACATTTATAATAAAGAATCCTATTCTTGTGTGTAATGGAGAATTTTCATTTTTCAAGAAAATAATACTGCAGTGGAGTTAGAATTGATTAATTTTGAAAATAATAGATTAATTTCTTTATTAATAAAATCGTTTTCTTTAAGCTCTAAAAATATTTGACCTCTTGTTCCTAAATGAAAATATCTAATTTATGTTTCATGTTTATCTCAAAGTGAAGACAATATTTCAATTTTGCACTTATGTGTGAGATTTTTCCCCAGCTTTGAGATTATTAAATGTAAGTGCAGAAACACACTAATTGTCAAACACTTGGACAAATGTATTTAAATGGCAGCTACTACATATTCTGCTAATATTAAGAAACCTATTGGTGACAAGAAATAAGCTCCATCTTTCTCATTAAAGTTACTAAATCAGATAATAACTGTTGTTAAATTTATTTTTTTTAAATTACATTTCAGTGTTTTTCTTATGTATAATTTCATTTCTATTTTTGTCATACACAGTTTAATTAAAATTGATTTAATATTTATTAAAAATATAAGTTAATAAGAAATAAACTAATTTAAGATTTAAAAAAAATGTTGGTGATTCGCAGTTAAATTAGTACAGTTTAAAACAGCTCAGAAATTTAATATTTCTGGCAACCAATGGATTAAATGAAAGGAAAAATTTTTCAGTGTAGTCACAGCATATTTATTTCATTCTGCACAACTGTATACAATTAGAAAATTATAACTATATATATATATATATATATATATATATATATATATATATATATATATATATATATATATATATATATATATATATATATATATGCATTGAAAAGATCTAATTTTTATATTTTTAATATAACCTTCTAACCTAAATCATCAGATTGGAATAAGGCATAACATTAAGGGCTTGACAAAGTTATCTTTCTTTAAATATTCTTCAAATTAGTTCCTTTACAGAAGGTTGTTAAATTTATGCGTATCACTGTGTTTCTGTCTGGCAAAACTTCCATTAATGTGAAATTTTAAGATGTATATTTGTATATATGTGGCAATTCCAAATAATTTTTTTATCATTTTTATTTATATATTTATATTTAGTTACTTTTAGTTTATTTACATAGGAAATGAATTTATAATGTTAAATTGGATACTTCTAAAACAAAAAAATTGCTTACTGATATAACTCATTTCTTTATTAGGACAAAAAGTTCTCAATTATATTTGTAGAAAATATAAGTTGTACCAAGTTTCTGTAAAGTAAATTCAAACTAATACAAAAGATATTCATTTATCTTGTAAAAAATTAAAAGTGTTTTTTCTAGATATTTTTATTGTTTTGTTGATGCAAATGGTATGGCTTATTTATAATTATGCAGATTACATAAACTTTCTTCATAATTTCATTTGTTCAATTTAACTGTTTTTCATCTTAAATATATTTATTCACTTTAATTCTTTTTCATGTTTAATATATTTCTAGGTTATGAGTATTGGAGAATATTTTATTCGCCAAATGACTTTAGTGAAGCATAGAGGTGCATTTGAGCAAGCATATGTTGGCTTTGGAAAATTGTGCTACTCACTTTGGAGGTAAATACTATTATTTGTTTCAACTTATTTTTAGAATTATTAATTTAAAACTTAACATTAACATACACAATATTTATAAAGGTACTTGTTCATGCTTTTAAGTAATTGTTCAATATTAAATTTTATTTAATGTAAAAAGTAGTTTTTAGAATTTAAATTGTAATTTGCTTCTTCATAGTTTTACAGTTATTTAAACGAAATTTTTAATGCTATCAATAAATCATTTCTTTACTAATTTTGTTTCTGTGTATAGAAATATTCTAATTTGAATTAAAATTTTTATTTGTAAATGTTTCAGATTTTATTACTTTATTTCAATTAGATTGTAGTTTGCTTAATATTTATAGGTAATAGTTATTTAAAATAAAATGTTTTGTACAAAAATAAATCATTTATTATTATTGGTGGTTATGGAAATTTAAGTTAAAATTTGATTTTAAAATTTAATTCATGAATGGTTCATTTTTTATTACTTTAGAAATTTTTTATAAAGAAATTGTCCAAGAATTTTGTGATTAATATTTCACTTGATTCTGTTATGTAAATTATTTGTTAACTATTATTTGCTTCATAATAACTATTCTTATCTTATAAATATTTTCATTAAATATTTTTTATTTATAGTTTATATTGTAAGGTAGAAATTAACTGTGTTAATTAAAATTTTAATGTTAAATTAGGTAATAATTATTGTTCATGTTTCATTAAATCAATAAAATGTCTATTGGTATAGATCAACTATTGTAACCCTTAAAGAACTTCCTAGCAAGTGGTTGAATGATCTTATTTTAGCAATAAAAGGTTTGAAAGAAAATACTCATTTATGTGCAACGAGAAGAAGTGCTGGCTTACCCTTTATTGTTCAGGTGAAACTGATTTTGTTTTCTTAAATAAACATGAACTTTTGTTTATCAAAAATATCCAATCAAAATGAAAGTTTATTTTTAAATATGATTCTCTTGCTGTTGCTCTACAAAGTTATAAGATTATATTTGGCATACTTTTAATATAGTTTGAAATACATAATTTAACATAAAATTGGCTTCAAATAAAATTTTTTTTTTATAATTTTCAAAAATACTTTTATAGAAATGAGAATATTAAAAAATTTCTTAATATACTGTCTTTAGGTTAAGAACTTCATTAAAAAATTTTCTCTTACATAATAACAAAAAATAATTATACTAAAATTTTTTTTAATTTTTCAAAAGCTAAGGTATTTTTATTTTATTCAATATTTCTAAACTTGTGAAAATTAATTATAAAACGTGAAGTATATTCCAAATGCTTTTCTAATATTAAACATTGAGACATCTCTGTTTGTCTTAATTATTAAATATGCTTAAAACTATTAAATTAAGAAATCTCTTTAATAAAATATTGCTTGTTATTTAAGTATTTCAATGCATCATCAGATTTAATAGTATATGTTTTGAAATCTAATGATGCATTGAAATACTTAAATAACAAGCAATATATAAGCGGATTCTCATTTTCAGTGACAGTCAAGCCGCTTTAAAAGCGCTTAATTCCTTCAAAATCAAATCTAAAATGATTCTGGAGTGTAGAAACCTTCTTACAGAACTGGCAACTAGAAACAGGGTGATCCTTGTATGGGTGCCAGGGCACAAAGGTAGCTTGCTAAACAAGGATCGTCTTTTGTTCCCATTGGTCCAGAACCTTTTTGTGGGATCAATTTGAAGACCGCAAAAACCAATGTTCTTAGATGGGAAAAACGGAAGATGTATGAAGCTTGGCTCAAATCTCCTGGTCAAACCCATGCTAAAGGTATGATCTGTAGATCATCAGCGAGGATTTCCTATGAAATTCTAAGATGCTCTAGGCAGAAGATACGTTTAATCGTAGGCTTCATAACTGGGCACTACTATTTCAGAAAACATCTCCATAAAATGGGACTGTTTCAGCAAGATCCTATCTGCAGGAAATGTCATATGCAAGAGGAAACGGCCAAGCATATCATTTATGAATGCGAGGCTCTTGCCCTCCCTGGATTAACCTCTTTAGGCATCATCCATACTAGAGAGTTACACCTAGATTCCATTAAAGGGTTATCAGACTTTATTAATAAAGTGGGTGATCCGAGCAAATGGAACTAAGAAACATTGGGTTTGGAGTTAACAGTACAAAATGCTGATAAAAGCAGAGGTGCTCAATGACATACACACCCAACTCTAAGAAGAAGAAGAAGATATGTTTTGAAAATAGAAATATTATTTGCTAATGGATTACAATGAATTTTTTATCCATTGAGACATTTTTTACATCATTTAGAATTGAAAAATCTATCTTGTTTATATGATCGTTCACACAACTGGGGTATATAAAGGATTTAACTAAACTGTATAATAGAATAAGTAAAAAAGTGCAAGTCTAACTAAATTAATTTGTCTAAAGCTTATTTTTATCCTCAATAATAGAGATAAGTAAACAAAACAAACATCAAGTTGCTGATTTAGAATTTTGCTGCAATTTTACTTTAATTGCAATTTATATATAATTTGTCTGGTTTAGTATGTAGCTACAACATAAAAATAACTAGGTAGAGTATGTCAATATATTGTTGTAACAATGTCAATCAATTTTAAATATTTCTTTCCTTTAAAGGCAATACTGACTGCTGAGCCTAGATTAAATCACTCTTTGTTTTTTAAACAAATGATGAAAACGTTTTTGAGTATGGCTCTGATCAAAAGTGAAGAAAAAGCTACAGATGTTGAGGTCAGTAATAATCTTTGACAGTAATAAAATAATTAAATGTGTATTATAATCATTCATTCACATACACACACAATTAAAATTGTTTTATTCAATGTTCCAAATGATTTAATTTGCAATTTAATTTTATGATAAATTTTGTAATTTTTAAATGTATATTAGTATGTGCAAATACTATCTGCATTGTTAGAGGATTACTATTTATATTCTCAAATTGAAATTTTTTACTAAATTTTAATGATTAATAAAAAATTCTTGATTAGAATGTAGGTTTAAAAGTTGAAAATATAAAACTTTAAAGTCCAAATATATTTAAAAGTTTTATATTTCATTTAACATATGGTTTAATAGAATCAAGTAATGATTTTGAGTATTGTGTATGTATGATTTAATAATAATAATGGAAAAGATGTTTTTTAAATAATAAATAAAATTTTTAATGCATTCATTATAATTTAATTGAATATATTTTTTGTTATTAAATACAGTAATTTTATTATAAAAATTACCTTTTATAATATTTTTAAGTGAATAATTTCAATAATTATATTCTTCACCCAGAAAATTATAAAAACATTTTTTTAATTAATTTTACTGTTTTATTTAACTATCGAAATGTTTTAACATATTCAAAGTAAGCTTTAAAAAAAATTATAAGGGTGTATTGAGTTGGGATGGATAGTTATATCTGACTTCTCATATTATCCGTATTATATTTGTAATTGTTACTGTAGTATTTTTTGAGATAAGATTTGTACAGGCCTCCATTTTGTATAATTTACCTTTTTATGAAACTCATAGATTTTGACATTCTTTAATTTTATTTAAATTTTTGTTTTAAGAAAATAGCTAATATATGAAATTACTTATTTTTATTTTTGGATTTCATCTTCTAGGTTCATGCATTAAATATTATGCGAGCATTATTCAGAGATGCATGTTTGAGTGAAGCTCTTGTGCCTTTTGTCTCTGAAGCTTTGAAGATTTCAATCATTGGTTTTAAGTCAAAATCTTGGGCTGTAAGAATAATTTCAGGAATTTTGATCATGAATATTATATATTTTTAATTTATATGTGTTTCTTACTTACAAATCCAATAATTTAAAAATAATTTTTAATGCAAATATTTTTACAAAACATCTTTAAAAATTAAAACATTAATTAAAAATAATGTTTTAATTTTTAAAGATGTTTTGTAAAAATATTTGCATACATGTAAATTAAAATATATATTTTGTATGGGATCCTTTGTTATTAAACCAGATTTTTATTTATCCATATAATTTTGAACTAATTGTTTGCATTTCCCTAATTTATTTTATTTAGGTACGAAATTCTTCAACACTTTTGTTCAGTGCACTTCTCAATAGAGTCTTTGGAGTTAGTGAAAAACCTAATGGAGAAGTTGCAAGAAAAAATAGATTAACTGGGAAAACTTTCTTTTATTATTACAAAGATACATATACTTTCTTAAAAGAAGAATTGGAAATCTGTGCAAATAATCTTAATGAAGACTCTAACAAGTAAAATATTTAGCATTATTTTATGTGATATTTTTATCAAAAAATGTAAAAAGAAATAAAAATTAGAATATTTCTCTGAAATATTCTAATTTTTGAAGCTTGTGCAATATACTTAATTCATATTTATTAAGTTTGATGCAATTAAGTTTGTTACATACTATTGATAAAATTTATTTTATTCAAAGGTAATTATGTTGAATATATTTTTATAGTGTGACAAAAGTACCAACGCTGTATCCAATTTTACTTGTACTTGGAAGATTATATCCTGCTCCTGGTGAATCAGATCTTCGTTTAAGTTCTTTCTTGCCGTATATTCTAGCATTTGCAAATAGTCCTGTATGGAAAACTAGAGTTTTAGCTGCCAAAGCTTTGATACCCCTGATTTCTACAGAAAGTGTAGTAGCTGTATTGAAATCACTTTTTGAATCTTTACCATCTTCTGAAATTAGGAACTATAATCAGAATAAAGTGCATGGTACTTTGCTACAAGTAAGTGAAAAGAATTATAACCTATTCTGATTATTTATATGCAAACTATTAAAGTATAGTGATTGTTTCATATTAATAATATATTTTAGCTGTATGAGTGGCAAAAATTTATTTTTTGAGTAATTAAATGATTTTAATCATAATTTTTACTAACAGTATTCATCGTATTAATGTCTCCTTTGCAATAAACCTTTATATAATGAAACACATTAAGTTATTTGAAGAAATTGAAATTGTTTTACAATGTTATCTTTATTTTATTAAGTAAGTTAAAAAGTTAACTATATTAAAATATTATAATCTTATTAAACAGCAACATAATAATGAAAGCCAAAGTGGTGTGATGTTATTTGAGAACTCGTTAAATTTTTGCTTTTAAGTTTTTTTGCTTTCCTCAAGGAAAAATCCTAAATTTTTTAATGTTTTTATTTTTAATGCAGCAGGCTATTTACAGACATTATCCTTACATTATATGGATATAAAAAAAGCTATCCATTCTCTGAAACATATCAGTAGTCATACTCAGTCATGAGATGAAAGTCAGCTACAGCTTTGCTTCTGGGATAATCAGGGAGATTGAAAATGGAATTCTTCTATAATTTTTTTTCATACATTTTTTTTAGTAATGACATACTGTTATTTTAAATAATAATGGGGAAGATTTATAGTTAACTAGGTTACACAGTGCCTGTTTAATAAAACAAGCATTTTTGACCCTGCTCATCTGCTTTTTTATCACCAGGTATACCACAATGGGATGCTATCCACTGTAAAAAATTGTTCTATACTTTTCAAGAAGTTTAAAATTAAATAATTGAATCACTACAATACTAATATATTTTAAATGGAGAGTAGTGGAAGAGGCAGCTGTTGTTTCTATATATAAATTTGACTGTTGACTGTTAAGTATTTTTTAATTATCTTTTTTTTTATTGTGTTCACATATTCGTAATATGGAAGTAACAATTGTAAACAAGAGTTCAGAACTTATAGTATTTTCATTAAATGTTAAAATAAATTAAAAATTGGTTTCACAAAAGTTTTTAAAATATGTTTATGAAAACAAAACAACTAAAATTTTTAACTGTTAAAATATATTGGTGAACTTTTTGTATATTTTTTTATCTATAATTATTTAATATTTTTTATTCACTTCTTGTTATCTTTTTATCTATGAGAATTTAGAATTAGAATTGACATGGCCTAGAATCTCTTGTTGCTACTATGCCCAAATATCATTGCATAAAAATGTTGCAAACCATATTTAAAATTCCTGTTTTAACTAAACTCATTCACTCTTTCTGAAAAACTAATCGAGAGCTTTACTTGGAGAACTAAAAAATAAGTTCATTTTTGTTGACTGAAGATTGTGATTCCCAGATAGTAAATGATTTTTGCTAAAAATGTTTGTTCATACTTTGTTTTTTGTGATTTTTTCTATTGCTTATTGGATTAAAATTCCAATAGATTACATAAATTTAATTATTTTCACTCAAACAATGCTATTGTATTTATTGTTGCTATTCACAAGACTATCTCGCAGAGCTAGACAATTCCCATAAATCTGAAAATATCCAAAAAGTCTAAAAAAAGATGATGGTCTTGCAGAACCTTGTCCTTACTAATATTTTGACACACCAATATATAAGCATAGGAAGCCATGTTAGCTGCATACCAGTGGGACTCTGGGTATATTTTTTGACCTTACTTAAAAATGAGAGCTCTTGTTTGATCACTCAAGAAGTGCAAAAAACTGTATTATCAAAAATTTAATCCTGATTCTATTTAGCAAAAATGAAACTAAATAAAATAATGAATTTTCTTAAGGAGTAAAAAAAGATAGAAGAAATTGCAAGCTAAATTGTTGAATTAAAAAATTTCTTCATTATTTGATTCATGGAGAGTTTCATTAAACAAATTTCACATATCCTTTATCAAGACTTTTTAAAAAATAGTGTTATTGATGAGACAATAGTTCTACAGGTGACAAGAGTTATTATTCTTTATTATATTACTCAGTTTTTCTTAGATTGAATTCATATATTGTTTTATTACAAATAATGTTTAAAAGGTTTATGATTTATTATTATAACATTAATGCCATATCGATATACTATGGGGAGTGCTAATTGTAATAATAATTGGCATAGTTGCATTATACTTATAATAGAGGTATATGTTATCTTATTAGTGATAATATGAACATTATTTGCATAATTTTTGATTTATATTCAATTAATAAGATAAAGAAAAATTTCATGAAATTATATAAATATTTTTTATATTAATGTTTTTTGATGATCTGATATATCAGTGTGCATATATGTATGGTTTATTTATTTGATAATTTTAAATTATAATTATATTATATGTTAATTAAGATTATTGGTTAAACGAATAGATAGGCCCCAGAACTTTAAATGTACAGAAATGAGAAGTGTTTGTGCATATCAATTGTAAATAAATAAAATGATTTGATGTGGATTTTTGCAAAGTGAACTCTAACCTGCTCTTTTTTTAAGTGAGTGATTTTATATCAATGAAGTGTAGAATATTTCTGAAAATACAACATATTTTATGATAAAATGTAAATTTTTAGCTTGAATAAATGATGCTTATTTAATATTGAGTGAGAAAATATTACATATTAAAACTGTTTTGAACATTTTTGCTTTAAAAATAATAGCTAATATAAAAATATGCAAATTAATTATGTAATGGGAATATGTTGACTCTTATTAAGTCTTTTAATACAAGTTAAATATTTTGGTGAGGAAAATGATATGCTTGAAATATTTGTATATAAATAAATGAAATATTGCATGTAAATATTTAATAGTTTTTATTTTGGAAATATCTTTGTAAATATTTAACAATTTTAATTTTTCAGATTTTATATGTAATACAAGAATTTGCTAATTATTTAGGCCTAGTAAAGAGCAATCTTCCCAAAAAGCTACAGATTTGGCTGACAAAGTATTGTCATATTTCTTTTAGGTATGAGTTTTTAAATGATTTCAGATTGATCTTTCAATTTAAGAGTAAAGGTGAAAATTAATTCTTAATTTTGAAAGCTTTTATGACCTATAAGATTTAATTTAGACAGTCGATTTTATACTGATTTTAGTGTATACCATACAATCCTAGCACAATTGAAATTATCGATTTATTATAGTAATTCAGTGTGTATATATGCTTATAAATAATGTAACTAAAATAAAAGATACAAATTATAATTATTACAAAAAATGCTGTTGAATATTAGAGTATTCTGTTAAAATGTTTTTGCTAACAATTTTGTGTATGACAACATTATACAAATAACATCTTTATATGGAATTTAATGTCTCTCATTTAAACATATTCATATAAAATTATTCTTTTTAAAATAATATTAATAATTTTCAGACAATAGACAAGTTTTTTTTAATGATATTTTTTATTAATATTTTTTGTAAATAATTTTTTATTTTTATTTTGTATGTATGAAATATATTATTTCCAAAAATGTATATTTTTTAAAACAAAAAGTTTCTTTCAGTTGCAACAGGTGTTTTTCTACTAGAGTAGTGTTCTTAGAAATTATTCTTCTATCAATGGGAATGAATATATATTTAGGTAAGGAATATCATTTGGATTAGATATTATAATTGTATATATTTCACATATTTTTTTCGTATATTTAAATTTGATCATTTAATATATTTATTTATAATGATAAAATTTTTTATCTTAAAATTAAAGAGAAAAATATTTTTCAAAATGCACTAAGTAATTTTCTTATGGACAAAATATGACAAACACATTTTTTGCATTATATATTATGCATATATAAACTTTTGATCATAATTATTTGCTTTTTTAACTATCATCTGATCATTTTATAACATGCTTAATGTTGAATTAAAATGGTGATTTGAACTAGATTTTACCTATTTTAAGAATGAAAATATTTCTGTTTCAAAGCAAAAAATGGAAAGATTCTCTATATTATCTATATGTATTTGTTTGATTCATTGATAGATTGATGTATCCTGAGATTCTTAGCAAGTAAAGCTATTGTCTCCATTTTTCACTTATTACCAGTTATTTGAAATTATTAGTAAGCCTTTGAAAGTCATTATTTGCCAAAAAATTTGCATTCCTTACAATAGAATTAATATATGATCCATATTATTGCAATTATTACATACTTAGCAAGTTTCTGACACTACCAAATGAAGTAATAGAGAAGTACTGGAGTTATTAATATTTGTGTTATAAGTCCAGTTAATAACATTTGCTTCCTTTCTACCAGAGGAAAGAGATTCATATATAGTACTTAGTAGGTTTCTCAGTGTATTTTTGGTATGTTTCCAATTATATCATATATAAAGGCTTAGGCTTGTTCTATTTTACTTCTGAAGAAACGCTTCAAATCTTCTGGCGATATTTAGGGAGGATACCTATCTGTTACTAATTTTATTAGTTTATCAGTTGTTTTATTTGTAATAATTTCATAGTGAACCCATATATTATATAATTGGATAAAATTTTGCTGCTTGACAGAATTTATTTCTTAAGTGAAAAATAATTTTAGAGGAAATTATTGTAACATTTTTCAACCCCACAAGAGCCACTTTACTGTCTGCAAAAATTTAAGTTGGTATTTAAAATACTACTAAAACATCAGTTGCCTGGTATATGGCTTGGACTTTTGTTGTAAAAATTGACTTTATGTCATTGATTTTAAATCTGGTCCTCTGATATAGAAATTAAGCAGCAATTATTGTAGGATACACCAGTCGAAATCATATATATTTGTGGATAGGTTGTTCTCTAAAGAATTCCTTGAATAAAAATAGTATATGGTAATTTTGGCAAAATGTATTAAAAGCAAAATCAATTATGGACAAAGTATAGGAGTCCTGATAAAACACAAATGATATGAGATGATTGTTGGAGACTTCCTACTCTAATCTTTGATATGATTTTTATTTCTTACAAAAAAAAAAAAATTCTGCGATTTTATTTATTTAAAATATTGTTATAAAGGAGAGAATTTTTTTAAAAGAAAATTTACAAACCCAGAAAATTAAGTTTCGAGAAATGCTAACCATGAAATTTTCTGATTTTTTTGCAACTTTACAATAATTCTGTCGGCTTTGAATAACTGATTAGCAGTCTCTAAAAGGCATAAATCCAAAATGTGTTAGGTGTAGTATATTATTTTTGATTAAAATTTCTAAATTTGGTGACTCAGTATTCTTTTGAAGATATTGGAACATATGTTAGAAAAACAGCAGAATAAGATTTAACTTCAGAGATTTTAGATTGAGAGAATTATTGCATGCTTTCAACTGTTTGGTATCTCTTTAAGTAATATTTTATTAAATATTTTATATTTTTATTCTGGAAGGTAATTGGGATTTAAAAAACTCTTGTTGAGATTATCTGAGCTATGGATAGTAATTTTAGTAGATTTTATCACTAAATCTAATTAAGATTGAATGATTTATTCTGTTTGGTATTACCTGAACCATAGCAATCTAAAGAGTTAGAGTAAACCTATTCTGATGAACAAAATTCTTGGTGAAAAATTATCACTGTTTTTGAGGATTCCAAAATTCTTGGCTATTGAAAAATTTATTACTGTGTAAAGAGCAAAAATTCCTCGCTTATTTTGCAGTAAAATTTAAATACACTGCTCAAAACAATTAAAGGATATTGCGGTTTTAGGAGGATCTTGTGGCTGGGAAACTTTTTAGCTGATTGATACGTGGTCGACAGACGTAGTAGGTTATATGAGAATAAATTACACATGTTTGACAGAAAAAAATGCATTTTATTGCGCATTTGTGTACAAAAGGAAAAAACACAATTTGTGCATATGAGAAAACAAGAATAAGAAAAGGTGTTGTCTTCAAAGGAAGTCATTTTCAGTAGGGGGTATGGTTTCCACGGACGGCCTGTAACATTGAATACCTTGGAGGCATGGAGTTAATGAGGCTATTAATCACGAGTCGGGGTATTCTGTCCCACTCTTCCAGAAGAGCTCTTTCCAGTTCTTGGAGAGTTTGTGGGGGTGGTTGGTAGTCAGCAACTCGTCTTCCTAGAGCGTCCCAAACGTGCTCTATTGGATCCATGTCTGAAGAACATGCTGGCCATTCCATTCGTACGATTCCTTCCTTGAAAAGGAAATCCTCTACCAGGATGACACGATGTGGCCTGCAGTTATCGTCCATTAAAATGAAGTCATCTCCGATTGCTGCAGCTTAAGGGACTACAATAGGTCTGAGGATCTTATCCCTATATCAGCGACCAGTCAGAGGTCCATCTCGAATGATATAAAGGTCTGTGCGCCCGTCAATGTAGATGCCACCATACACCAACACTCCCTACCGCCAAATCTGACACTTTCGTGCACGAATGCTCGATTATTCATACTGCCACAGTCAATCCAGATGAAAATACGCCTATTATCAGGATAAACAGAAAAACGGGACTCGTCAGAAAAAAAACATTGCTCCATTCATTTCTCCTCCAGTTCACATGCTCTGTTGCCCACTCCCTGCGGTCGCGACGATGCATTGATGTTAGTTTAACACATACTATTGGTCAGCGAGCATACAGACCTACACCATGGAGCCGGTTTCGGACAGTCTGAGTTGAAACCGTGGTGTCTGTATCCGAGCGAAGGTGTTGTTGGAGAAGAGTAGCATTCATATTTCGGTGTCTCCGAGCCGTTAACACTAAATAACGATCTTCTTTGGGCGTTGTTGCCCATCTACGGCCTTGCCCTGGTCTTCGGCCTGCATTTCCAGTCTCCAAAAAACGGTTCCAGATCCTGGACATCACACTTTGTAACACTCCAATGGTTTGCGCTATTCCGGCTTGAGTTTGGCCCCCTTCTAACCTACCAACAACTCTCCAAGCTTCTGAATCGGTTAAATGACTTCACTGAGACATCCTACTCATCGAAACAAAGCAGTCACTGAATACCGATCATCCTTGTATTCATTGTCTTTTATTCAGTTGAAAGTCAAATTTCATTCACTGCCGCTGAAGTGACGTTTTTGACGTCGAATTCAAAATTAGCATACTCCACAGTTTGAAAATCAGAAAAATTTTCATTTGTGATTACCTTTTTCCATTTACAGCAAAAAAAATTTCGCTTATATCTTTATTTTATGTAAAACTTACAATATCCTTTAATTGTTTTGAGCAGTGTATTCAGAAGGTAAGATCAGGTGAGATCTTGCTGCATTTTACAGATATTATTCCAGTACATTCTTTTTGAAAATCTTTGTTTCAATTGAAATTTTTTATTGTGAATCCAAAAGATATTTTCAGATGTGTATGCATTTCAAAAAACAAGAATTTATCATAATAATAATTACAATTACAAATTAATAAATAATTACAAACTACAAATTAATAAATAATTACAAATTAATAAAGTTGATTGTTATTTAGTATAATTTTTTTATTCTATTTTCTGGCATTACTGATATATTTTCCTTATTCATTACATGATATGGTATTTATGAGATAGTTATCTTGATTTAAAGTTTCACTAATTTTGTTCTATCTGTAGATTTTACTAATTTGAGGTGGGAATAGGTTCAATGTTAACTTCAATAAATGCTAGAAAATGATCACTCAAGGGAATTATCCAAAACCTATATAGTAAATTCATTGAACAAGAAGGCTTAATGATATTAAAGAAAAGGATCTTCCAGAGAATACATGACTTGGAGATTAATCATAGAAAGATCATAGTTGCTTTCATCGAACCAAAATGCCAAGGCCACTATATCAAATTTGTTATTGGTTATAGCATTATTCTCATGTTGCTTTGCATTTTGCTTATACCACTTTTCAATTTCTTTGAAAGTTTATTTGCTTTACTTGATAGAATATGTAGTAACAGGTATATTTAATTGCTTTTTTGTTACCTAAATTTCTGTTAAATTTGATATTGTTTTTATCATTTTTGCTATTATTATGATAAATAGGTTTGAAGATATTCTAAATGAAAGACTATCATTCTTTTTGATTTTGACTTGCAGATTCTGGGATCACATTAAGATAGTTTTTCTTTGTGTTATTTGAAAAGGATCTGTTTGCTATTTGTGAGGTGATTTAAATGTTTGGATTTATGTAATTCCAATTTCTGATTTCTACTTTCCCCACTATACTAATCTGCTCTATGTTCCAAAATTGCAGTTACTTCATTTGATTTTATTTTGACAAAAACCACCATGAATTTGTTGACCCCAATTAACTCAGAGAGGATCAGAATTATGTTTATTACCTTAATGATTGATTGAATTTTCTGTTGTAATTCATTATCTTGATCTATAATAAATTTTAACTTTATGATTTATCGGAGTTATTAATCTAAATGTGTTCCTAGAATCAAAATATGAATAAGACAAATCAAGTAGTTAGGATTTTTGTTTAAAAATCTTTTGCTTCCAGACATTGCGATGTTATTTCTCATGCTATTTCATCAAGAGGTATAGTACAAGAAATACCTTGATTTAAAAATTTAGTTGTGTATTGTCCCACAATATTTGGGGTAGTATTGATGTAGATTATAGTTTATTCATATTAATTATTTTAAAGGCAATTTTAGAAATTTTTTAGAAAAAAATTGAGTGTTTCTTAATTTTTTTATGCTTTTTGGATCAATTTTCAGGATTGCTGTTGTTAATTTAAATTTGAGGAAAGTTTTAAATCTAAATGTGTTTTAAGTGCCATTTTTATTTACCAATTCTATGCATTTTTGTGCTCTCCAGGAAATTCTAAAGTAGTTAGGATTTTCTGGTATTGAAATTCATATTTATAGTGGGGGCAAATTTATTCCTCACAAGATTCACATTGCTTACCTCATGCAACTGCTTGGAGTGTGACTACATTCATTTTCACTGGATTTCACTGGATTACTCCATTGCTTAGGAACATATCCACATTAATCTGTGATGTGCAAAATTCTTCCACTGGTGTGAAGTAAAAGTGACAGCTCAAGTGTGGCCTCATTGCTGACCATCCTACAAAATAATGAGACCAGTGATAGGCGTACATTCCAAAACAGTTGACAGTAGGTGTGGACTGAGGCTCACTGCACTACTATAAACATATGTATTTATAGTGGGAAGGTTTATTATTATTTTTTATCATTTGATTTAATTCTTTAACTGAAGAAGTAGCGTGTGTCAACTTCGTATTGTTGAACTTTTACAAAATTAATCCTCACTGCTACAATAAAATAAGCAATATCTTTGCTCTTAAGATACTTTCCTTCACTGAAATAAGAATAGATTGAATATGATTGAGAAATTGTTGATATGTAATGGCTTTAAAAATTAAGTTTTTAAAAATATATTGCTGTTGAAAGCAATAATTGTGAAATGCTTAGAACGAATCCCTGGTAACTACTTACATTTTTCTATAGGCACTTATTTCATTTTGTAAGTTAGCAATAAAAGTAACTACTTTTCGGGTAATTGTATTAAGATATTTCATATGTAGATTATCAAGTTTCAACATGAAAAATATTTGTAACTATAATATTTTTGGTGCATGTTTTACTTGAGCAGTGCTATCTCGGATAATTACAGTTGAAAATTTCTATTGTGAAATCAAATTATTTGTTGTGCTGTAATTTATTTATGCATGTGTAGTCATTTAAAAAATGTTTATATTTTATTTCAATTTACAGATGCAAGTAAATTTTTCTCATTGCTTTTCGTTTTATTCTAGTTAAGTAAATTGTCCATTAAGTTTTTTTCTAGATAAAACATTTCACTTTTGGAAGGTTCCACTATTGTATATTTTGCTAAAAAATAAAATTGTTTACAATTTTTTTATCTGGATACTTTTAATTTTAAAATAAATTACTACATTCATAACGAATTTTTTTTTGAATCTCAAGAAAATATGTTTTAAGAATTTAAAATTTAAATTTCATACAAGTTTTAATATTCATTATTATGCCTTGTAAATAAATTCAGATTTATTAAGAATTACTTTGTAATTTTTTCAAATAATATAATTTGTTTCTTTTAGATTTTAAGGAAGGTCAAAAAATGATAAAAACACTGAAACAAGAATTGGAAACTTCTTCAGTTGAACTAGATAAGGATCACTATTTATCCTTAGCTGTTACAGCTTCCCTTTTTCACAGTATATGGATGGAAAATGAAATTTTTTTAAGAAAAACTAAAGAAAATTTAACATGTGATTCCTTTATCAACCTCTGTTTATATTTTCTAAGAATCTCCAACGAAATTGTTAAATCCACAACATTACAAGTTTTGATTTGGTTTTTCCAATTTGATCATCCTCAAGATGAAGTTATTTCAAACATGCCAAATGAATTGCTATTCCTTGATGGAATCACAGCTTCTTCTGTTCATTGCCTGATAGAAAAGAATTGCAAAGTCTCTTCAGATTTGTTTTCTGATCATGAGCTGAATCATTGCATTATTAAAATGCTTGAATCAGAATATGACAATCCTTCATGTTTTGGAAAAGTAAGCAAAAAATGCCATATAATACATTTTAGCATTATTGCAAAGTAGTTATTTTGCAATTTATTCATAACATTCTATTCAAAAATACATTTTTGTAGAGATGATTTTTCTAATAGAATAAATGTATTTATTTTTTTACAACCCTATTAAGTTTTTTATTATTGATGATTACATTTAATTTATTTACAATAATGGTTAATTTTTCATTTCATTTTTAAGCTATTGATGAACAATTAATAAAATACTTGCGTTGTTTTTTTATGCATCTATGAAAGGGATTTATGTTTAGAAATAAAACTGTTGAATAATTCATAAAAACATTGAAAATTTTTTTAAATATTTTCATTGTTAAAAAGAAAAAATTATAAGATCTATAAATATAACTCACTAAAATATTTTATCAAAATATTTATTTCTTCTTCTTCTTCGAGTTGGGTTTGTATGTCATTGAGCACCTCTGCTTTTATCAGCATTTTGTACTGTTAACTCCAAACCCAATGTTTCTTAGTTCCATCTGCTCGGATCACCCACTTTATTAATAAAGTCTGATAACCCTTTAATGGAATCTAGGTGTAATCTCTAGTATGGATGATGCCTAAAGAGGTTAATCTAGGGAGGGCAAGAGCCTCGCATTCATAAATGATATGCTTGGCCGTTTCCTCTTGCATATGACATTTCCTGCAGATAGGATCTTGCTGAAACAGTCCCATTTTATGGAGATGTTTTCTGAAATAGTAGTGCCCAGTTATGAAGCCTACGATTAAACGTATCTTCTGCCTAGAGCATCTTAGAATTTCATAGGAAATCCTCGCTGATGATCTACAGATCATACCTTTAGCGTGGGTTTGACCAGGAGATTTGAGCCAAGCTTCATACATCTTCCGTTTTTCCCATCTGCGAACATTGGTTTTTGCGGTCTTCAAATTGATCCCACAAAAAGGTTCTGGACCAATGGGAACAAAAGACGATCCTTGTTTAGCAAGCTCATCAGCCCTTTCATTGCCTTCGATACCTTTATGCCCTGGCACCCATACAAGGATCACCCTGTTTCTAGTTGCCAGTTCTGTAAGAAGGTTTCTACACTCCAGAATCATTTTAGATTTGATTTCGAAGGAATTAAGCGCTTTTAAAGCGGCTTGACTGTCACTGAAAATGAGAATCCGCTTATCGTAGTAGCCCTTCTTCATATTCAGTTGCAGACAGTGGATAATGGCCAAAACTTCTGCCTGGAAGACCGAAGCGTATCGCCCAAGGCTTACAGACAAGCTGATTCTTGGTGACACGCCACAAACTCCCAGACCTGAGAGGCTGTTCTTCAGTGATCCATCTGTGTACCAGATTAGATCTCCTGTTTTAGTTTCAAACATGTTGTTATCCCATTCCTCTCTAGTTGGAAAAACTACATCAAATGTCTTGTCAAACATGTATGTTTCTTCCATGATGTCAGATGGCATCAGAAGAGTAGGGTCTTGAAATTTCCTGGTGATGCCCTTGTGCCCTTTGGCTAACAAGCTGGTCATACCAGTGGTTTTGCAGCTTCATTCTGTATGCATTCAATCTTGCAACGCTGCATATGAAGATGTCCAAGGGAGTCAGATCCAACACAACCTCCAATGCTCTGGTTGGCGTGGTGGAGATTGCTCCTGTGATGCAGAGACAGGCTAGTCTTTGTAGACTCCTCAATCTGTCAATCACAGTCTTATGTTCCACCTTATGCCACCAGATCACACAGGCATATGTGAAAATGGGCCTGACAAAAGCTGTACATCCATAACATCAGTTTTGGATGTAAACCCCAGTTCTTACCAAGATGTATAGATTTGCTGGGTTGATAGGCAAATTGAAGAGCATGCAAGGGACTATTTCTACCCAAGTAATCTCTAATATGCCGATCAATGATTTTCTCCATAATTTTAAGAAAGAATGAAGAAAGACTGATTGGTCTGTATGACTTGGCCTGGTCATAAGTGTCTTTGCCAGGTTTTGGAATGAAGACAATCCTAGTCTTTTGCCATGTCTTTGGTATATATCCCAGGGCCAAACTAGTTCTATAAATTCTAGTTAGCATTGGTATGACAACCTTCTCTGCCTTCTGGATCATGATGGGCATAACTCCATCAGGCCCAGGGCATTTTAGAGGTTTTAAAGGCAAAAATTGCCCATTTAACAATGTTGTAGTTTATGATATTTTTAGCGATGGTCCATTGATTGCTATTGACTCTTTGCAAAGAGCCAATGCAATGTTCCCCTTCGTTGCTATAAATATCTCTAGCTCCCGGGAAGTGGGTCCTGGTCATAATTTCCATAACCCCTTTTCCGGAAGCAGCAAAATTACCCTCCTCGTCTTTTAGGGTACCAACCAAAATAGGTTCATCCCTTTTAAGGAGTTTCTGGAGTCTAGCTCCTTCAGAAATAGAATCTATCTCGTCACAGAACTTTCTCCAGGAGTTAATTTTGCTTTTTCTAACAAGTTTGTTATAAATAGTGAGGGCCCTTTTATAGTTCTCCCATTCACCATTTTTCTTAGCTTTGTTAAAAAGTTTTCTAACATTTGCTCTTTCGGCAGCTAGAGAGTCATTCCACCAAGGGCATTGGAGTTTAGCTCTTCTAGTGCGAATGGGGCAATTGTTATGATAAGAGTCTAGAATACTTCTCTGTAGGAGATCTGCTGTAACTTCTAGATCATAGTTGTCTCTAATAGGTCTGTTCCCGAGCTCAATCAACCCAGTCAGTTCTTCTTGGAATTTCTTCCAGTCCGTCCTAACTGGGTCTCTGAATATGCAATCCAGACACACATTAGAGTGAATTTCAAAATGGATGTTTTGATGATCTGAACCAGAAGGTCTGTCATCTACTTTCCAATATTTGATATTTTTACTAATCAGCGTTGTCGCTATAGTAATGTCAATTACTTCAGATCGATTGGAAGTAATAAAAGTTGGTTTGTTACCCACATTTAGAATATCTAACCCATAGTTTAGAATAAATTCCAAAAGGTACTCACCTCTTTTATTTGTGTCCGTACTTCCCCAGACAACATGATGAGCATTACAGTCTAGTCCTAGGACTACCTGTAAGTTGTTATTACTGCAAAAGTTCATGAGCTTGTGCAGAGAATGGTCAGGTGGAGCCTTCTCTTCATAGGGCAGGTATCCAGAGCCAAAAACAATTTCCCTGTCCCTACCCTCTATGTTGAGTCTGACTTTCACAGCTGTCAGGTCCCTAAGAATAAATTCAGAGAGGGGAAGAACCTCAATGTTTTTATGTAAGAGTATACAAGTTCTAGCGTTACCATTAGTACAGTAGATGAGCTTACCTTTAGTTCCTTTGAGACCACTGATTCTTCCCCTAACCAACCAGGGTTCTTGAATCAGGGCCAGGTGTATATCCCCAGCAAGAAACTTCTTACTGAGGTTAGTAGTACCACTTCTACTGTGGTGGAGGTTGGCTTGAACTACCTTCACCCCCATCAGCAGGAGCAGGTTTATCAAGTACTTTAGCCTGCACATGGTGAAGTCCAATATGAAACCTATATCCCCTTACACGAAGTGTGGCAGCATCTAATTCAGGCACACTAAGAACGATGGTCCGCCCAGATGGGTCGTTCTTAATGTTAAGAACGTTCCACTCCAATGGAGTGACCCCACCGTTCTGAGCCTCGAATTTTCTCAGGAGCTCTTTAGGTTCCAGTTCATTACAGATTTTTGGCAGTTTTGCAATTATCTTGGTGGTTCTGACAAGTTTCCTTGCCTCACCCACCAAGAGTTTATGTTCTTGCCAAGGGCTTATATCATTGACATTTTGTTCCAGCCACTTTGAGCTCTCCAGATCTGCACAATTGATAATAAGAACCCCGTTTTCAAGTTTACAGGATAGGAAGGTTGGGGCAAAGCCCTCCTCATTCCTTCCTCTTTTCCTGGTTAACAAGAGTTCCAGGTCATAGGCCTGTTTCTCTGTTAACCGTTTTTTCGTATGACCTTCTAAGAGCACTGCCATCTTGATCGCCGTGAGAGCCGCCCTGTAAGTAAATCCCTCAGATCCTTCTCTCTTGGCAGCCTTTCCGACCTTGCCCTGGTTCATCCAGTTGGCAGGACGCTTCTTGCCTTTGGTTGCCTTGGGTTTTTCAACCCAAGTCCCCTCAGCGATTTTGCGCTCCTTCACCAGCCTCTTTTTCTGTGCACCAGATGTTCTCTTTTTAAGTTTGATTCTGGTCAGAGAGTCAGCCATGCTAGAGATAGCTTCCTGACTCTCACCAGAAGAAGATGGTTTGGAGGTCATTTCTACCTCCTGTGAAGGTTTCATTGCTACCCCTTCATTAGATTGTCTCTGAGTTCCCTTGTCTTTTTCAGAAAGGTCTGCTTCAGAAGTTTCTCCTGCAAAATCAGAAATGTTTGTTACTTTCAATGTCTTTTCAGCCATATAATAACAGTTAATAAGCTCAGGTAATATGACAGTCCACCCAGCATTGCCTGAGTTACTGGGCAGGGCAATTTACTCTAGAAGTTCGCCAGGCAACTAGAGGCTCCGTTAAGACACCAATACCGCGGTGCCAATTAGCCCTAGGCACGGAACGCATAACACCAGGGTTTACGGGAGCTGGTTCGCGGCCTCTTATTCAATATTCAAGGCTATCCTGTCATTCCTACAGGACGTTCAGTTATCAACCAACTACTGACGCGCCTGGTGGCTAGCTCAAGCCCCAGAGGGGTACGCATACCCCCTGGTTCCAGGAAATATTTATTTGCTTAAAATATTATATATTTGTTCTCTAACTTATTTTTATTAAAATCTCTAGTGTCAATGATCTTCTCTTCTTGAATGATCTTTACAGGTATGTCATTTATCATATTACCTACCACAGGTAATTGAGCTAGAGTGGAATTTTACTCAGAAAATGTGCTCATCTCATCTTTTCAATGTAAGTGTCTTAGGTAATGCTTTATGTGTGTGTAAATTCCTGCAATCTTAGTAGGATACATGTGTCAGATTTTATTTTTTTTAATCTATGTTCTAGTAAAAGTATCATGATCTCAATTTTAAGCATTTGTTTTCTTTATTGATTAGAAATTGGATTATCTGTTATCATCTTTGAAAATATATAAGAGGTAAATATAAACAATCATTTCCATCTGTTATATTGAATATGAAAATATGTTATGCTTTCACTCATTTATTTATTATTATTCAGTCTAATATTTTAAAAAGTTGTAATCTGCAGAAATAGAAAGTATGGTATGGAATTTTAATATGTTTTAATTTTGAATCCTTATATACTTTTTCTTCTAAAAAAACTTGGAATTTATTTTATTTTTAAAGTAATATTTTTTATTTTCAAATGCTCTTTTATAATTTCTATAAAATTCTTTCAAATTATTCAGTTTTATTTTGTATTTGTAAATGAAAAAAAATGTTAAATTTTTTTGCACTTATTGAAAGAAATGTTTTTGGTGTATTTTTGATGAAATACACAAAATCAAAAGACTGTGTTTTTAATTCAAAATTATTATTACTCTAACAACTTTATTGACTATAAACATATCAAATAATTTTGTTTAAATTTGATTGATAACATTTTATAAAAATTTGTTAATAGCTTCATAAAATTAAATTTGTTTTACTGAAAACATTAAAATATTGAATGGACGAGATGTTCTGAAATAACAGAATAGAAGAGATGATGTTGTTCTGAAACATTTATTTTTTTAATATCCAACTTTGTAAAATAGGATTAATCTTAGATGTTTTTGCTTAACATTTTGTGATTGAAATTTTTTAAAAATGCTGACCCTTTTTATTATTATATATTGCATTCAAGAAGCTTTAACAATGAAGCCTTAATGGTTGATTTCCATCTAGTCTTTTTTGTAAATATTTTATGTACATACTTGTACAATTTCATAAATGTTTGTTTTAGGATTTTCATATATAATGCATTATATATGTCTACACTTATATATTGTTCATTAAGGATACTTATTTGTAGGTATTCTCAAAGGTGATCTTGTTTTTTATTCAATTTCCAAAAAATTTATATATTAAACTTGTCTTATTCATTGTTATATCCATAAGAGTTTTGCCGATTCATCGAAAAAGGATAGCTAGAATATCTTTCACTTTGATTTGACATTAGTTCCTAAGACAAGATTTGTTCAGTTCAAGTTTTCAAGATTTGTTTTTCAAATTGAAGTAGTTATTGGTAAATAAAAATTTTCATACAAGAGTTTTTATTATTTGAGCTATATTTTTTTCTCCTTCCAAACACAAGGAAAAAAGGCTTTGCTACAAATTTTCTACCTTTTTTCCTGAAAATTTTTACAACAAACATGAAATAATAGAGTTCAGCAGTCCATTAGTAGCACTATGTTCTTAAGAAAAAATGGCCCCTGATTAAACCTCAACCGTTTGAAAAACTAAAGAAGAAATGGTATGCTTCATTTTCAGTGCACAAATATATAATGACAATGTTATATATTTTAATCAGTAAATAGTGAAAATATATACATTTTAAAGATAATGTTATACATATTTTAATTACAATTTGTCTATAAATTCAAACCACATTGAAACTATGGCATTTTAGAATATCAAATTTGACCTCCAAAAGATGTAGATCATCATTATTATATTTTCCAGACAGCCTAGTATGAGCCGATGCTTTCTTTCTCTGAAGATTTCTCCATGATGACTTTTTAAAAATCTTCGACGTCTAATTCTCATTAAAGAAAATCTGATTTAACCAAGTCAGCCTATTCTTAATTCAGTCTTCTTCACTTTCTAGTTCCAGTAGGTCTAAAATACAGAATCCTTCTTATAGTGTTGCCATCTTACAGTCAAGGCACATTAACTGGATATTCATTCTATTTAATTTTATCTATTTAACAATATTTAATGTTTATATATCCTGTATAATTCTGAGTTACCACCCAGAACACTCCTCATAATCAATCTTCCTTTAATAACTAAGCCTATTCGTCTTTCAGCCACCCCTAAAGCAAGGAAGGCGTCTTTCAAAAAGGGAAGGGATCAAGCAAAAGATGTTGATATTTTGGTTCATTAAAGATAAATTTATATAATTGTTTACCTATAAAAATGATCTAATATCTATCATCAGCTTTCAACTATTAGTCACCAATTATGTTATGTCAAATATGAGAAGGGATCGCATAAAATACATACAATTCTTTTTTTTCTTAATAAATGAAATAAATAGTAAGTAATAAACTGTTGTGACATCTGTACTTTTGGTTTTTAGTAAAAAGTTATATCTTAGTACTTTAAATATATATTTTTAACGATGCTATAACTGGTGTGCTTTCCTCTGGATAGCCATCTGTATATATATTTACACTCATGTATATATGAAAATATACAATTTGGAAATGTAACTCTCTTTTGATTGAATACATGTGTAGTTAGTTACCTGTGTATATAGAATACATGTGTAGTTAGCTAAGCTAGGACTCCAAAATTTAATGCTCAAATCTCCCATTCAAATGAAATGCAGTTTCAGTTTCAAGTAGCAGTTTATTGGCTCATATTTTATATCTGACTTGGGTACCTGTAGTTGTTAACAAATACAATTGTTACAAAAATTTTCTTTAAATTGTAAGTCCTAATCAAATTAATGAAAAACGACAAACCAAAAGAATTATATAGTTGTAATATGACAAATATAAACATTTATAAAATCATACAATTTTTATTTAAAAATTAGAATCATGTTATTTCATTGAAAATTTTGTCATACATTTTTTTTAAATTAAAAAAATGCTTCATACAAGTTTTTTTTTATAAAAAATGTTTAAGTAATTTTTTATATATTTTCCAATAACAACCACTAAAATTTCTGTTTTCCCCCTAAAATTATATTAAAAGCTTCTTAAATTATATTTGAACACTTAAGAAATTTTATTGAGAACACTTTGCTTTTGTTTTATAAATGTATAAATTTTAATGCAAAAATTAATTTCAAAGATAACTAGTTCCCTTTTAAAAACTTAAAAATTAAAAGGAATATTTTTTATGAAGGTTATATTATTTTTATTTGTTTGCAAGATTGCAAAGTAATTTCGCAAATTTATTTTTTATGATGTAATTTTAACATGTAAAATCTCAACAAAATTAAAATTATGGATATTAAAGTTAAATCTAAAAAATTTTGAAAATAATATTGCTGACATTGTATTACTTATTTCCTTCTAGCGATGAAGTTGCAAACTCTATATTTTTGTTTGCAAGCCAAGTTTTCTTGAGAATATGCAAAAATTTAGAAGATGAAAGTATGGTAAGTATTTATAATTATTTTTTATAATTAATTAAAAATTTCCATAGTTTGTATAAATTCTGTATATTTTATTAATAAGTAAAGCTGCCGTAAATAATAAAAATCAAGCGATAAATAAGTTTGAGTATGAATTATTAATTAATTTTGTTAATTTATGCATTTTTACTATAATCATATAAATGTTTTTATTCTGTTTCTAAATGTTTGTTAGTTGGGAAACAGTCTAGAAAAAGTATTTGAATAACAGATGTGTCAAGTAAAATATTTTCTTTTTAACTTTCTGCAATAACAAGACTCTGAAGAGAAGCTCCTTTAAATTTTATTTTATGTAATGATTAAATTGTCTATCAAATAAGATAAAAGTGAGATCAATTAATTGATCAAGGTAGAAAAAAGGTTTTGACATTAGAGGGAATTAGTAGAATTAGGAATTTATTGACAAAAATATTAGGAAAGATCATTTCTAATTGGAGATACATTTATCATCATTTTTGTAAAATGTTTAAAATTATAAGTCGTGTTAACTAATTTCTAATTTATTTAAAAATTATTAAATGGGAATGACAAAAATAAAAATCTGATGCTCTATCATTTCTCATTCTTAAAATTACACGTGAAAAATCTTAGAAATTAAAATGCCAATCTGTTTGGTAATATTGAATAAACAATATACTTTTATAATTAAATAAATTTATTTAAGGTTATAGTATAATATTAGGTGTTAATTTATTGTATTACCATTCATTTTTTTACAACAGAAAAACTTCCTGATTGTTTCAGTGAATAGAAAGTTTACATGCATGTTTACAAAAGTTTTATAATTGTTTCAAACTACATTTGGGCATGTTAATGATATTTCCTATATTTTTATCAAAAATTGTCATAAAATTTGATGAATGATAATAATTCTTGCATTCAAAATAATTGCATAATTCAAAATATATTGGTACTTCCAATTTAAATTATATGTGTGAATTAAATTTAGCCAAAATTGTTTCTGTATCAAAATACTCAAAACTCTTAAGATGAATAGGATTTATAAAAAGTCATCAAAATATAAATTGCTGGCAAAAGTCCATGAAAATTACTGCAGTAGATAATATGTATACTATTTACTGCAATATGCATATTATTGAGGAACTGTATCAAGCAGCATCATTATCAGTTTGAATTTCAACTCTGAATTCAGTGAGTTTAAATATGTATGATGGAAAATAATGAACTGTAAATTATCTAACATTTTTCTTTTGAAGAAATATTTCTCAATATTTATGTTAACGATAATAACAAAATTTTTTAAAACTTTGCTTTCTCTTATCGCAATTATTAAATTTAATTAAAATGTCCATTCATAATAGCCTTTACTCATTGTATCAATATTGAATCACAATTGTACTTATCCTATGAATTATTAAATGTTATTTATTTTGGCATTAAATGTTAATAGATTTGAGCTGATTTTATAAATCAAAAATTTTGCGTAACATTTGTAAGATCTCTACTTATAAAAAGAATTCGAATAAAGTAATGATTGCAATATTTCTCCAATTTTTCAAATTATTTAAACGAAATCTGGATGTGACAATTGAATGAGAATTAATTTGTTTTAAAAAATGCTTATATTTATTCAAACGGAAACCATTTTGAAATTTCTGTATTATTACAGATGATTTACAATAATTTTTTTATTTATAGAAACAAAAATATGTATTTCATTAAAATGCAACAAACATTTGAAATGGTGTTTTATTTCATAAGATTAATATTTTCCTCTTCAAACCTTAAATTTTAAAACTTTTTTTGATTATTTGTTGAGATATTTTTAAAAAATTTCTTTATTTCTTTTATATATAATTTGAAATTTTATCAAATACATGATTTTTGAATAATTCAACAACTATTCAAACTTTTCTAAGATATGAAGAATTATTCAACAATTATTTAAATTTTTTTAACACCATTGTTGTAAACTTCTTAAATTTATATGATAATTGTTTTTATTATTGATATCTTCATTTTGTCAAGCATTACACAATCAAATGATAGAAAATCAAACATTTGTCATGTGTACAAATATTTTACATTATTTACATGCATTGTTGTTTTTCTGGAGTTATTTGACTATGTTTCATCCTAAGTTAGGCTTAGGATGAACTATTAAAAAATCTTGCCCTGTGTTTTTTTCTTTATTTTTATGTTTACCTTTTTATATATTGATATTATCTTTCATTGAAATGAAACTTTTTTTTTATTTTTATGACATGCTTCCAAATATGAACTGTTGTTGTTGTTGCTTATCCTCCATGTCTGACGGAGTCAGACTAGATCCACAAGTTCGTAAATATGAACTTGATTACTTAACTTAAATGCAAACAATGTAAGCAATTTTGTCTTTTAAATAGGAAAACATAAATGCTTAATTTCTTGACAAAACCAGAATCTAAGCATAAGAGATAGTCTGTCAAAGTTTAACTAGCTATTAAACTAGCATTAAACTAGCTATTTTTGATCATAATGTATGATAAAGGTGGATAAATTAGTTTATTTCATATCTGATCCTGAAGCACTCTGTTGTTTAAATGATAAGTAATAAATGCTTCATTTCCATAAAGTTATTTTTAAAATGCATCATAAGAATATTCGTCACTTGGCTACCATTCATTTGTTTTCTCAAGTTAGTTGGTTTCATTTGTTTTTAGTTTAGAGCTTTAAAACCAGAGTTTAAATTTTGAAACCAAATTATTAATAGTTGAGTTCATTTACATTAATGTTTGGAATAAATAAGTTCATTCAGGCTAATATATCTTGCTTGAAATGTATCAAATTACTACCTTTCACTCATAAATTTTGGTATTTTCTCATCTATAGTGTGTGAAAAAGGAAAGCTATTTAATCAGCTTTGAAGAGTGGTTTGAAGCTATCAAGCAAAGTGCTGATCCAGCAAATAGTATAAATAAAAGAAAAACTACTGCTTTTATTTTGCAAAATTTAGCACAGAAATCTGTATTTAATAAGGCAAAGGTATTTGGTAAGTGTAACCAAAAATTATCTTTATATTCCTTAACTAAAGTGAATTTAAATATTTTCACAACTAAACATAGAAATGCAATTTAAAAAGAATTTAAAGCTTGTTTTTTTAGATGCATTTAAACTATAGACTAGTTAAAATTTCAATCTAATATTACAATTTATTATATTCAATTTTATCACACAACTATTATGTTTTCAATTATTTTATTTGTTTCTCATTTAATGATATAATTGTTAATGAATATTTATTTTTGATGAAACAATATTAAAATGTGTTATTATATTAAAAACAATATTTATTTACTTTATAAGTGTGACTTGAAGTATAATATTTATTTAAAAATTATTTATTGTTTTAAAATTTTTTATCATAGAATAATTTGTTGAAATCTGTATTTTCCATAACATTGATAAAATAGTTTCAAAATTAAAAAAATTTCTAATTTTTCTAATTTATAAATTTTTAAAATTTAAAATTTTAAAATTATTTAAATTGTTTATAATTAATTTCCATACTTTTTATTAATTAATGCATATATATATTAAAGATTGTGAATGCATGGATGTGAAATTTTCAAATTTCTTCATATTTTTAATAAATAAATGTTCCAGTTTTACGTTAATTATATTACATTCCATTTTGCATTAAATAATTTATAAATTAATTTACACAATTAATACAGAAAATTTTAGTTTTAGAAACTATCTTTTCCTTTAATCAAATGAAAGCATGCATAAAAATAACTAATTTAATAATTTTTCATTACTAAAATTTTGTGCTAAATTTAGAGTAAATAAAATGAAGTTAAATGTTATAAATTACAGAAATAATTGCTTTTAATTCCACTAGCTTTTAAAGTGCATTAAACAAACTGGATTTGTTAACCATATTTAATTGTAACAAATTCATACTTTTTCACAATTTAATTATTATATGCATTATATTATATTTTTCGAATTCAGTTATTTTACCTCTTTTTAGGTGATAATGCATTGTCTTTATGGGAAACTCTTTTATATCTTCTTATTGATGATGAACCTGAAATTAAACACATGGCTGCAAATATTGTCATTACAATTAAAGTTGCCGAGACAACTGGTTTGTATACTTTGTTTTAAAATAAAAAATATTATTTTTGATTTTTCCATAAATCATTATCTTGTTTATGTAGTCTTTTTAGTAGTAAAAAGCTTAATTTTTTATTAGAAGTAATCCTTTCAATAAGTAATTTTATATCACGATGATAATTGTAGTATCAAATTTAATAACTGTATTCTTATTATAATGTAATTTCTTAGCTTGGTTATTGTGTCTCTTGTTTTCAATATATTTTCCTATTTTATTTACACATTTGATTTGGATTTTCTATTAAATGAAATTATGAAACTTATCATTATCATTTGATATGTATTAAAATGTTATTTTATATAAAATTTTAAATCTGTAATTACAAATATTAAGTTTTGTTGGTAAAAGTTTATTTTTTAAAGTACTGTAGCGTGTGCATGTAGCTGGTTTAATAGGAACAAAGAAATAAGTTCCATAAATAGCTCAAAATAGTTTATTGCAATTTAAGGTACAATTTGAGCACAACACAGATACAGATACTACAAATTAAACAAAATTTAATTCTAAACATTTAAAGTTGAAGGAAATAGGGTAAACATGAGAGTCATATGGACCTATGCCTCATTCCTACGGTTGTTGGAGAGGGACTGCCACCTTGTTGACGATGCCATTGGTGGCGCTGCAGACAGAGGGCTCTATAGACTCCCCCTCTGGCTCCGCCGACGTCCCGGCAAGGAGACAGGATTGAGATTAGGAAGCTGCTGAGGGTGTCGACATGGTCTTCCTCTACTTTTCAAAGGGAAAACGGTACCTTTATCTCTAGATGATTGTTGATAAGGCATCAACATACTGGTATGATAAGTACCTAGTACTTGATCAGGAGCAGCCGGGTCTGCAACATCATATGTATTTGGTGATTTATTCGTTAGTATAATATAAGGTCCTTCACGCTTGGGCATGAATTTTTTACTTGTTTTGGTTTTAGAATTGCTTATGGAATGTAAAGTGATCCAAACTTTATCGCTTGGTTGATAATAAGCGGGTCTATGCTTCTTTTCGAAGTACTCCTTTCTTGTGTCTTGTTTTGTTCTACACGTTCTCTAATTAAGGGTGTACGATGTGCAAATTCTTTCAAGTAAGGTTTTATCTCTGCGACGAAGTGATCGTTATCAATGACAGCTCTAATATCATGCTTGTCATCATCTGTGGTTCGAAGCTCTTTTCCGAACTGAAGGTAAGCTGCCGTATGACCTGTAGAATCACATTTTGCAGTGTTTAAAACAAAACGTATCATGGGTAGTTTGTCCTCCCAAGTTCATGTGAGTCACCAACTAGAATTGCTAATTTTGGTTTTAGGTCTTGATTTTTTCGTTCAGCAGGGTTTGCTTGAGGATGGTATAAAGGTATAAGATATTGCTTAATACCCAGGATCTTACAAGTTTGTTGCATTACAGCACTGATGAACTGTACACCATTGTCACTAATTACCCTTCTAGGTAGGCCATAGCGTAAGAAGACTTCTTTTATCAATATTTTAGAGCGATTGATAGCTGTAGCATCTTTTAGGGCAAAAAGTTCGACCCATCGTGTACTTGTATTTTCAACAAGAAAAATCCATTTTTTTTGTTGTGGTCTCTGGGAGAGAACCAAACAAGTCTATTGCCAGCTTCTCAAATCTTTGTGAGTAAATAGGCGTTCTGAGTAATCTCAGCAGGTTTCTGGTTGTTAGATTTGTACTGATTACATTCAGCACAATCTTTCACGTATTCAGCGATAAACTTTCTCATGCCAGGAAAGAAATACCTAGAAGCAATTTTATGATACGTATTCTCAGCTCCACAATGTCCTGCAGTGGAAGAATCATGATATTGCTGTAAGACACGTTCTCGCTCGTAACGAGGGACAACTAGGTGTGCTTCTTTTGACTCTGTTTCAGGCAAATATCGATTCAGTATTCCCTCATTCATCAAATAACCTCTACTAGTCCAATTTACATAGTTTAATCTTTCCGTCCACTTTCAAAGGAGTCTATGATCTTTCTTACATCCTCATCCTTCAATTGTTCTTCACGAATATCTTTAGATTTCCTGGATGGCAAATCTATGGAAATAGTGTTCAAGTTAGAAACAAATTCAAGTTAGAAACAGAAGAAATAAGTTCCTTAAATAGCTCAAAATAGTTTATTACAATTTAAGGTACAATTTGAGCACAACATAGATACAGATACTACAAATTAAACAAAATTTAATTCTAAACATTTAAAGTTGAAGGAAATAGGGTAAACATGAGAGTCATATGGACATATGTCTCATTCTTCCGGTTGTTGGAGAGGGACTGCCTCCCCGTTGACGACGCCATTGGTGGCGCTGCAGACAGAAGGCACTATAGTACCAAAATGAATATGTATCTTGTTCTTGATTTTAGTTAACAGTGCAAATGTGTGTTCTTTTATTTTTATGAACTTTGAGTTTTTTTCTTTTAATTAAAAAATTGTATTTTCTTCTTTAATATTTTTACAGAAATATTAGAAGAAGCATGTTAATATGGAATATAAATTTAATTTTCTTTACAAAATTTATAATCTTTTATATCAATATTTTGAAAGTTAAAATTAACCAATTGTTCAGAGAAAGATTTTTACTTTTAAATCATTAAATATTTATTAAACTATTTAAATTTAAATAATAATCAAATGGTGATTCAAATTGAAAAAAAATTGGCTTTGTTCATTCGTTATTTCAAAATTACATCACATTTAATAATTATGAGTGAAAAATGATTCCTTACATTTTATGTATTATTTACCTTATTATTATTTATATGTTTTTTGTTTGTGAAAAATGTAGCTAAGCATTTCCATATAGGAAATTAAAAATTTTGTAAAATTTCAATGCTTTTTAAAATTAAATCAATGTTTTCAATAAAGCTATTACAGAAAATATAAATTTATTGAATATTTCAGTGGTCAATTTTAATTTTATAATTTGTGTAATTTTCATAAATTAGGAATTTTACACTATAAAGTTATATAAATCAATTACAAATTTATCATGATAATAGTAACAAATTTACATAAATTATTGAAAGATTATTAAACACAATAGTAAAATTGGTTTTAAAAGTTGTACATTTTGAAATTTTTTATATTTTATTGCTTGCAATCTTGCATTTATTAAGTAGCATATTTAGTAAGAAATATCTACGTAGGTTTAATTGCACAATAAATAAAAGAGTGTAGTGTGATCTTTTGCCAGGTATCCAATAACATCCATAAATTTCTAAAATTTTAGATTAGTAAAAATAATGTGCATTTATTTTAAAAATTAAAAGGAACGAAATTAAGAGATTTGATATTATATTAGTTGAATAAATTTTGCTTTTTCTCTTAGGGAAGGAATGTCTGAATATTCTTATGTATGAGGTTGTTATAGTTTTGGCTATTTGAAGTTTCAAATAAATATAAATTTAGGAACAGGAATATCTAATTCATTTATAATGTTAAAGTAGCAAAATAAATTTCAATTAATTAGTTTCTTGGTCATCAAAATATAATTTCAAAGAAAGGGAGTCATTTATTCATATCATTCCTTAAGCAATTAAATACATTTTTATTAATTCATATTTATATGTCCAGGTAATGTTGATTTTCATTTATTTCTTATTGTAATAATAAACTTTAATACACACACTTTTTATTTTAGAATTTTTGTGATTTTGTTAAATATTTTAAAGTAATATTTAATTATATTTCTGCTTGGCAATGAGATGCACTTTTTTGGTGTATTGAATAAATTGTGTAAACTATTCTTTATTATTTTTTTTTCATGTTTCTGTGAAATTTTGGGTCATCTATGTTACTTGTACATTTTTATAATTATAATAAAAATAATATGCAAAACAATTTTAAATATTTTTTATATAATATAAATGTTATTTTTAATAATTTTAAAATAAAATCTATTACTGTATCAACATCGAAAAATATCTTACAGTATAATTTTAATGTGTAGGCAGCCAAGAATTGCCCATTTCTTCTGTAAAAGCAATTGAAATGATGCTTGAAATGTTTTTAAAAGCAGATATATTTTCAATACCTGATTATATTGGCATTTTTATCAATTGGATGCTCCAATCTGATGAAGAATCATATGATAACACGGTAAGAACATTTAAAAAAAATTGTTTCTTGAACATAATTCATAATTTCATCATGTATTTCTGAGATTTTAAGAAATTTGTATTACAAATTATTTATTCTATTAATATTTGTTTTAATGAAAATTACAAATTTGTTTTGATAATCTTCTAATTTGCATCAGTACAATTACAGTTAAAAAAAAATGCAATGTATTAAAAAAATAAAATTTCCAATTTTCTTAACAATTTCAATCTGTATGCTTAAAAACTAATTTAATGTCATTCTTTTGGTTGAATAAAAAATGTTAAAATTTGAATTTTTCCTTGAACTAGCCATTTTTATTTGTGTAGTATGTATATTTTCTTTTGGTGAATCAAATGACATCTTTCCTTCAAAAAGCCAAACCCAGTGTGAGCTTTGGCTTGCTTGAACAATGACATAACAATCTTTGTTGTTCTTTGGCTAAGATTTCCAGTTTTTTTATTTTTCATGATTGTTAAATTTTTGATTGTATTATCACACACACACACACACAAATCATCTTTTTTATTATTATTTTTCTGTGAATTTTGGTCCAAAGGTTTTCAGTTTACAGCCATTTATCGAAAGCATGTCACTTTAATGTATTTATGCCATTCTCATTCATTATTTTGTGGCTTGTCTAGATCTAGAAGTCATAGCATTGTTTTGTTGCAATGAAAATATTTTAGGATAAAGTATTTTCCAATGGGAGGTTTTTGTTTACATTATCAATATATTTGGATGAATTAATAGCTTCTTCAATAATGAATAATAATATTTTAACGGGACTATTAACTTAGGAGAATGCTTGGGTACAAGTTTAGAGCATCTAATTTTGCCCCAAATTGTTTATATGTTGCTTTAAAATTGAAAAGTGTTTGCTTTACAAATCCAAATATCTTTCCAGTTCATATGTAAGTTTTATTAATGACTTTATTTAACTTTATCATTCCTTTTTTTGATGTTAAAAAAGCCATTCTTTTAAATTTACCTGTTATACCACTTATCACAAAATAGTCCATTTAGACACACGAAGTAAGCCTTTTTTTCTATGAAACCTTTGTTCAGAGCTTCAATGATTATTTTTTCATATTAAAAATGATATTCTACTTGTATCATTTGCTGACAAAATTGAAAAGATTTCCAGAGCTTGGCCTTGTTTGAACTCCTTTGCAAATTTTGTGCAAAAAATTGTATATCTGCTTTTTTTCAATCATTTACAATCTTTTAGACACATCATTGAATGTCCACAGCTTAACATTGAATGTTAAAGCTTCATGTTCATTTCTTCTTTTTAACCTGGACATAATTCAGTGAAATGAAGCTTTTAAAATATTTTTTAAATAAAAATGTTGGTGCGTATCAAATAATTATATTTTGTGATTTATTTTCTTTATAACAACTTTAAAATTAAAAATAATAAAAAAAAAACAACTAAAAAGGCAAAACTTTAAAATTTTTTACTTATTATTATTTTTAACTTTAAGTCAAATAGACTCATTAATAAATCAGTTATTTTTCTTATTATTTTCAATTTTAAATTTCTAAAGTTGAATTCTAGAGAGAAATAAACTTGACACCTCTAGGACAACCTTTCTGTTATGTATTCTGCAAAATAATACATTTTTATAATATGGAAATTTCCTTCGATAAAATTTCTTGATTCTAAGAGTAAGAAATATAATATTCTACATAGTGATTTATTTAATAACTACTTTATATTTTAAGTTAGACATATCTTCATAGATTTATTAAACTAAAATGTACATATTATAATATTTAAAATGATTTCTAGAAATATTATTAATTTTAATTTGTAACTTTTCATTATCAATATTTCTTTTGTAAAATAAAATTCTTATTTAATTTTAGTAATATCATAATGCAATTTATACTTTCAGTGTGATGAACAACCTTTTGACAAAGGTGAATTAAATGTATTTGCTGAAGATTTGTTATTGACTCGTCTTGCCTCAGAAAAATTATTTGAATATCTTGAATCACAAGCAAAACTCTCAAAAGAAATTAATTTGGTGTCAAAGAAAAGAATTACTTGCTGTAATATAGTATATGACCATAAAAGTGATATTTCTTTTGACATAGACAAAATTATAATGATGTGTTCATCAAATATAAGTACAATTTTACAAAATATTCAGTCTCGTGGAGCAATTTTCTTTTTATTAGATATGCATTTGTGTTTAGATTTATTAAAAATATGCCAATATTTATATACTATCACATGTTTAATTCCGTGGATGAACTCATTAGAAAGTTATAAGAAACAGGCACTTGATATTGTAAACCAAATTAGGAAAACAAATATCAATATTTATAACTTAGAAGTATTGGTTACAAAATTTAATGATATTTTAATAACTTCTAATAGCTGATGTTTGATTATATTGTATTGTAAAATAAAATTTTATTAAATATTTTTGAATTATTTGACTTTGTTTTTCTTTTTTAATATCTATTTCATCAAAGTTTATACATTCCATTTATTTAAATTTTTTACATATTTGAAATATTAAATTTATTTAAATGATTAAAACTATGAGAAATAATTCCAAAAAATTTAGTATTTTATTGTAACTTATGTATATTTTTACTAAAATTTAAATTTATGATTCTATTAAAAAGTCATAATAAATTTAGGAGTTGTAAATTTTTATTTAAATCATTTTACTCATAAAAATTATTAATAGTAAAATATTCTTAATTTAAAAATGATAAAAATAATCAATTCATTTGTTTCAGCATGAATAAAAGTAAACATTTTGACATTTTTCAAAAAAATTATTTACTATGCATTTGCATTCAGTAATTATTCATTGTTTATTTTTATAATTAAAGAAAACTTAAAAAAAATTTACTTTTTTTGTAAAATATTCTTAATTTTATAATTTTTTTTATATAATTATGCTTTAATGTTTTTCAAATAAAATAATATAGACAAAAATAAATAAAAAGTAGAAATCGGTTAGAATGAAATATTAATTTTATCATTTAAATTTTTTTATCAATTTAAAATTGTTTTCTTTCAAAAATATGTAATAAATATTGATATAAAAGTGCTCTTAGAAAATTGTAGTGAATTAGATAATTTTTTAAAGATTACAATATTAATATGCATTTAAGCTGAAATTCAAACTTTTTTCACTACAATGTGAATGCATTGAACATATCTTTGTTGCCTTTACTGGAAAAAAAGGGGAAAAAAGCTAATAAAACTATGACTATTTATTTAATATCATTAATTATGTGTGCAAAATTAGATTTTCATCAAAATTTAAAGAATTCTTTGTTAGTAATTTAAAATGATATAAAAAGTTGTAACCATTTTTGTTATAAATAAGATAATGTTACAAAAAGGTCTGTTTATAAATATCACTTTGTTTTAAAATAAATATCATTTAGAGATGAAATTTAAAATAGTTTACCAATATTTATTATTTCAATAGTTATGTTTAAGTATTTGTAAATTACTCACAAATATGGTAAAATTTATCAAAAATATTTATTCTTTAATATTTGCATTTCAAAAAAGTTTGAAGCTGACAAGTTTTGTACATTTATAGAAAGGAAAATTAAATAAAAATACAATTTCGCCTTCAAAAGTAGGATTATTAAACTATTTTCATTGCTGCTATACATTAGTTTCAATCTTTTCCTATCCATGTAGTCTTATACGAATAATGTGCCATATAGCTACTTTATTCAATGAAACTAAAATTAATTAAAATTGTTTTATTATAAAATAACATTGAATAGAAAAAGTATTATATTTTTATGCAGTTTCCTTGTTTATCGTAAAGATTTTCTTGAACAAATATTTTAATTTCTTAACAAGTACTTGGGAAACTAAAAAGAAAATTTATTTTCTAGTATAAAAACATAATGTAAATTACCATCATGTTAAAGATTCTTTTGTTGAAATGTTTCAAGTTTATGTAATTTAAATTGGGAAGATATAAATTTTTCACTAATTTTGTAATATGTTATGTTAATATGCATAGTTCATTCAGCTGTGGTACATATGTAATAGATTTTTGTTGTGTAAGTTACGTGCAATTTGTTTGTTTATAAGAACATTTATCAGAATGCATGTGATGTTCATCATATATGCATATTAATCATTCTTGTTTGTCTGAATTTTTGCTAAAATCGTTTTCATGTCTGTTAATAACATTATAAAATATTACACTAATTTATAATTTTTTATTGCATTTTTAAAACTGTAAAGGAAGGGATTTTTTTTTATTTTCTTTATTTCAGAAAAAAATCAATTTTGATATTATTAATTATTGATGATTTTTCAATATTAAAATGCATATTTATTTCTGATAAAAGTTCTCAAAAATGTGTATTACACAGCACTAGCTATTAAGATTTGCAACAGTACATTCGTTTGTTCTTCCTATTTAAAAATGTTGCTTATTGAATGCATAATAAAATCAATCTTGAACTTCATTTCCAAATTTTTTGTAAGAGCTTTAAAATTAAATAATTGCAAAAATGTTTTTCACATTCATTGCTTAAATTGAAGATTTTACTCATTTTTAATAAAAAAATTGATTTCTTAGAGACTTTTTTAAAAACTGATATGATGATTTAAAAGGTTTTGGATAGTTTTTACGACTTGAACACACATTTCTTCAAATGCTTAAAATTTTCTCTTATTATTTTTTTATTGTTTTTGTGGTCTTGTGTTCATGAAGAAATTGTATTTCTTTTGAAGAAAAACTGCCATGTCATTTGTACATTTTATCTTTGAGGATTTTTGTAATAAAATAATTTCTTATAGTGAGTCAGAAAAAAATATTATTTTAGGATACTATCTAAATCATCTCATCTAAATTAATATTCTTAACATTGTCTTATGAAAAAGATGATGTAAAATTAAAGAATCGCTGAAATTAATCACAGACAAGTAGCTAATTTTTTTATTGCTTATTAAATTTATCCGTTCATTATACTAGAAAAATTTTATTCAGGTAATTTGACGAAAATAATCGTTATTTATATTTTATGTGTAAAGCTTATTTTAAAGAATCACCATAAACAATAGATGTTGAAAATTATTCTTCATATAATGAAATGCAACATTCCTTTCCTCTCAACAAATCTACATAATAATCTCTAAAAGTGTTTACAAGACTACTTTTTGATATAAATATAAATATTAATAGATTTGTTGTGTGTGTGTCAGCAAGCTTCGAATAATGAAGCTTAAAAAATAGCCTGAAAGTTTTGTAATGTGATTTTTTTAAAAACTTATTTAATCTTTGAATCTGGTGACTATAAACTGTGATACCTGTTGAATGTAGTGATATATATACACATATATTATCTATCAAACAATTGCAGTAATAAAATTTGTTTTAGTAAAACTGCGTCTCTTTAAAGTTGATATGGTGCCGAAGACAGAAACACACAATTTAAAGAATATTTGATCAGTCACAAAAAAATTGAATTATCAAATTTCCCCAAACATGTTAAATTATTTTATTTTGGTAACTTAATCAACGAATCGATCTTAAATAAATTGCTAAATTGAAGACATCTGAGCAATGATAGTATTAAATGTAGTAATTTTTCTCTAATACAAGTCCTCTGTAGATAAATATTAGCTCTGAGAATAAGTGTGTTCTTGATGTAAAATACTTGACTTCTCTTTAAAGTTGGAGAATCATTGCTAATTTTACCTCTTTTTCTAATTTTAAAAATCCTATACTTTTACCAATTTGTAAGATTTATTTCTCTAATTTATTAAATTGAAATTTTTATTTTTTGATTTATATATGTATTGATGTCAATGTTTGAGAGGTTTTCATATTTCTTTCTTTCTGATTTGTGAATATGGCCCATTATTTACACAAGGTCGTAAAATATAAGTTCTTAATTAATTAAGCTGCTTGCTTTGATGTAACAAAATGTTGAATGTAGTGTAGTAAAGACGCGAGTATAATTTGTTTTGGTAAAAGTTTGATTCTGCTTCATATACATTTAATATGATATAAAAATGTGTAAGGATAACTCTTTATCAGAAACAACAGCACTTGATAAATATAAAAATTTCTAAGAAACGTTGTCGATGATTGATTCACGATTGTAGACGGACTATTCAGTTCGACAAATATTACCAACATATTGATCAAGTCAGAAAATTAATACTAAATAACTGCCTTTTGACAATCAGAGACGTAAATGAACTAATTCCTGGTTCTTGCCTAGCAATTTTGCAAAGCCATTTAGGTTTACGACGTGTTACTTCCAAAAATTTTAGCCTGAAATAATAGTTCGCAAGTGGACAGGGAGACGTCTTTTTCAAGGTTATTCACACAGCTTTATAATGAATGATAATGAAACCTGGATCCATGTTTATCATTCAGAAACAACTTAAAAGAATGACACTTGTCAAAGTTAATTGGTGAATTATAGTTTCCAGAGTTATTCAGCAATCATGAGTCAAAATATTTTGTCACATTTACATGAAAACGAATTATATTTAAATTTATTAACCATTATTCTTGTGTGGTAAAATAACATAAATCGTTGACTATTTGCTTACACCTTTTATATATACACAAAATTTCAAAGTTTTACAAGCAAAACTTGTACAATTTCCTAATTTACTATTTAAAATGTATACATCAACTTTCACTATATGTTAACTACGAGCAATTTTTGCAATATATTATGAAATCCTGGTGATCAGAGCTCATTGATAGAATGTTTAAACATTCTTGCATTTCGTCGTAGCTATTATTTAACAGTGTTTTCTTTTAAAAACGGATAACCTTATTATTATTGATTAATAATTTTGCCCAAGAAACTATTTTGTTGCAACTATTAAATTGCAAAATTGTACAATTTTCGTTTTTACGGTTTAGTATTAGTTTATTAGGATATATCATTGCATTTTGTTTCTAAACAAAGTTCTATGCTATGAATTTTCTGTTCATTTAAATATTTTATTTTATATATAATTTCGATAATGGAATTGATTAAATTATTTTTTAAATGTACACAATTTTTTATTTGTTTTTATATTTAAACGATCACAAGATGTATGCAAAATTTTCATTATATGCTATCAATGCAGTTTCCTTATAGTTATTGAAAAAATAATGATTTTTAAAGAAATTTCTATTGCGAGCGACTTTTTATTTGGAAACCTTGAAAAAGAGAATAGGTATTTCAATAAATTATTGTCAATTAGAACTTTGTGTGATTCTTTATTTAATCTTCAAAAATAAATTTATTAGTGTCAAGTTATAAGAATAATTAGTACAAATATCGTTAAGAAATGGCTTTACATTTCAAAGTGCTAAAAATTAGCATATTGATAATGAATAATAAATATGTAATATACTTAGAAAAATTGTGTTATGTGTTCAAGGGATTCTTACAATTGGTTTTAAAGAATTTCTGAATTCGTAAGAATAAGTAATTTATCTTCAGGTGATATTCGCTCCTTTTTCAAATAAAATACAAGGTAAAAGCTTGGCTTGACGAATGATTTGTTTTCATGTGTTTTGATCTTTCTTATCCGAAAAGAGCTCTGGGTTTTTCGTTTTAGTAAAAAAAAAGAAGATAAATGGAAAGACTAAATGTTCCTAAACTGAGAAAACGAAGACACAATTTATGTTTTTCCAACGTTGAAAGTTTTTTGTTTTGAGAAAGCGAAAAGAGTTATTAACATTTTACACAACATCTGGTTTCGGAAGCAATTTTTGAAAATGTTTCTCAAACTTTTTTTTATTACTTTTAATAAAAAGAAGTACTGTTTATATTGATTTTTTATATTTTTTCATATATACCTATGAAAATGCTAATATGAGTAAGAGGAGAAACAGGTACATGTATTTTAGTGCAGCTTTCATCATTTAGAAAATTGTTTTCAGAATTATTTCATGTTATATTTTAAGTAGTTTTAAATTCATTCTTATTCAATAAATGCGTCATTATTTTTAAAGCTTAATCGAAAACTAGATAAATTTTTCTTTTTAAATTTACATTTTTTTTGAAAATCAGAATATGTTAATATTGAATATTTTTTAATTTAAATCTTTGTATCATAATGTTAATAAAATAATTTAATTAGTAATTATTAATTTAAAAAATATTTAATTTAAAATTATTTTTAATTTAATGGCGAGTTATTAGTGAAAAACTGCTAAACTTCAAAAGTTCAATATTTATTTGCAAAAGAAATATGGATAAAAATAAAGTAATCAATTTATTTAAGATTTTTAACTAGTGATTATCGATGCCTAGCTAACGAACCTTGTAGTAAAACTCAAGATTCTGGTCACTGTTTACTAACAAGCGACAAGTTTCTTCTTCGGTTTTTTTCATAAGCATGTCGGTATAGATGTTTTTGAAATTTTCGATTTTTTCCTTGGGATACGTAAATATTATCCATTAAGCTTAAAAAGTTTTCGCGAAAGGCAAAAACTAAAGTGTTCAAATGCTCTTCAACGGCTTTCGGCTATTAAATTCGGCTACGTTGAGGAAACTATATATAACTCTCGAATCCATTGCAAAATAACGAGTATGTTGGATTTTTGCTAATACGTGTTACTATAAATAATTGTCAAATCCACTGTAAAATATCGAGTATTTGGTTTTGTGCAATTATGCGTTTTGGAATAGGTGCTCGAAACTTTAGTAAAAATCCTTTCAGCTTTCTTTTTCTATTTAGAGAAATCGGTGTACTCGTATAAAAAGAAAAAAAGGAAACAAAACATACTGAAATCATTATTCTGAGGATTTAAATTTTCCATTCTTTTTTATAATTTACATTCGAGTAAATATTTCGTAGGAATAATAATAACATCATGTAGACATTGCAGAAGTATTTTGTTATATGAAGATATTATGCTTTTTCTTAACAATTTAAAGAAATTTTTACTCTTTTTCTTTCGTAATTTATAGAAAAGTCTCTAAAAACATAAAAAAGTTTTTGTTGTGCACCAAGAATATTCATATTTTTCGAGTATTTACTAACCAAAAATTAGATGTTAAATATCCATGTTTTTCTTCTTTTAGTCTTGTTATATTATTCATAGTATTTCTTTAAAATGATATTTATGCAAAGACTTTTGAATTTAGAAATAAAACTCTAGATTGATTAAAAAATTTAATATATATTTCCATTTACCATTTATGTAAATATTTCTCTATTAACAAAGATTTTACCAATTTTTATTGAAAATACTTCCTTTTTTATTTAATATTGACTGTTTGTAAGGAGTGATACAGAAATTTTAAATACTAGAAAATATGAAAGCTAAAAACAGATGATTACTTAAAATTAAAAAAAATTTTGTTTAATATTTATATAATATTAAAAAGTAACTTTTATCAAATGGCACATTGAAAGAATTAAGTAAAATGTTAAGATTTTGATTAGAAAAGCTGAAATCCATAATTTTAAAATATGTTTGCGTGATTTTGAAAACACTAAAGTTATTTTCCTCACATTCATTATTCAAACATACATTCTTGTAACCATATGATGTTAAAAAATAATGTGTTTTATTTCATACTATAGAGAGTGGAGAAATATTATTAAAATGATACTTTTTATTAAAAGCTGGTTTAATAATGTTTTTTAGAAAATATACAACTCTCTATTGTGTCTGTATTGAGGATGGTTAAAATATATATTTGATTGTCTATCATTATTAATCCGAATCTTGAAATCTGATTTTAAAGTTTTTTGGTCTTACTATTTCATTATATTTTCCCATCTAACTTACGTAATGTGACGATCAATGAAATAATCAATAATCAATGAAATCAATGAAATAATATCCTAGAAAAAATACGACTGCTTAATTCTTTACATAGCAGAATTTTTTACAAATATCGTGAGCTTGATAGGGAGATATATTAATATCTTGTTTGATTTTTTTATATCTTTTTACAGGAGTAATTATTACATATCCCTTGTGGGAAGAAAACAGCAGTAGTAGCTCAGATTTTTGCAACTTGGTGTACGAAAAACACATGGGGAAAAATTGAAGTGCTGCCTACTGTAACAGAAATAAATATTATTTTTCTTTTAAATCAATTCGGGGTTTACTTTCAACAAATTAACTATAAAATAACTAATTATAGTATTACTAAGCACCTAGGAGAGTTTTTGACAAAACCTTAATAAAATGAAGGGAATCAGATAAGAGTTTGAAAATAAAAAAGTATCTTTTTCTTAATTTAACGTATTTTTCTTCAACAGATAAAAAATATTATATCATAAATAAGTTATCAGTAATAGAAGACTTTACTCTTATTTGTTGGTGCAAAATCAATTTATATTTAATACGCACCATTGAAATTTAAGTGGAAAAGAAAATTAAAATCTTTTTTTAATTGATTCAGGGGTTATTTTGCTTGCATGTACAAAGCGTAACTTGTTTATTTTATATTACTCAAGAGTCGTAATTTAAATCTGAATTGCTCTATTTCAGAAGTGAACATAATGGGAATAATTTAGTGAAAAGAGCAAGAATGCTCTCGTTCCGAACCAAGAAAAAAGACTGAATACAGGGGTTTTGAATGTTACAAAAAAAAATTATTCTCTAAATGTACCAAAAAAAAATTGTGGGGAGCATATTTTTTGTTCCAGTTTAGGTTTTTAACTTTTAAGAAAGAAAAATTTTTTAAAATAATATCTAAGGTTAAAAGTAAATCTTTGAAACTTAATTCCTATTTCAGAAAATTATGTTTTAACTGCAAGAAGCAGAAAATCTATTATGATCAAGATATATTGTTTCTCAATTGATTTGATGCCTAGCTGAAACCAGGTTTCATATATAATTCACTTTAGTAAAAAAAAAAAAAATCATGAAAGAATTGATAATTTGCACTGATTGGACTTTTTTATACCTGATTTTTGTATCTATTTCTGAGATTATATTTTAACTGCAAGAAGCAGAAAATCTATTATGATAAGATATTTTGTTTCTCAATTGATTTGATGCCTAGCTGAATACAGGTTTCATATATAATACACTTTGGTAAAAAAAAAAAAAAATCATTAAAGAATTGGTAGTTTGCCCTGATTAGATATTTTATTCCTGATTCTTATTTCGGGAGCAAAAATGATTTTGAAATTCTTGGAAAAGATATTTTAAAATCGATATTATAAAGCAAATAATCAATTTTCTGAATATATATTTATATACGTCTCCCGCCATTTTTTTCTCTATGGAAAGAGCGGTTATTTGTTCTAGATTTATTAGGTCTGAAGAATTTCCAGTGTCCTTAGAAGAAAATTCTCAAGATTTTAAAGATGTTATTAGTGAAAGAAATGTTTTTTCCGACGATGTCTGTTAGTGCATAGTGTCTATTCCTTATAAATAAGCATTGCGAAACATTGAAAAAAATAAATTATTCTTGGTTAATAAGCAATTTTTAACTTCACGAAATAAAAGATAAATGTAACAACTAAAATGGAAATATCTTTTTGTTCATTTTAGAAAAATTCTTTTTAAAAGTATGAAATAATTTACTTTAATAGAAAACTGGATCCAATGCAATGCATTCGGACAGAATCTTAGCTTCTACATATATCAAGTATATATCTACATTTTCATAGAGGATGATTATATCTCCAACAATTCAAACTTTATTTAAGACAAACAATAAAATGTTATCATAATATAGAAAAAAAGATTTTTGTTTGAAATTAAAGTTGATTACATAACTCTTCTTGATTCATTAATACTCATATTAGAACATCGATAAATATAAAGGATACATATATATATATATATATATATATATATATATATATATATATATATATATATATATATATATATATTATATATATATATATATATATATATATATATATATATATATATATATATAAATTTTGTGATAATTAAAATTAGGCGACAGTCATCATGCAATCGCAATTTATTATGATATTAAAATTTGTGTGGAAGAGAATTTAGTATAACATATAAACACGATAACTTATGCAATGTATTAAAAATACATTGTGATAAATGTAAAAATAATATGTTCGAAATTATCATAAAATATAAATAAAAATAATATCAAAAATCCATATTGTTCGGATGATTAAATTTCTATGCATTTCACATGAAAATAAGCTTTAATTATACTTGGAAGGAATCAATTAAAATAAATAACCTTAACTGATATAAAGTGTGCAAAACAATTGTGCGATGACGCAAACTTCACATTTACGAAAAATGAAATGTTATAGATGTGTCAAATAATTTGATTACAGCTAAAATTTTGTTTCAAAAAAAAAAAAAAAAAAATTGAAACAACACTAGAAGGCTTGTGTGACAAATGCATCTGGGTTTTTGGTGATAATGTTTCTTTTCTGTTAGAAACAATATTAAAATCTGAATTTTTCTCTATGATCTAACTTCCATTATTTGCGTGAAATTGGTATTTGTTCCTGCGTACATTTTTTATGTATATAAAACTGTACCTATTTCATGTACTTTTCCTTAAGTTTACAAAACTTTTAATTACTTTTACATTTTTCTGACAATATATAACACATTTTTAGTGTATTGAGAGAGAGAGAGAGAGAAGAAAAATAGAGAGCAGTTTAATAGCATAGTAATTTTGAGTTTAGAATGCATTATTCTCCTCGCACAGAACTTTCATTAATATCTGTGTTTCAATACATAATTTTTCTTATTTATACTGAAAAAATTTGAATGATTCCTAAATCCTATTAACCATAAAATGTTTGTTTTTTTCGTTCCAATTGAGATCGTGATTAGCCCTTCATTGCAGTTCTTATTCATTTAAAATATCCATGACGTCAGATAACGTTTCATCTATATCACATCACATTGAGACGGCATAGTAAATTCAAATTGTAGATGAATTTACTGTCTATCTTTAAATTGCATTCTTCGATAGGCAGCAAACAAGGCAAAGTTCGCCATCGAAGGTCTGAGTGTTGTCGGCAATGAGAAAAAATCAATTCATGATTTTTAGCAGTAATAAGGAAGTAATTTTTAATTATAATATTTTGTGTTGGTAAAAATTTTCAAAATCTTGAAAATTACCTTTTGCTTTAAATAATTAGTTTTCAAATTTTCAAATCTTTAGCGATTCCAAAATTGAATAAGTTGAAAATAGAACAGAAGAAAAAGCAAAATGAAGAAGACAATACAAAACATCCACATTATGTGGTTAGTATAAATCATCAAAGTCGATTTGAATTTTTTATTGTTTTTACCTAAACTATATATTTTTTATTTATTTATGTTTTAGTTTCTTTTTTTTTCTCAGCTAATGCAAATCTTGCAGTAAAGGAGAGGGAGAGAAAAAAACGCATATGCGTGTGTGTGTGTGGGGGGTAAGAATTTAAAATATCTTATCTGTAAGTGTTTTAGTTACATTAAGGATGCATCACTGGCTTGAAATTTAATTAAAATAATAATAAAAAAAATTCTTCACCGCAATAAGTACTTTGGTTTAAGAACCTTTAATTGCATTAGTTAACTGGTGCTGTATGTGGTTTTCTGCTTAATCATTATGAAATTTATCTTTTTCACATCCTTGAATAAATTTTTAGTATAACTAGATTTTAAATTTAATTTAATTCTTCTTCTCTTCTTCTTCTTCGAGTTGGGTTTGTATGTCATTGAGCACCTCTGCTTTTATCAGCATTTTGTACTGTTAACTCCAAACCCAATGTTTCTTAGTTCCATTTGCTCGGATCACCCACTTTATTAATAAAGTCTGATAACCCTTTAATGGAATCTAAGTGTAACTCTCTAGTATGGATGATGCCTAAAGAGGTTAATCCAGGGAGGGCAAGAGCCTCGCATTCATAAATGATATGCTTGGCCGTTTCCTCTTGCATATGACATTTCCTGCAGATAAGATCTTGCTGAAACAGTCCCATTTTATGGAGATGTTTTCTGAAATAGTAGTGCCCAGTTATGAAGCCTACGATTAAACGTATCTTCTGCCTAGAGCATCTTAGAATTTCATAGGAAATCCTCGCTGATGATCTACAGATCATACTTTTAGCGTGGGTTTGATTAGGAGATTTGAGCCAAGCTTCATACATCTTCCGTTTTTCCCATCTAAGAACATTGGTTTTTGCGGTCTTCAAATTGATCCCACGATCCTTGTTTAGCAAGCTCATCAGCCCTTTCATTGCCTTCGGTACCTTTGTGCCCTGGCACCCATACAAGGATCACCCTGTTTCTAGTTGCCAGTTCTGTAAGAAGGTTTCTACACTCCAGAATCATTTTAGATTTGATTTCGAAGGAATTAAGCGCTTTTAAAGCGGCTTGACTGTCACTGAAAATGAGAATCCGCTTATCGTAGTAGCCCTTCTTCATATTCAGTCGCAGACAGTGGATAATGGCCAAAACTTCTGCCTGGAAGACCGAAGCGTATCGCCCAAGGCTTACAGACAAGCTGATTCTTGGTGACACGCCACAAACTCCCAGTCCTGAGAGGCTGTTCTTCAGTGATCCATCTGTGTACCAGATTAGATCTCCTGTTTTAGTTTCAAACATGTTGTTATCCCATTCCTCTCTAGTTGGAAAAACTATATCAAATGTCCTATCAAACATGTATGTTTTTTCCATGATGTCAGATGGCATCAGAAAAGTAGGGTCTTGAAATTTCCTGGTGATGCCCTTGTGCCCTTTGGCAACAGGCTGGTCATACCAGTGGTTTTGCAGCTTCATTCTGTATGCATTCAATCTTGCAACGCTGCATATGAAGATGTCCAAGGGAGTCAGATCCAACACAACCTCCAATGCTCTGGTTGGCGTGGTGGAAATTGCTCCTGTGATGCAGAGACAGGCTAGTCTTTGTAGACTCCTCAGTCTGTCAATCACAGTCTTCTGTTCCACCTTATGCCACCAGATCACACAGGCATATGTGAAAATGGGCCTGACAAAAGCTGTGTACATCCATAGCATCAGTTTTGGATGTAAACCCCAGTTCTTACCAAGCATTCGCCTGCAAATCATAATGCTTTTCTTTGCTCGGTTGATCCTATCATCAATGTGCTTATTCCAGGTGAGTTTCTGGTCTAAATAGACGCCCAGATACTTCACCTCTGAAGCCACATTGATTTCAACATCAAAAAGTCTTGGTATGAAAAAACCTTTCCGTTTCTTTTTGCGTGTAAAAGGTACAAGGTAGGTTTTCTGAGGATTAACCATCAGGTCCCTATCCATGCACCATTGACCTACATAACTTAGAGCATCCTGCATGAGATGACAAGTTATGTCAAAATCTTTACCAAGGATAAGGATGACAATGTCATCAGCATATCCCTGCGTATAATAGCCCTTATCATTTAGATGTTTTATAAGACTATTTACAACTAGGTTCCAAAGTAATGGTGACAGAACACCTCCTTGAGGACAACCTCTAGTAGTCTTTTTTTCAAATGATTCACCGAAGATGTTCATTTGTATATATCTATCCGAAATTAAGGCCTCAATCCAAATACACAGGGTCTGATTAATCCCTGCCCCTCTAAGTGCATTGAGGATGGATGGATGGGAAGTATTATCAAAAGCACCCTGGATGTCGAGGAAAGTTTCCAAGGCAATATCCTTGTGATCCAGAGTGGCTTCAATCTTGGAAACTAGCTGATGCAGAGCAGTCTCTGTAGATTTGCCGGGTTGATAGGCAAATTGAAGAGCATGCAAGGGACTATTTCTATCCAAGTAATCTCTAATATGCCGATCAATGATTTTCTCCATAATTTTAAGAAAGAATGAAGAAAGACTGATTGGTCTGTATGACTTGGCCTGGTCATAAGTGTCCTTGCCAGGTTTTGGAATGAAAACAATCCTAGTCTTTTGCCATGTCTTTGGTATATATCCCAGGGCCAAACTAGTTCTATAAATTCTAGTTAGCATTGGTATGACAACCTTCTCTGCCTTCTGGATCATGATGGGCATAACTCCATCAGGCCCAGGGCATTTTAGAGGTTTAAAGGCAAAAATTGCCCATTTAACAATGTTGTAGTTTATGATATTTTTAGCGATGGTCCATTGATTGCTATTGACTCTTTGCAAAGAGCCAATGCAATGTTCCCCTTCGTTGCTATAAATATCTCTAGCTCCCGGGAAGTGGGTCCTGGTCATAATTTCCATAACCCCTTTTCCGGAAGCAGCAAAATTACCCTCCTCGTCTTTTAGGGTACCAACCAAAATAGGTTCATCCCTTTTAAGGAGTTTCTGGAGTCTAGCTCCTTCAGAAATAGAATCTATCTCGTCACAGAACTTCCTCCAGGAGTTAATTTTGCTTTTTCTAACAAGTTTGTTATAAATAGTGAGGGCCCTTTTATAGTTCTCCCATTCACCATTTTTCTTAGCTTTGTTAAAAAGTTTTCTAACATTTGCTCTTTCGGCAGCTAGAGAGTCATTCCACCAAGGGCATTGGAGTTTAGCTCTTCCAGTGCGAATGGGGCAATTGTTATGATAAGAATCTAGAATACTTCTCTGTAGGAGATCTGCTGTAACTTCTAGATCGTAGTTGTCTCTAATAGGTCTGTTCCCGAGCTCAATCAACCCAGTCAGTTCTTCTTGGAATTTCTTCCAGTCCGTCCTAACTGGGTCTCTGAATATGCGATCCAGACACACATTAGAGTGAATTTCAAAATGGATGTTTTGATGATCTGAACCAGAAGGTCTGTCATCTACTTTCCAGTATTTGATATTTTTACTAATCAGCGTTGTCGCTATAGTAATGTCAATTACTTCAGATCGATTGGAAGTAATAAAAGTTGGTTCGTTGCCCACATTTAGAATATCTAACCCATAGTTTAGAATAAATTCCAAAAGGTACTCACCTCTTTTATTTGTGTCCGTACTTCCCCAGACAACATGATGAGCATTACAGTCTAGTCCTAGGACTACCTGTAAGTTGTTATTACTGCAAAAGTTCATGAGCTTGTGCAGAGAATGGTCAGGTGGAGCCTTCTCTTCATAGGGCAGGTATCCAGAGCCAAAAACAATTTCCCTGTCCCTACCCTCTATGTTGAGTCTGACTTTCACAGCTGTCAGGTCCCTAAGAATAAATTCAGAGAGGGGAAGAACCTTAATGTTTTTATGTAAGAGTATACAAGTTCTAGTGTTACCATTAGTACAGTAGATAAGCTTATCTTTAGTTCCTTTGAGACCACTGATTTTCCCCCTAACCAACCAGGGTTCTTGAATCAGGGCCAGGTGTATATCCCCAGCAAGAAACTTCTTACTGAGGTTAGTAGTACCACTTCTACTGTGGTGGAGGTTGGCTTAATTTAATTTATATTAATACAAATTATTTTACGAATATTATTTTTTGCTATTTTAGGTCATAAATACATAATCTAATAATTTTTTATTGATAAAATTGTTGAAAACGGCGTAAAGAAATTTCAACAAACTTATGTTATTTATATAAAAATGTTTTCCAGATTAAAAAATTTGAAAGATAATGCTGCTTAAAAAAACAGTTATCGCTTAGCAATGCAATTCTTAAAATTCAATATTTGATTATTACATTCTACTTTAGCTGTGTTACATAATGATGCTACTCATTTTGAAATTAGAATTTGTATTTTGCTTTCCCAAAATGAGACATGTTAAAGATAATTTTTATTTTAGATAATTTGTGATGATATATCTAAAAAACACATATTTAATTATTATTTGAAAAAATTGGTTATTTCATTTAAAGGAATTGATTTTATGTGTTATAGAGAATCTTCTTTATATGTATTTTCCTTTTACTGTCTTAATATGAATTCAGATGAGTTATCAAAGATGGTTTCAAATGATATGTCTTTGCAATAATCAAAGCCAGTTCATTGTGTAACCTAATAAAACTGTGTTAGGATGATAGGTACATTATTTAAAAAATGTATATTTTCGATTTTGAATATGTACTATAAATTCTAATCTATTTATTATTACACATTTACTATTTAATAAGCATAGATGATAAATTCTGTTTATTAAATGTTTTATCTTCGACGTGTATAGTAAGCTTGGTTATTAATTGATACTTTTTAATAAATATTTAGATTTCTACTTTTTAAAGCTTAGAACAAAATTTTTGTTTGCATAGAAAATGTCAGTATTTCTTTTATATCTATTATTCGAAAGAATGTTTTTTCTACATTCAAGTAATATAAGCCAACTGCACATCTCTTTACAAAAATAGTACCTATAAAACATAATTAAAGAAAATTTGCTCTAAAGTTTCAGATCAATTTAAAATTTTAAGTCGGAAGAAATTTTTTAGGCTATTGAGAAAATATTCTCAATGTATTGTATGATGTTATTTTTCATAAGAAAAACATGCCAAGTAAACATCCAATTTTTTAAAAAGGAGATGGAGATATAATATGAAAAAAAGATATTTTGTGTTTGTTTTCTGTCATCATATATAAATTTTATAAATAACGTTCTTTTTCACTGCAGTGTAATTCAATTATGTCTTTAATATAATATCTAACTTTAAAAACAATTCAATTCTTTTTGTTCTTAACATTTCCTTGATTTAGAATTTATTAACATTTCAAACATTTTGTTTATTTGAAACTACAATTTAGAAAAAGTTTGAATAGTACGTAGAGAAGAAGCTACCATCTCTCAGATGTTGATATTGATACTGGGTTATTTTAATCATGAACACTTTTGACTTTCTTTTAAAATTATGAGAAGGTTGATTATGTTTAGAGTATTTGATAAGTTATTGGAAGCATTCGAAAATACGCAATCCGATTTAAGTTACTTTGTTTAATAAATAATCTTATTCAATAATTATAATATGCTATATATAACAGATTGATAGCATTAAATCATGTGAATCCAGATGTACACATGCATGTATGTCTTTTCTTTTTATAAACTATTTTCAGTTGTAGTTAGTTATTACATTTAAAATATATATATATATATATATATATATATATATATATATATATATATATATATATATATATATATATATATATATGTATTCAAAAATGTTTAAATAACGTTTTCATTTTATTTAAAGGTAACAATTTGATGTAGAATTAAGGAAAATTAAACAACAAAATGCATATAAAAATTTCTTGTAATATTTTTACAATAAAATTTTTATATCTTGGAACATTTTAGAAGACTCCATCGAAGAGATATCTTAAAGAAAAAAGAATACGCTGAAAAACGTCTTAATAGAATAATCAATTTAAAAAAATGTGTAACTAATAGCTACTTTGTGCGACACTATCTAAATTTTGTTTTATTAAGAAATGAAAAATTTTTTATTCGTAATAAAAGAGTTTCTTTTTTTAAAAATCTTATCACTAAAGAAATTCAAATGAGTGGAATTAGGGAAAATTTTGAGCTCGTTTATTTCCATTTGATTACTGTAATCAAGGGCACCAATTTGTTACATTTTCGTAAAAAAGAAATGATATGGTTGTTAATTAGAGGTGTAGCATAGTTAGAGGTGTAGCATCTAAAAATAGCATAGTTAGGATAGTACATGTACACTAAAACTTCAAATTTATATGCAAATAGTAGGGATAAATTGAGAGAAATAATGATACGTGTGAAACTCCAAGAAGTCAGTCAATACTTTGATGTTATATTAATTTTACTGTTATTATAACTTTGAAGAGCTCTAAATCGGCACTCTGAAGACTATATGTAGATTTCATTTTTTATTATTAAATGCGTGATGTGAATAGTTATTGAATTTATCAATATATATAATTTAGAATATTATAAAGTTATGATTGAATTATGGAACTTCATCTATTATTTTCATTGATCAATTTGTGGATTTGGGTTTTTACTAGTTATATTTCTGGGTTATTAAATAATATCTTTAAATGCATCAACTCTCATCATTTACAGCCTGCCTTATTATGCATGCATCATTGCTAGTTTGGGCAATTTCGACAGGAAAATGCGATATCACACTTTTTAAAATCTGGTCACCAAGTTATTAGTGAAAATTAGTTTTGAATTCAGCGCCTACTTGTGGCCACAAAACTCTCTGTTATGAATATTATAGAGCATATCTTGGATGCCTATTAATTTTCTGCACAACACAGATATACCATTTTTTTTACCTCAAATGTATCTTTGTTCTCCACAAGAGGACTTCTTAAACAATGTTCTAATCCATCATAAACATTCATGATCCAGATGAGAGATATATCCATGAAACCAACAACTAACAGTAACTGCAGCAGTTCTGCATTGTCTGGGATATCGCAGGGCGAATTAATGTTTTTTTAATATTTCATTGAAAATAAGCAAAAAAGTTTAAAAACTGAAGGAAAATTAAAAAAAATTGTGTAGTTATTTTGTCATTTTTACTTAAGGAATTCCATTTATTTAAGATAATATTAATTCGATTTGTGCAGTGATTCGACTTATGCTTTTGTTTGAATTTGTTATTTGTAATACATTCAGAATTATCTTGAAATAATTATAAAATTGCCTGAAATATAATAATAATATTTTTGGATAATTTGTAAATATTAAAAAGTTATTTATATTCTATTTGAAATATAGGTTGAGAAGATGAAGTTTAATAAAATGATTGTTTTTGGTTAATTGACTAATTTGAGTTTTTTAGCATTTAATAATCTAATGCGAAGTTTATAATTCTATAATAAATATTGGGCATAGGTAATGTATAAAAATGCGTTTGCATTATAGTCTACCAACCATTTGTATACATCATTTTATAAGCACATAAATTGCTGGGTATCTAAATTGCTAAATCAAGCCAAACAGTGACAACCTACACTCGTGAAATTTGCAAGGCAATAAGAAGATGCTGTGATGTGCAAATGATAATTTTCAATGCATTCTAATAAAAAATGTGGTGTGGTGGAGACATCTAAAACGTATTTAAATTAAAGAATTGCACAGCTGGTTTTGATACGGAAACTGCATTTGAACAATTTTGCCTTATGAAAAATTGTTGTGATGTTTAATGATGGAAAGAAAAATGTTTACCTCTATACTTCAGATTTTGATAGAGTTCAAATTGTAGCTTACTAAGATTGTAACTTATCGTATCGCACACTATTGCTGCTAAAGGCAGTTGAGATCCTACCATCGTCTGCAGAATATGAAATTAGAATATAGAACTAGGATGATAAAAAGGAATTAAAACGATATCCGCTTTTAAAATTAGCTGAGATAACAAACACGCGATATTCTATGGCCTTAATGGGTTGTCCAGCCACGTCACAAGCCCCTAGAGAAAAAATGGTGTAGCTTGCAAGACAAGTATGTGAACAATGAAGTAAGACAAGTCGTACGATAACTTTTGAGGCATATATCTTATTTTGTGTTGTAAGCTGAGTGACTAATACTCTGGTGACCCTAGATGCTACATCATAAATAGTTATACACCACATTACCTTTATTTCTTAATGCTGGCACTTTGAACAGTGTTAGCTACATTCTTGTTGAATTAATGCCAATGTGTCCACTTTTTATTTGAGCCGAGCGAAAAACTATATTGCAGCAGGGTAATACACACACACACACACACACACACACACACACACACACACACACACACACACACACACACACACACACACACACACACACACACACACACACACACACACACACACACACACACACACACACACACACACACACACACACACACACACACACACACACACACACACACACACACACATGTATATATATGTTCAAGCCTTCCTTTATGCAGAAAATAATTAGTTGCTACCACAGCCAACATGTCTTCCAAGTTTTTGATTAATAGAAAACATTTGTTCAATGTTGGTCGAGTGAATAGCTCATCGCAATAACAATGATCAATGAATTGCATTGATCGCATGGGTAAATAAATAAAATAAAATAAAAAAAAACATTCAATCTATTTAATCTTTGGGTAAATGCTCAGGTGTAGAAATGCTGTTATTTCAGCAAGAAGTTGTTTTAAATATTTATTTCGGATGACTCCTATTTTTATATTTCTAGTGAACAAAATTTAATCACATTATTTCCAATATAATATATTTACCCAAAACAAATATCATTGCAACCCATTTCCTTTTTTCTAATGTAGTATATTTAATGGGCAGTAGTGTATACAATTTTCCACTATTAATGATCTACTTAAAATTTAGCAAGATAAAATGAGCATTTATGATTTATACGTCAAAATTATGTGTCAAAATTCTCAATGAAAGATTTTGTGAATATGGAAAAAGAATATTGAATAAATGTTTCACATAATCAAAGTAATAAATAAGAATTGCTAACATTATTTCTTGGTTCATTACTCAGGGAATCTTTTAACCAAGTTAGAGTAGACTAGGTAAATAAATAAAAATCAGAATAACAAAAGAGCGCAATTGCTTTCGTTATTTCCAGACTATTTAGAGAATCAAATTAGCTTAGTCAGAAATACGGTAAATGATGTTTTGATCATGAAACAACAATTTTATCCAACTATATTAAATCTAATTAACTCAATCTTATAAAGTGATTTTGTTTATTATTGATGAATACTTAAATTGTGTGTTCAACAATGATATAAAAGTAAAAGTTAGTTGTAAAGTAAAAGGAATAGCTTGAAATAAAATCAGATTATATTTAGACCAAAAAAGTGTGTAAATAAATAGTGTTTTATATAAATATTAAAATAAAATACGTTAAATGCATATTTTATTTATAGTCATACACATTGTTTGTTGTAATTGGACTTAAATTTACATTCTACTGATGAAATTTATGTGGACTTTAGAATGCATATGAAAATGTTATTTGGTATTATGGGAGGTATCGGAGGATGAAGATAGGGTATCTCATGCATTTCTAAAACCTTTTCAGAAAAAAGATTGATGTTTGGCAGTAAAAAAATTCTTAGCTCATTTGTAATGGATATTTTTAACTTGTAATCTTTGAGAGTATAAGGCGAAAACTTTCCAAGGATTGCAGGGTGATTATTCGAAAATTATTATATATATCGAAATTATGTATAGAGTTACTTATTTCTATATGAACAAATAGTTGGTTGGCTGTTGCAGTGTCAATGGGGAGAACTAAAGGTAACTATGAATGTGCAGAACACAGTTGGTTATCTCCTTGATGTTTTCGGAGTATAGACTCTTCCGATGTCGGGGGGGGGGGGGGAAGGACTATTCCCGGAGTTGAGCCAGAGATGTTAAAATGGCAGAGAAGTAAAAAATGTGTCTTGGTGTTATTGCAATGTTATCGCTATTGAAACCTTCCGTGGACCAACATGTAGAAGTCCAACCTCTTCGGAGGTAATGGCAACCATTTTCCATGAAGGAACATCCTAAACATATATAGAAATTATATGCTAATATATATGAACATATGTAGAAATTAGAAATTTTATATTGCTTAATTTGGCATAAAAATTACTTAAAATAATATGAAAAATATGTTCTCTGTATATAAGATCGGAAGAAGGAATAGAAAAGAATATGTTGTACGATTAAGAAACTGTTCTAGTTAGAAAATTAGCATCAAATACTAATTTTTTAAAATTAGAATTGCTGAATTTGCGAGTTTGTGAATTTTCTTCATCTAGTCTTATGAGTTGCGAATTAATGTTACTAGTATTTCCTATATTCAAGTTTCACAGCAACTAGTACAAGAGATAAAACCCTGAAAATGACAAGGATTATTATTGATTGCATTATATTGGCGTCATTATGCTATTAATTAAAAGATATCACACAATTATCAAGCTAAAATTTAGTTAAAAAAATACTGCTGAGATTTTGGTGATTAATATGCAAAAATAAGATACTATGGAAAAATAATTAAAAAAGATTATCAAAAAAAATAATAAAAATGTTGTAGATTTTTACTTTTTGAGGTTATGAGGGGATTTATTTAAGATCTTAAAATGTATTATATCTTGATCTTAAAAATGGATTGATTATCTTTTATACAAAGCATAGATCTCATATCTTTGGGGATAAGAAAAGATAAAAAATAAATCGTAATCGAAATAAAATATAAATTCAGTAACATTTAGAACTATTGTTCTGATTGATAATGGTTCTTAAAGTAGAACTTAGTTATTTGATTAAAATTTGACTCGAAGAGATATTTAAAGAAAATCCGGTGCCATGTAATTCAAGTAACTGTCTTTTTGACAACAGTGAAATAGATTTTTATTGCACTCGTACAAACATGTCTTATTTTTCACTTTAACAGATTGCTATCACCTTTCAGACTTACATTTTTCCACTCCAATTAACTTATCACAGAATAGTTTATTTAGTTCTGAGAGCAGATTTCAGAAAAGTACTTTTCTCTTCAGCGGATAAATTTATGCTATTTCCTCAACAGTAAGTTCTTTCATTTAATTTATTCTTACACTTTGAGCAATCTCTAAAAGGGTTGTTATAAAGAAGTTTTACGCATAATATTACTGGGAAGCTGTAAAATATTCATTTTTTATCTTATAATTTCTATATTTTTGATACTTAAGAGGAATAGTTAAACAAATACGTCTATGAGGTAGACATATTGATGGAAATGTTTTGTATTTGAAATAATGACTTCTAATTACTATCAGATATTCTAATTATGAAATAAATATTTAATTTGATGCGCAATTTTTTTACTTAAGAGGACGAGAACTGCTTAGCAATATACGAATTGAAAATGGTATCTCTACTATGAAAGGCTATAAAATTAAACTGAAATTTGTATGTATTGTTAACAACAGAAAATTGCTGATCTAGAGGATAATTTATAACTAAAAAGTTCTCTCTCTCTCTCTCTCTCTCTCTCTCTACACACACACACACACACACACACACACACACACACACACACACACACACACACACACACACACACACACACACACACACACACACACACACACACACACACACACACACACACACACACACACACACACACACACACACACACACACACACACACACACACACACACACACACACACACACACATGCGTTGTTAAAATTTTGATATGTCATCTTAATACAGGTCCAAAAAGTACCCCGTTGGGAGCATTAAGGAATTATTAAAGTCCCATGATTTCCTGTTGGTTGGCAAGGATCATTAGATTGGTCGCCAAACGCATAGGAGGCACAACTTAATATTTGCCAGAGAGCTACTGGCTTAAATGTTTGTTTGAAAATAAACATTTAAAGAATGTTGCCTTTGTTAGATTATTTACTTGCCTTTGAAATTCCTGTTTGATGCTCTAGTTGAGCATGCTTGAGTGATGTCTTGTTGAAAAAAGCTTTTTTGAGTGCTGTTCCATAAGTAAGAACAAAATGATGAAAAACATTATGCTTTTAGTTCTAAATTATCATCTGTCATCGCGAATCCTTATTATGGATGTTTGAAAAATAAAGAATATATCTAATATACCTTATCATTTAAAATAAAGCATCACTTGGCAGAAAAATAATATTCAATAAAAACTAATAAAGAAAAATTAAACACTGTTTGCTTCATTGATTTAAAATATATGATTTTTCAATCTTCCTTATAATTTAAAAGTTTCTTGCCTTTATTTCTTTTAAATGCTGTGTTAATATCAGGAATGCAGATCTTTTTTCTTAAACTAACTTAAAAAATACATTGGATTAACATTAAATTATATTAGTGATATGAGAAAAATATAATATTCTAATAATTTCAAACGTGATTTATAAAATTGTTGTACAGTATGTTACTGCCAAAAATGAGCTAGAACCTATGAAATTGAACTACTATTAAAATTAATTAATATTTGAAATTTACTGACATATATAAATTTTTATAATGTAAATAAGAATTATAAAATTTGGTGATATAAATTTGTATTAATAAGCATTTTTAAATATAAAAATAAAATGAATGCAATAAAATTAATGTAACAAAAATGGAAGTAAAATATTAATAAACATGTTAATCAATGGGTGTGGTTCTTTAAAAAACATTATAGCCAGCATTTAATAACATTATACTGAAAAATGAGACTTAAATTTATGTTTAAGATAAAATATTAGAGTAATCGAATATAAAAACATTGTTAAGCAAATAAAATCATCATACCAATCTTAAATACTAAATAAATTTTAAAATGTTAAATACAATACAATATTGTGTATGATTTTATGATGCTTGAATAAATAAAGATGAAAATGACTTTTCGTAAAAAATTATTGTCTGTAAAATTCAAATTTTATACTAAATACATAAAAATTTCCTGATATTTTTGGTTAAATATTTTTAAAATAAAATCAATCCGAGATATTTATATAATAAATAACTTTTTTGCCTCGTAAATGGAAATAAGAGACTAATTTACGGAATAGTTAGTCTTTATTTTTTTATTTTCAGATTTTTGTTGTAATAATAAATTGCTTAAAATTTGTTGGCTGTATATAATCATTTAGATCCAAATTTGATTCAATTAGATCAAATATTATTCATTTAGGTAAAATATTATTAAGATTAGATTCCATCAAATAGTTATATGTACCATAAATTTGACACACAACAGCACACATTACAGTTTATTTTTCCGTAAAATTATAAAATTTTTCTACTTGTGATTATTTATATAATTATTTATTTTTTTCTTCAAAGATATAATTATAAGGTTTTAGAGACATATTAGAAATAGAATTTGATTAGAATAGATTCTATTGAAATAGAGTTTGAAATGACTGTTTTTGGCTAATTTATCGGTCTCTCTATTATGATGCATGATAAATATGTGTTTTCATTCAGTTAAAAGTTGTGGTGTAACTAATTATTTTCTCACAAAACTTTGAGCATTATTAGCAATTCCTGAATCATGAACATTGTAATTATCGTAATATAGAAGTAATCTCGATTTAATTTAGAAGTGGTTGATTTTAAATTAGATTGGATTAAATGATTATATATAGCATAAAATAAGGCTTAAAAAAGGGGTTTAAATTCTAATTAGAAAAACTTTGCAATGATTTTAAATGAGAGTTCTTGGTTTTTATTTCTGCTTTAAGAATGGAAATTTGAGAAGAAAATTTTAAATGTACTTTTTACTGTAAAATCAATTATTAATTCACCTGAAAAAGATAAATTTATTTTCCTTACACTGTGAATTATATGATATGAATAGAGAGAATATAAAACTATCCTGTGTTCCATGGTCTTTTCATTAAGGTTTCTTCATAACCACTTAGCCAAGATTTTAATTATTTTCAGGCTTAGGCTCTCCGATTGAGCATTCTTTTAATGTAATAAGTAAGTAGAATATTTTTTTCTTCAAAAGTCTAAAAGAAGAATTTATGTCATCGGTAATTTCTAAATATTTAAATTCATTTGTATTCTTAATGTTTTTGTATTCATTGCATATTCAGATTTTAATATGTCAGAGGATTTATTATTAATAATTGTCTACTGTTCAAACCAAATACACATTTAAATTTTGATTAAAAGAGTTTTCGTATTTGTAAGCTACCTATGACTAGAGATTTAAAATTCATTTGAAGTCTCAGTTTTCAGATTGATTGCATTATTTGCTTGGTTAGATATTAGGATTGTTATTTCTTTTAATCTTCGATAGACTTTATTTAAATACATGACAAAAAATAATAAGCCTCATTTTATCTAAATATAGCTGTGGTTGTATCTATACAAATTCAACCAAATTTCAGCAGTAGTCGAATGTTTTAGCATGATACAATTCTCAAAAGTCTTATACTAGTTATAATCATTAAACCACTTGTGAGATTTAGTATTTTCTCTCGTACTATCCAAATTTCACTTTGACTTAACAATTGAAAGCTTGGAAAATGAAATAAGATAATGCATATGTTTGATGGTATCAGATTAAAATCTCATTTGTCTCTGTTTTACTCTGCAATGTTTCGGAACATCAATGCATGTCTAGTATCATATCTATATTACATACTCGGTCCTGTTAAAGTTTGCGTAATAAAATTCTAGAACCGTCATCTCATCAAGCCTGCAAAAATAAATATTTTTAAATATAATATTTTAATCTTTTATTTTCTATAATATTACCATACATACTATTCATCTTATTTCAGTTTAGATACTTTCTTCATGGTTTTAATATCCCCTCTTCCTTTAGTGTATATAAAACATAATTATTAATTTAATGATTATGTTTTAATAATTAATATTGAATAACTAATTTAGTTAATATTTAATTTAATATAATTCATTCAACGAGTAAATAATAGAAACATAATTTATAAAATACACAAAAGCAAAGTTTTTTTTTGTTTTATGTGGAAAATTAAATACAAACACTTAAATTTTTTTCAATTTTTGCTCTTTTCTTAAATTATGCTCCAAAAATGTTACTAGATTTTTACAATTCATAGAAATTTACAAAGATGAATTATGAATATGAATTTTAGCCGAAAGAAGCAAGAGTATCCTCTTTCAAACTTATGCATGAAAATGTGTTTTTACTTTTAAGAAAAGGGGAAAAGTCATTAACTCTACGACAAACATATGGTACTTAAAGCATTACTTAAGGAACATCAATTCTTAGTGTTTTTTAAGACCATTTTTTTTGCTAAACTTTTTTAATGTCTAACATAAAAACTATCACATATTTTTCAAGCTTATCTTCTTATTTAATGTAGAAAGAATGAGATAATGGGATTGTTCAAAATATACTTAAAAAAATTAATGCTTAGAAACTTTCTCCAAGATTAAAAATTTTTTTTTGTTATCTAAAAATAAATAATATTTCCTTAAATTTCACACAAGGACATTTTTAAAATAAATATATTTAATAAAGAACCTACTGTCCCAATAACGTGATCTTCTATTTTCTTTAAATTTATACTGATATTTAAGGGACAGTTAAAAAGTTTAAGATTATTGAGTAAATATCATAATTTTAATCTTTATTAAACTAGGCTTTTCTAAAATAATCAAATTACAAAATCACAAGAATTAGCTTAATGTGGAAAGATTATGAGTTAAAAAAATATGATTATACTTTATTGGCTTTATGAAAATTAATTACACTGAAAATGAAATATAAAGAAATAACTAAAAGTATTCAAAATTTGTTGAAAAGTATTTATTAAACTGTAAAAAGCAAATATTATTTATTTTATACATCTGGTTAATTTATTAATAATTAATAATAGTATTAATAATAATAGTAATACTAAATATAATAAATAATATTTAGTATTAATAAATAACTGATAATATAATGTTATTATATTATTGATAAATAATTTTGATAATATAAATACATTCATTACTTAAATAATACATAAATAAAAAATTTAATTATTTCATAAAAAATATCTTTATAATAAATTAAACTAAAAAATAATTGTTTGAGAGTCTAATAAAGAAGATTTACTTGTTTCGACGTCAAAATGCATAAATTAAAGTTTTCCTATTGATATTTCAATTATAGTAATTTAACTCAAAACATTTTAGAAGAAGATTGTAAGAAACTACAAAAAATTATTGAAAATTGTTTAAATATAATTAAGTGAACTATGCATATTATAATATATTTCTAATGAACCTCTTTCAATGATTCGGATGCAGTTTAAAATAATTACGCAAGCAATAAATTAATTTCAAATGATAAGATCTTTTGAAATATTTATTAAATAGATGAAATTTTTTGGTGAGTGATTTAGACAACATGATGCTATTTTCCAGATCAACAAAAATATAGTTTGGTTTGAAATGGTTTTGTAAAAACTATTTGCTTTTACATATATTTACGGTTAGAATAACAAAATTATATTTAATAAAAATATATCATCTAAACAAAATACTTTACTTAAAAATACTTACTTAAAAATACACCATCAGATCATTTTAAACACCTTAACATCATGTGATATTTATTAGTAAATTGTAACAGATCTATATTAACTCTACTGACAAGAGATGGCGCTACTGCACAATAGAGGAAACTTACAAAATATTTAATATCCAGTAAGAAATAAAGATAGATAGAATAGAAGAGAGACGTAAAGATGGAAGGCGAATTACCCGGTTCATAACTTTGTTTATTATTTGTAATGTGCTAGTAAAACATGTGGCTTTGTTTGTTATTGTTAGGTATTTTCTTTTGTAACATGTGTAATGTCGTAATAAATGCTTTGTTTACGTTATTCTAACTTCCATTTTTTCTTACGTTCCTACAAAATAACATTTTTATTCATTGTTGATGAATTTAAATCAACAATTAGATAACACTTGTTCTTACATTTGCCGATTTTGTAAATAAAAATAAATGACTAAGACAATATACCTCACCAGAGTTTTTTCATGAACACCACACTGTGTTAAATATATTGAGCGGCAATCTAGAGAAGGTAAATCATACTGTGTTACGATTTTCTAAAATAGTTCTAAATACGTCAATGATATTTTCTTGACCATGGTACTATGGTTTTGTGACCAGATCATCCAGATGCAATTTAATTGTAACAAAATTTTTACACCAAACTTTACATGTCATCAATTCTGTCAATTATCTACCGAAGAGCTAAAACATTAAGAATACCAATATCTTGGCATTATGTCCCCTTTTTAAGACGCTTAATGCATGACCTAACAAGAAGGGTTGATAAATTGTCGTGGAGACGAGATTTATCATTCCTGTGATCACGTGATTGTTATTGGAAACATTTATTGTTTAAGCGAATTTGACAGTGGGAAAGATAAAATGACAAGGAGAACTCTTAATAAGTATCTCCCAAACACTCCGCCTTATTACTTGTTTGTAAAAATTTGTTATTAGTACTCATGCTAATTGGATAAAGGATGATGAGATGAGTAGTAAATGTCAAGATCCTGAACATCTATACATACTTAACTACACAGGGAACCAGAGAGTGTTCTACTTTTAAAAATAAGTAATAGCTTATTTGACGACTGAATTCAATGTTTAAGTAAAAGTGTTCTGAGAACACGAGTCAGTAGTAACTTTTTTATCAATGATTTTATTTTAAGAAAACGAACAGCTTTTGATAGATTTCTTAAAGTTATATGGGCACCCCATACTATTGTGTTTGCTACTCCTCTCACCGTATTCATCTACTTCGTTTAGGTACTCACAAAGATAACGTGCCAATAATTGATGAAACCTGCAGCTCCGAAGGTTCTCATTTAAAGTCTTTGTTTCATCACAGTCTGCCTTCTGTCAAAGTCTCTTCGATGATTTGTCTTCTTCATGAAGCATGCATGTAATCACAGGAATGTTGCTTCACACAGCTGAGATGAATGACAAATCGTTCTCCCTGAATTACATGTCACTCACGACATCTAGGAGACACATTGGGAAACTCTCTCTCTCTCTCTCTCTCTCTCATATATATATATATATATATACATATATTTATATATATATACACACACACACACACACACATATATATATATATATATATATATATATATATATATATATATATATATATATATATATATATATATATATATATATATATATATATATATATATATATATATATATATATATATATAAGCACCTTTTATTACAAAATTTCTAAGCAATATGATGAGAGAATAATACTTATATTTATATTTTTTGTATAAGTTTACAATGAAATATGTGAATAAGGGGCTATATTTGAGCCAGGAATTTGACAAATAGGGACATCACTATTTGGTTAACATTTTTATTTAGACAGTATTAAAGCGAATATTTTCTTACATATTAAATAAAAATATTTTGAATTGAAAAACCATCATTTTTATTGTAATTAAAAAATCAAATGATACTGAATTAAAATTTTTTAATTATTTGTTTAGTTCGAACTTTATGTGCTTGTTGAGTTTTTCATAACTCAAATTTTTATGAGTAATCATATTGTTGTGCGACATAGTTTAACTTTCTTAAAAGTCTCTTAACTGATAAAAAGTTGTTTTCAGACTTAAAAATATTGCAAAAATTATTAAGACAGATAGTGTAAAAGTAATTATATAAATACAATTATTTAAAACTGATGTTTCTATTTTTACTTCAGTGAATTGAAATGAGAGGAAGCATGTTGAAGGATTTTAAAGTATAGAATAACTAATGTCAATAAAATAAACATAATAAACTAACATAACATTAATGTTTTCCATAATATTCTTTTTTTCAATAAGTTGATCGAAGATTGACTTTCAATAATTTGATTCCCACTTCGGGTGTAGATATTTGTTGTGTTACGGAATCCCATTTATGCTGTACATGTCCCACTCTACGCAGAAATAATCATAAAGTGATTAGTCAACCAATTCCAGTTATAAATGGACACAATCTCTCATTTGGATTTTAAAAACAATTTTAAATTTCAGTAAAGTAATTATATTATCAGTAAGAAAATTTATAAGTAATATAGCAAGCACCCAAATCATGTACGATGCAAAACCGTGTCTTACTATCGCGACGAAGTAAACAACAAGTGGAATAAACATCTAAATAGCAGTATTTGATAATGGTTTGAATATAACACTTATTAAAATGCGTTTTGCACAATAATTTCTTTTTAAAGTTGTAAATATATATATATATATATATATATATATATATATATATATATATATATATATATATATATATATATATATATATATATATATATATATATATGCTTTCTTGAAACGTCGTCGTATATCGTAGATTTCAAGTTGTGCGAAATATTCTTCATTTTAACAATTGTTAATAACATTTCTTTAATTGAAAAATACCTTATTATGTATTTTTCTTTCAAAAGCATTCTAATATCACCTAGCGAATAACAGCATAAAGTTGACTTGATATGTTTATCATATTTACGTTCTTTTATATCGATGAATTGTTTCGTTTCAATATAGATTGTGGACTCTTGTTTTAAAATAAAAAACGTAGAAACTCATCTTTTTACGCCACATAACTATATGATTTTAGAAAAAAAACTCCTGTGCTCTCAGTTTTGGTCATATTATGTTGATCAGTGAAAGGGAGAGGTTGGGAAAGAGTGCGATAGATAGATAGAAATGAAGGAAGAGATAGATTATTTAAATTTTTTGCTGATACATCTTCTGTATTGAGTAATATTTTTACGTCCTTCTGAAGAGGTTTGAATATAGGTTGTTAACAAGGAGAATCTTTTTAAATGATAATGCGATGTCGATTTCTAATATGCTTTTCATGGTTTTTTAACTATTAACTTTTCCCGTTTACCATCAAAGTTGATCTTGTTTTTCAAAAGCAAATATATTGTATTATTTTGTACTAATCTCGTATTGCTAACAACTAAAAGGAGTACCTAATCCTGTATTTGGATGAATGGAAATTTTATCATTCCATCCTGTTGAGTCTTAAAAATGTATCGTTAACATTAAATAGAAACGATAGTGATTTTCGTATAAACAATTTATCTGAAATCATTTTTTAACCATTGCTGACGAAAAATTCTTAAATTAATAAAGATCAAAATTTGAAATGAAAAATAAAAGGAAGCAAGAAATATATATATATATATATATATATATATATATATATATATATATATATATATATATATATATATATATATATATATATATATATATATATATATATATATATATATATATATATATATATATATATATATATATATATATATATATATATATATATGAAATAACACAAAAGTAATGAAATCGAAATTTCACTTTTGTTATTTGAAAATATAAAAATATATTTTATGTTTCTAAGGTATTTTGACAATAATTGAGTTTCTCTGACAATTTGAATGCAACTGAAATTTTTTCTTTTGTTATTAGTTGCAAGATTTCATTTGCTATTTCTTTGACGTAAACAGAAATAAGAAAATTCAATACTGAGGAAGCATATTCTGAATTTTCATTAAAATTGAGTTTGTTTTGCATGGTTTATAAATGAAGCAATATCGTTTTAATACTGTTTTCATGGGATTGCATTTCAAATATTACAAAATCCTTTTTACTCAATCCAATAAGTTCACAATATAGCAAAATAATAAATAATTTAAAATAAAAGGATATCATAAGTCTTAACTATCGTCGAAACATGCACATTTCTGTTTTCTGGACTAAGACTACTCGCGATGTATATTTAGATATGTTGTTTTGCATGATGTATTCTGGTTGTGAATTATTTTTCAAATATTTCAGAAAGATGCACGCATTGAACAACGAATATATATGATAATATTCCAATGCCTTCTACTTATTTAGTAATAGGTACCAAAATATATGTAAACAGATACAAATATTATTAGATTGCTGATGTAAAACAGAATTATTTTTAAGTAATATTTCATTTTTACAAATTTAAAAGTTACATACTTTTGGAAAAACTGTTTATTTTCTGTTTCAGATAGATAAAGAGAATGTAATTTAATATCTAAACATCATATTTTTATAGATTTTAAACCTTTTTTTGCCAGAATTTTCAAAAATTATTTTAGAAGTCCATCAAAATTTATTAAATTTAACAGTCTTACATTCAAAACAAAACTTTGTCAGATATTCTTAGCATAATTAAAAGTGTTCCACTTAGAGACTTTCCCTCTATCTATTATTTAATATTTGAAAAGTAGTTCGGGATTCACACATATATCATTTATAGGGACATATTTTTCCTATCAGTACAGTTTGTAGCTTATATTACACGACATAATTGGGATTGGCCAAAGATTTTTGTCTTTGAAAGAAAATTTTCTAACCATAAGTGTATAAGGAGTTGAATGTGTTTGGATATAAAAGAGGAGATAAATCAAAATATTTGTTTATTTCAAGAATCAGAAACTCAAAACATTGTTCGAAAGTAGGTTTTTGAAATTTTTTTTTAAAATTGTATGAAGTTTTTTATTTCAAATCAATTATCACTTCTGATAATAAAATTTCTTTTGAAATCCAGAATCGGTTATACCAAATGAATCGAGATTTTATGGGTTAGGAAGATTTATAAAATTTATCTAGACTTCTTTAAAAAATATTAAGCTTTTAATCTACAAAAATATTATTTTAGGCCTGTTTTAATATGTCTTTGAGACCTAAATTACTCCTAAAGTTTAAAAAAATTATTTTTTTTTGAAAGAAAATCAGTGCAGAGTTACAAAAATATACCTTTATTTGCAATAATCAAAGTTCTTACTCTCAGATTTAAATGTCTGTTTGTATCTTCATTCGAATTGTTCCACACGTTCGAGCACAGAGTTTGACACCTCTCTACAAGAGTTTGTAATGCATTCTACAAGGTCTTGCAATGTTTATGGTTGCTTACACTTGCTGTTTCCGGTGCCCCATAAGAAAAGTTCCAATTTAGTTAGGTCAGGGAAACTTAGTGATCAATCTTTGACACACTCTTATCCAATTATTTGGTTCTCGAATTACGTGATGAAATTCTGCTCTACTGCAGAGGCTTGTGAACAGGTGCGCCTTCATTTTGAAGTCAGAGATTCTTAATATTAAACAATGTCAGGTTCTCAATAAAATTTTGTATTACATTCTTTTGCAATTATAAATATTATGCATGCGTTAACAAGCCATAGTTAAATATTAACCGAATCAGCTTTTTTATTGTGACTTATACACCAAATGTTAACAGGAAAACGCTACTCATTTAATATCAAATATCGGTAAAAAATTCTAAAATTTGACTGAACTAAGTAATAAGTGCTAACCTACTGTAATTCCGTAAGAATATTATGTTTACCCCATCCACTTTACACCTTCCAAAATGTTGTAAAAACGTTTATTTAATTCAAGAGAAAGCTGTAAAATGCATAGCATTACTCTTCCTTTCCATTCAGTGAAATCTGATATGAAATTTGAAGTATGGATTGGTATGAATGGGAGCATAATTTACTTAGGATTTTTCAAATCCAAGTATTAGAGAAGCCGCAGTGTTGATTATATAATGACTCTTGCTCTGAATTTTGGATATACAAGAGTGAATGATAATACTTGCCACCTTATCTTAAGAGATTTTCAAGATCGAGATTGATTCATCAAATAGCCTGTTTCCCTTAAGCGTTTTACAATAATTAGAATAGTTTGATTAGAAAGATGGGGACCTGGAAGGAAGCTTTACAAGTAAATCCTTGATAATGATGATGTGTACAGTTTATATTCACCGTATAATAAAACCATCTTACAATACTCAGCAATAGAAAATCACTACATGACCATGAACATCAAGATACGGCAACCTGATTAGAGAAAGAGAGAGAGGATGTTACTTTTATAGCTGTCTCTGAGGAACATGTGAGACATATTTTTATGTATTTGATTACTACAAGAAATTCGAAAACTAAACGCAATTTGAGATGCAACACTAGTTTACACAATCTACGTATTGTCTTCTATGCTTATATAAATAATAAGTACAAGAATGAAACTCTCGGTATCGGAACCACGCTCATTTTCATTGCGAATTATAAAGTGATACCAATGTCCCATACAGCAGTATCATGTTTTAGCCAAAAGATAATCTTTTCTCCTCCCTTTCAAGTTACATGTCGTCAGGAAAGAAATCAGGAAAAAAGAATGCGTGTTTTAAAGTTTCTATTTTTTTCATTAATGTCCACAAGATGTCTTTTTATACTAAATCGTGATGATGATCTACAACTTCGGAAAACACTTTTTTCCTCATCTTGTTCTCTTTCCGAGATAAGAATGTTAACTCCCCAATTCTCCCCCAGGAAGCGCCCATGGTGGTTTTATTGAAAGCACAGAGTTACTTTACTATTCATGGACACTATTTTCATAAATACAGCATATCAGTTTCGAAGTTAAAATGAATGGCAAATGACTTTAGTGGGCATACTATATATATATATAGTTAAATTTTTATTTATTAGAAGATATTCATTATGTACGTTTGTTATTATTCAATGTAATCGATTTTATTGCACTACACAAAAAAGACTATAAAATATGAACTTGTGATTTTTATATAATTAAATTTTCAATTTTATTCAACGCAAGAAATGTAATATTTCTTATTTCTCTTTCCTTCTGTAAAATATTTTAAGTCAATGTAAATAATTAATGTTATTTATGTAAACTAATTTTGATTTTGAATGATGCATTTACAATATTTACAAACAATTGTACTGAATAAAAACATTGAATTTAATCATAAATCCTGATTTTATCTATTATATCTGAATTTTTGCTTATACATATAAACTCATAATCATCATATTTTAAATAAATTGTATGTGTATTATTTCATATAATTATTTTTATTTAAATAATTGAATTAGTTCACAAAAATGTCTAAGTTTTAAGCTATTAGATATTGGTATTATGTCAAAGAAAATATTGAACAACGATAAAGAAGCTTTTGGATAATGGAAAACAATTTCAAATTTATTTCATTAGAGGAAAAATTGATTTTATTGATCTTTCTTCACTATCTTTTTTGATAGATATATAATATTTACTTAAATGAAAAAACATAACTTTATTCAGACATTGTTTGGTTAGTATATATTCATATTATTCTCATTTCAAATAGGGTTAAGACAGATTTTTTTAAAGAGTTGTTTGAAAATGAAAAAGTAAAAGATTCAATAATATTATTGATTTTATTCCATTGAAAAATAAGCTAGCAAAAAAACTGTAATTATTTTACTGCTTTTAATACTATTATTGTTAATGTTATGTTTCTTAATATATGTTACTTTCCATGAAGGAGGATCTTTTTTAGAGTAAATGTTATCGTTAATTTGTTTCTAAACTGTAAAGATTTAAACTATGTTTTTTCGCTATAAGTAGATGTGAAAACTAAAGGTTATAAAAAATAAAATCTAAGTAGTTTATTGGTGATAAATTTTTCTGTATTATTTGTTTCATTCAATTGATAGGTTATTCCATTATATGGAATTTAATTTAGAGATAAATTTATTTATTGTCTCTCATTTTCAAATATTAATGAACAATTTATATTAAATAAATAATCCCTGTAAGCTGTTATACAGCTTTAATATTATTCTTTATCAAATTGTTATTATTTTATATTTAAATCATAAAAAATTATATTATGTTAAACATATTGTAATTTGTATTGTAAATATTGAACTGTTATTTCTAAGACATCATTTTACATCTGTGACCTTAGTTTTCATATTTAATATAAAAATGCTTTTGTTTTATTGTGTTCTTTTGATAATGGGAATATAATTTATGTTCTTATACAAAATGTATCTTATGTCTACAAATTAACATAAATTTTTTTGTTTAAAATAATGAAATCTAAAAAAATAAAATTAATTATGAAAACATTTTGACATAAAATTATTTCAGTTGAATTTGTATCCCTGTAATAAATACAATATAACTACACATTGATCTTGTTTAAATATAATTTATTACGACATCTTCTATAATTTGCTATAGCATTTTGAAATAATTATATTTTGTTGATACAAATTTATTTTGGCAAACAATACATTAGGCACATATACAAGTATAGTACAGATTAATTATGAAACACAAGAACAGAAAATACATGAAATACACAAGGAATAAAGCTACCATATTATTCTTATGACGCCTATTCTGATGTTAGGGGGATTCAGACACTTTCTATTTCTTAATTTTCTAAATCATTTGACTATCCAGGATAACAAAAGTTAATAATTTGAAAGGAAATTCCTTAAAATACATAAGAACATTAAGAAATGTTTTTTTTGTAATTAATGAAAATATGATCTGGTAAAGCTCTTTAATTTAAAAATCAGAGCAGTGTAAAATTACAGGAAATATACTTTTACATTATACCTTTTTTTCTTTTAAAAATAGAAACACAAAAATAATACGTATACTTTTATATCGTGTTTTATTGTGTTTATATGTTTAATTGATAGTTATATCGTGTTTTATAGTTTAATTGATTTTATAATTTTTTTAAATCTCAATTATGCGAATAAGCAACATTTTTAATTAATGCGTGTCATGGAAGAAACGCGGATGACGTAAATACATTTAAAATTACATTACCATTAATTTTATTTGTAAATTTTATTCTAGGTTTTTTTATTATTTTATTTGTAAAATAAAAGCTATTAAGCAAACAGTTTAATTAAATGTTATAAAATTAATAGAGCATTCCACTTTTCACTGTTATGTTTTTAGAATATATTTTATTTTTCTGTCAATAATTTCTAAAATATAAGTGTAATGTTATTTTATTTAAAACGAAACTTTCTTTTTTTAACAAATAATTTTATTAAAAATGTGCATGAAAATAACTTTTAACCGAGGAAAAGATTAATAATTAAACTAAAATGATTTTCATTCATAACATAATTTTTTAAACCAATATTCTTTTTTAGAGAAGTTACTCTATTTTGAAATTTAGAGAATGGAGATAAAGAATTTGACCATAGCAGACTGTTTATTAAAAAAATTAATTATACCTTTATAATTAAAAGCTAACACAATTTAAAAAGTCTTTTATAGCTTATTTTTGATATATGCCTCTACATAATTATGTATTTAGAGCCAAAAATCTGAAGTAAACAACGTGACTAATGTTTGTTAATGACTTTCAGCATATTAATAAATTTATATTTTAATTGAAAAGTAGTTTTCTTATTTTCATTTACTAATATTCTATTAAATAATTTGTTTTGTAAAAAATCATCAAGTAATTTATCGTGAAGAAATTTTTTACTGAAATATAAAATATTGTATAAATATAAAAAACTATTTTCTCATGTCAAATATTTAAAATTTCAGTTACATTATTTAAGAGATTCTTAAAGTGTGAATATGAAACTATAATGTCTTTTTATTACAAAATGTCATTAGTACAAAATATAAATTAATTTTTCCTTTTGTCATTTAAATGATTGAAATATAAGCTAATGAAATTATTTTAATCAATAAAATTATATAATTTAATTATTAAATTGAAACAAGTGCTTAAGCGTGTACGTTTTGAGTATTTTGGCTTTGTCAGCCTACTACACTCAATTGCTATTTGCGAATGCTGTTAGCAACCATGAGAGGGTAAATATGATGAAATGTTTTATGACTATGATTCACACAGACTAGGGATTAACATCACAGTTAAGGACATAATTGATATTCATTTTATGGATGAACAAACTGAACAATAATTCTACATAATTGTGGTATAAATCTATAATGCTTAAGGAAAATATAATTTATTATTTTTCAAATGTATAAATGACTAGTTAAAACATAGAAACATTATATAGCACATACATTAAAACATTTTGCTTGAATTTTCATAAAAAATATAAGACAAATAAATATTTATAAGAAGATATTTTAATAATTTTTTTAAATAAACGAATTTTTATTTAAAAAGTTATTCAAATTTAAATAATGCAATACATTTTTAAAGTATAAAAACTATTGAATTTAAATTCATATTTTTAAAGTTTAATGTATGTCAATGCAAAAAGTGTATCTTAAAAGAAAATTATGAATTTAGTATAAAATTTATTCAAAAACGTTTTCCTAAAAAATAAACAATATTTCTAAATTACAAAAATGAATACATTAATAAAAATATACAATTGTTAATGTATTTATTTACTGTACTGAAACAAAATTATTGATCATTATGAGCAAAATTTTCGATAAGAAAGTAAAATAAGTTAATATATAAATAAAAATAAATTGATAAACTATGATGACTTTTATTTGATCATTGCATTAAATATGGGATTATAATATGGCATTGTATTGAATTGCAAAACCTTTTCACATGGTATGAACTTCAGTTAATTAGAGAAACAGAAAGTATTTATAACAAAATTTCATTTCATTCAGAAAAATATGTTACTATATAAGGTAATATTGTTAGTGATTGTGATAGCTATATTTTCTTAAATAATTAAATTTATGTATTTGAGATACTATTTTGAGATATTTTTTACTGATTATGAATAAAAAAATATTAATAAAATTCAAATTATTATTATCATAAAAAATTGCATTATATAGTCTATTGAGAAATATATATATGTATACACTAATGAAAATTTACATTAATAATAAAATAATAACTTCGAAATCACAATAACAAACTCAAAAAGCTTGAAACTACATTATTTAAGCATATATGGCTATGTACATTATGATTAACATTCTAATAGGTGACATCAATTCACACCACAAAAATGTTCTACAACATTTTCCCCAAAATCTTATAACACTTAATTAACAAAACACGTATCAAGTGTTTCTTAGTGAAGAAGCAAAATGGGAATATTTTTCTGATCAAAACAGTAGATGGCGCTGCATTAGTTAAATGACTAACATTAATTCCACCGTCTTGATTACACACTGATTAGTTATGATTGGACGACGCATCATGAAAATATTGAACAGTAGAATACACACAGTCCGTAGGACTCTTTTCAATAAATAGTAGAGCTCTTGTAAAAACTTTTACATTAGAAACACTCATTATGATTTTTCTCTGTATGAACACCAATTTAAACTTAACAGAGTATTTAAATTTTCAGCTTGGTTACATAAAATGGAGCACGAAGTGAAGTAAATATAATCGGGAATATCACCATACAATGTAAGCAAAATCTGCAGCGTTTCCATATTTAAGTAAAGCAGATGAATGTTGCTTACAATATTTAAGATGAATCGTCACACAGAAAGAATATTCTGCCATCAATATGAATAAACAGTACTTTTGTGTTCTTTCAAGAGTCATTTTTCATCACTTTCTTGCAGAATTAACTTCAAGTTATTCTCCCTTTTTGATTTCTCTTTTCAAGAGGACATAACTATTCAAAGAACGTCTCTTCCATTAGAACTTTTTAGACATTTTTATTACGTTCCGAAGAGTTAGTAGTCAATCCGGTGTTCCTTTCAGTCTGAAAAGGAATTCAGCGGACGGTGTAGGGAACTCACTTGAAACAGAAGCAAAAAAGTCGCCAAGGGAGACTTTAGACGCTGTTCTGGGACTGCGGTGTTCCCTCAAAACCGTCGATTACTGTTTGAAGAATGAAGTGTATAGTTATTTTGTAAATGCTCTCCATGTTCTCCGTGTATCGATCATCGAGGGTTTCCTTAACAGCTGCCAAGAAGGGTGCTTCCATTTTCTGCAAAAAACAAGTGTTTGAGAAAAGAAGTATACACAATTACACCTATATATATATATATATATATATATATATATATATATATATATATATATATATATATATATATATATATATATATATATATATATATATGCATATTGTAAAAAGAATTATAGACTAATGATGTGAAAAGAAATATTTATATGATTTAACTTAGTTGCAAAGTATAAAAAAATGGTAATTTCAATTCTAGTTTCTTAGAAACTCGGTATAAACTTACTTTGTAAAATTGACCAAGATATTTCGATTTCTTCATGAAAATTAAAATAAAATTTGGCAGCTATTTATTATCCAATAATTTATATACAAAAATGTATTCATATTACAAATATGTATTCATATTTGTAAATATGTGCTTCAAATTTTTAACAAATAATGTTAATTGAGCGATCTAATTCTGAAACATTATAAGTTGAAAACACACTTCTTAAAGTTTAACTTCTCTAAATAGATCTTCGATTCGAGCTCGATTTTCTTATAGTAAGAATTTAAAAATAATTGATTTCAAGTTCAAACTTTTTGCTCTTCTCAAAACTAAAATTTTAAGACAGTTTTTACTTCTTTAATTAAAAGAATTCATTATTAGAGTTAAAGAGAAAAATGTTCAAGTATTCAAAATCACCTCTAATATGGCGTGTAAAGCCTTAAATATTCTATGAAATCTAGGTATAAAGCTTCCTTATTTAGAATTATAAAAGAACAAATAAAACAAATATATTTGTTTTCTTATAATTTTAAATTTTTTGTAATTTTTTTTGCGCATAAAGCGTTTATGGTGTTTTTATTACATGCAAAATCATACGATTTGTTTACATTCATATACAGAGTGTGTAAAATGAAAGAATTCATTCTAATAAATTTATAAAAAGTAGAATCTGTCATTAGAAAATTGGGAAATCTCGTAGATATATAAATGAAGGAAAATATACTTCTTTTAATGAATAAAAAATATCAAAATAGGGACTGTTTAGTTAATATACAAAAGTAAATATTGGGTAATATTTTTACTGTAACTTTACAACATTATTATAAACTGCTTATGCAACTTTTAAGCAACACTCAAGCTTCATAACAGCAAAAATACTTTAGATGATAGTAATTATTTTCAGCTACATCTGGAATGTCTGGAGACAATATTTCTCATATATTCTAATTGTGTAGTAAAAATATTCAGCATATGGCAGAGGCAAAGCATAAATAATTTGATTTTATGATACATAGCTATGACATTTTTGTTTAAAGATCAATCACATCACTTGACATATAGGATTCACAAAAAGTACTTATATAAAAAAAAAAAAACAATGCAAGAATCAATAATTGCATCACCAATTTGGTGATTGTTACAGAGACTCCAAGAAAAAATTTGAAATTTCTGATTGATTAAAACCTTATGTGCATGTGCAAGTGAAACCGCACAAATTAAGTGTATCAAAAAAACTAACAAATCACTTATCGTCATTTACAAATATTCCTTAATAGATCAAAACTGTTTATAACTTGACAACTTAAAAACGTAACTTCTTCTAGTTAATTATATATTTCTTTTTGCTGCTACAAAAATAATTATAAATTTATTGAGATATCCTCAAATTTTTACCAAATCCTAAGATTTCCGAATAACAGACAATGCAATGAGCTACAGTTATAGTTTTATTGATAAAACAGAATTTTGTGAATTAGCGCCAATAAAAATAACAAGCAGATTAGAAATAAGACTTCAGTGGATATTTCAAATTTTATTCGTGGAGCATGCATTTGAAAAATTACACTTTTGTTAAAATTTTTAAATTAAATTGACTTTTAATGAATATTATTATCATTAAAAATCAATTACAGAAAGAGATATAAATTTAGCTGCAAAGTTTCAATTCTGTCTTAAGCAATTCTTCAATTCTTCAAAGCAATTCTGTCATTAAGTTTTCCACAAGCTTTTTCTGATAACTTATGACTTTTTTTATAATTTTAAAATGTATTCATTTTGATTCTGTACTCCACATATTATTATGTAACAAAACTTTGATGTTTTTTGTAAATTCATAAATTTTTTCTGTTTTCATGATTCAGAGACCGGTTTCATACAATTATGCATAAATACATATTTAGTTTTGGCAAGGAGATTTTTTGTAATATTATTTTAATTTATTTATAAGGCAAAATTTTGATTTTACTATAGGAAAGATTTTTTGTGCTATGTTCGTATTTTGTTTATTCAATAAGTACTAATGCTACAGGAGGGATATTCTCCCTTTTCTACAATTATTTGAGTAACAGAGGATTGTTCTATATGCATTCTATTGTAAAATTCGAAAACAGTATCTTATAATTTTTAATCTTGTTAGAGATAAAAACAGAATTAATCAAATTATATTAATTTTTATCATTAATTAGCCATGAAAGTAAATATGGGGTTTAGTGACATTGTTTAATCTGGTTTATAAAAGAAAGAAAAGTCATATGGTGATTTTCGAATTAGATAGTATTATGAAGTGACAAGATTTAGTAATTTTGAGACATTTAATTAATATTTTAGACATTAAACATTCAAATGATAACAAAGCTTATGTCAAAATCTCTTTAAACTTCAATATTCAAATGGAGAAAGATTAATTCAGGATTCAGGTTAAAGCCAGTTGGTTCAGGTTCGAAACTGGAGGAGAAAATAAAAATCTAGTAATTTTTGGTTTGCAGTCCAAATAAATTTTTTATTCTACTAAAGATTCGAGAAAAAAATATGATCTGAATGTATGATAATAATTTAAATAGTTATTAAATGACCAATACGTCATCGGCATATTAAAAACATTTTAAACATGTCCATATATTAATGCTGAACAGAACTTGATTTGAAGATTATTATTGTTAAAAATTATATTTTATTAAGTTTAGATGAGTAGAAAGCAAAGAACTTGTTTTTAATACTATCCAAAAAATCAAATAAAAAATATTTACAACATTTCAATTAAAATAATAAAAAATCTGACCAATTAAAATAGAAAATTAAAATTTTTTTTTATAAAATATCATATTTATTAAAATTTAAGACAAATAAATTAATACCCAAATAAAGTTAATGAAGAAGAAATTAAAAAAAAGCTTTCATTAAAGACATGAAGATAAAATGCATAGCAATTAGAGCATCATTAATAAAATCTATTGTAATTATTGCAATCCCAAATATTCAAAGGCATCTCATTAATATAGGTTTTAAGAAATGAAATCTCAAGTTTTTTAAGATGGTGGAAAGTAATTAGCTTGGTAAATTAATGTTTTTTTGAAATGTACGCTCTTATTTATTTAGAAAGTAATTTAGAACAAGACAGAGCTGCTTCACTCTACACAAACATAAATACGTAACTCTACTAATTTAGACTGACTTCAGATAATAAAACTTGACTAACTTGGCAAATGTGTAGCTGAATTAAGCTATTGGCTTTTATTTAGTGACAGTTAATTCTAGTAAACGTGACAGTTCAATTAGAATCCAATTCAATGATTTATCAGTCGTATGGATCTCTAAATAATTCATCCCTTCTAGCGACGTTAAGACAATATAGAGTGAAAAGTTTTGAATTAAATTAATCTTTGAAAGTATTTTATAATAACAAAAAGGGGAAAAACAGTTTATTAATAAAAATGCATCAAACAATAAAAATAAAAAATGAAATATTTGCTTTTAACTTATTTAATATTCATATTTTTTTATTGTAGAAAGACATGTTAATAAACAAATCCTCATAATTTTGAACATCATTTGCATTATCGATTGTATTTTTTCACATCAATACTCCACTGAAGTTGCTGAAATTTCACGTCATGTTTAAGGGTTAATTTATTGATTTCATAATTAGGGACTTTTCTAATACTCGTTACTATTGATTTTCTGTTCAATAATTTAAGACTGAAAGTCTTTTTCTCTCAAATCATCGAATTCTGGTTCAATATGCAATACACAAAGAGACAATAATATATCGTAAGCCAATGGATGAAAGTTAACGATTTAAAGCACTTTTATCCCTATAAACAATTTCTAGTTTAATTAAATAATTAGTATAACGAATAATTTGTGTGAAAAAATACAAGAGCTCTCTCATAGGTAAAAATTCCCACATCTTATTATTTAAATCTAAAATGCAGTGCATAAAGTTTGTTGCCTGAGTAAGTCCAGTGTAAAGATACTAATAAATGAAACAAAAAATTTTTTCAATCCACAAAATATTGCAGCGTTTTTCTTTGATTATGTTAATTAATAATAATTTTAATATAAACTGCAGCTAAATTTTTAACATTATAAGTTATTTTTGTTGTTACAAATATTTGTGAATTTATTTATCAGCATCTTAATCAACTTGATTTTAATTCGCAGTTGTTATAAGCCAAATAACTTAGTATTTTTTAAAAAACAAGTCATAAAATTTAACATTTTTTATATTTTAATTGAAATGTTCATGTAGGATAGCATTCGTATTTGTAAAAATAATAAAAATGATTGGCACAAAATCACTCATTAATGTGGAATATGTGAACAAAGATTAGAAAAAATATTTTTCTTAAGCTTTATAATATTTTCATATTTGGTTCATAAATGAGCCGATGTTCAAAGCAAAAAATAAGAAATAAATCTTACTCTTCTAATGATGCTCTCTTTTTAAACAGTCAAGTAATGAATACAGGAAGTGTTCATATTTGAATAATTATCACAGGTTATGGGAATGATCATTCCACTATTGTTCTTTCGTCAGCAAACCGAAAGCTGAAGAATGCAAACACACCAAATCATGATTCTCTAGCAAGCTCTGAGTATTTATCATGACACTAAGATTGGAGAGGTGACTACTTATTTCCCTCGGTAAACGTTCTTATATACATTTAGATATTCAGAAATTATAACGACTGTTCTGAGTTCTAATAATAATCACTACTCAGACATTATTATTCGGATATCATTCCCATTGATTGGTTTTTTATTGCTACAAAAATTGACATAGAAAGAATATAAAATCTTGAAATTCCAGTTAATCCTATAGTTCTACTTGGGAGACGTATGGTAATGATTTCGGACTAATTGCATGTGTACAGATGCTTATTGTCTTATCTTATGCTTATAAGGCAAATCTAATCTCACCTATAACCAGGAGCTTCCTTCAGACTGTGGAACTTCAGCTAACTATATTAATAACATAACTTCCTTTTTGCTTGATGGATTGGACTGAGAAGTGAATTTTTATGTGGTGCGGTTAAATATTCTTTTGATACCATGGAGCGGTCAGCCTAACGGCTTATGTCCGTCATACCATTTTGCATAAATGAATTTTCGGGAGGACTTTTCATAGATAGTGGGTTATATTCACATGTTTCAAGGGAAGAAACCCAGAAAAGTTCCAAGCATCCACCAAGTAGACTTGCATGTGTGTTGCATTCACTGGCTGGATAATTTTTATAAATTAATTAAATTACCTATTTCTTACTCGGGTTGGAAGTCCCTACTTTTAATTAATTGAATTCAATATCCCTACCCCCTTTTGACGAAGTGGAGTGCCCTAAAGTAGGACTGGAAGGAAACCGGTTTTTCGGGGATAGAGCGAGGGAAGGATGCTGAAGACACACTGACGTTGGCAGAAGTAGTTACAAGAAAAGGCTGAAACTCACTCCACTAAAAAAACAATCTGTTTATTATTCAAGTCTGTTGTTCTATTGGAACCTATAAATTTAAAAATTAACAACTCGAAACGATAAAATACCAGAAGTTCTTAGACGGGAGAAGAAAAAGAAGAAGTATGCATCTATAATACGAGTCCAGATGAAGAATACCACGCTGAAAGAATAAACAGACTGGATTTAGAAACCCTCAAAATAGGCCAGCCTAGTACCCGAACTTGTCTTATGTAAGTTCATGCTTTTTTTAAATTTAAATTACCAGCCAGTAGTTTAGTGTGGTGCCACCTATTTTATAACATTAAAAAATGATTATGATATATAGAGTAAATAATGAACCCCACGTGAGTGCTTAATCATGTTGTTAGTAAAGTTTAAATATTTGAAATAATGTAAGTAACTGAATTTGTGTGTGTGTATGTGTGTAAATATATTTGTAATTTTATGATTAAATTAAAATAAATTTTTAATTTTAAAAGCAAAGCCAGATTCTGCTTCTAGTTTTCAGGTTTTAATCTGGGTAGAAAAAAATAATAAATACCCTACGCAATGATAAAAAAATAGTACATTATATTTAAATTGAAAATATTTGCAAAACCTATATAATAATAGTATTTAAATACACAGCATGTAGAAGCTGAAGTAGTACAGCATCCATATCCTGTTGTTCAAAATGGTGGAAATCGATGTACTTGAAGAACTCTGTCCTGCCACTAATCTATGGCTAGCCGGTTAAGTATTTTTTTAATATTAAGAACTTCATCAGACTGCACTTATTTTTTTCTTCTAGTGATAGAATAATCACGTATTCAACAACTGAAGAGGACTTTATTCAATTCCATTTAACTTATAATATATTTATAATATTTCAAGAAACAATCATAGATAGATAAAGACATCTTTGAAGAAATTTTTGATTACTTGTTAATTTAATTAATAGGTTGAAAAAAATAAGAGGTAAAACTTACATTTATCCTAGTTTAATAACCCATTAAATATCACCCCATAAACAAAATTCTAATTTCAAAAATAGAAACGTTTTATTTTCTTTATATTACCTTATTTATTTTTATTTTCATGTTCTTTACCAAGTGTTCCTATTTTAATAACGACACTTGACACTTTCCCTGGGGCTCACTTCATGATAAAATGGTCTCTGTTTCGACATTAGATCACATCGGTAATGTTTTATCATTATAGAAAAAATTAGTTTTCATAATTTTAATTTTTTAAAAGAGAGAGAATAAGATTTCAATATTTGCAATAATTAGAAAATATATACATGTTATGAGCGACTTTTGAAAGCTTGAATCAGTAGATTACTAAAATTTTGCAAGTAATGTTGATTAAAATTATCTAAGAATTAAAGTTGTGTTAAAACCATTTATTAAGAACTCTCCTTTTTCACTCACAATGATATTGTTGTAGAAATTTATGCATTTTACATTTCCTTTCTTATCATTTTTTTACTATGGTCTGAGAAATTTAGAAATTGAAACATAATAATATATATTTCAGGATAAATATATTTATAGATAAAATTTACCCAAAAGTATTCACTCTTGAATCCATTGATTTTCCTGTGCCTTTTACCGACTCCTCGTAGGAAGTTAATGCATTCATCAACATTCTCTAAGGTGTTGATACCTTCATCCAAAGCGTTCATGACGGAGGTGGCATGTTCCTTGAGCTCTTCACTCTCTTCTTGTTGTTCTCGAGACTTGAGATGCTTGAATTTCTCAAACAGCTCCAAAAGCTCCGCATTCTCTTCGAATAATCTAAAAAATGAAGTTAAAAGCGAAGTCAAATTATTTTTAAGTTACCTACCCGAGGAAAATATCCTTTTTCTTTAAAAATTCTTATTTGAAGTCAATTAGTTTAAATTAAAATAAGAAAAATTATGGTATTCAAAAAATTAATTGGATTATCTCTTATTTTGAGCAATTAATTCCTTATATTTGTTATTTTGATCGTATTTGAAATATTTGTGTAATATTGTTTATTTCAATTAAACACATCCAATGAATCACTTATAAAATATTTGTAACTGATTTCAAACATTATTTTTCGAAATCTCTCTCTCTCTTGCAGTTTAATATTGTACAAGAATATTAGCCATTTCAAAAGTAGTTTAATGGCATTCTTGGGGATAACATTATTGCTCCAAATTTCTGTTTAATTTAATTTTGATCTTTTAAAATGTACCTATTTATGCTATTTTTATCATAAATAAATTACAATTCTATTATGATTAAAATGACTCGAACCAAAATGTGCTCCTTCAAAAGAATCTTAGATCACTAATCAGTGAACAACTGAATGGTCCTGCAACATGACTGCTCACTATATGACCTTGTCATACCGGGAAAAACATCAACTTAACACCTGCCTGTTTTCCTCATATAGTTGCAAACATATCAGTATCAATGGATGTTTAGAATTTTGAGGCTTGTAAGCAGATTTTCAACTATATTGGTATTTTTGAACTGAAATAAAAGTAATCTCACAATAAATGTATATTTCAGTATAATAATTTTTATCTTATTATTATATTGTATTAGTTTAATGGATATCATGGTATTTATTTTATTTTGATTCTATGGACACTTTAACATGATATTAGATTTGTAATTTAATATTTATCTAATCAAGGTATCGGATATTACTAATTCTTTTATTCTAAAATTCTATTCATTTTCCAGAATCTCCTAATGGTTCATATGTTCACACATTTCTTTGACGTTGATTTCCTGTCTAATATGATATAATAATTTTTTTAAATAAGCAGAAAATTGAAACATTCATCTTCATTTTTTGTCATATGTTTTTATTGAGTGTGCGGTGTGTAAATTTATAATAAATCACCAACGAATTACACAGGACAAATATTTATTAACATCACATAAAACAAAAAACCAAACAAATATAGAAATGAACGTAACGTAACATTTTGTTTACCATCTATTGTTAATCATCCTCCCCTTTCATATCTAGATCGAAGCGTCACCTGTGGCCGAAATCAAAGGTTCTAATTAAAGATTTTTCTCTTATACTGACAAAAATATCCTACGAAAATGTTGATTTCCCTTTTTTATTCTTTTGTACCTAATTAATCTATTAATAAATATTGTTGAGAACTTAAATTTCGAAAAATTGTGACACATTTTGAAAGAAATGAACCACATTAAGTAGAAATTAGAAAAAAAATATCTGGCTTCTACAAAAGTATTTGAGTGTGGGGGTTCTTTTTAAAATAAAATCATACAATTTAACATTTGTGAAAGAAATGCATACTGTTAAATATAATATATCTCTTTTAAATAATTTTCGTAGTTGCAAACGAAAATCTACTTTTGATTTATTTGAACTATTCTACAATCACATGTTACTCATCAAAGGTAATTGAATTATGAATTTAGATTTAAAAGGAGTCCAGAACTATTGTAAATATATATGTCCAAGGTGAGAACTCAATCTGTAAACTGTTGATTGAAACTATTGTAAATTTAATAGAAAAATATATTTTCTCTAGCTCAAGCTTTTTTTAATATTAATACTTACTTAATATTATAAGTAAACGATACTTAAATCTTTGAACAATTAATTGAAGAAAATAGATTTAAAACAGAATTATAGAAAAACGTAATTTAAGTACTACTTTTGCACAAAAGGCAATGGTATAAATTAAACAAAATGCAAACAAAAACTGAGTTCATTATTTCTTACTGCTCTTCCAAATAAAAATACTAATAAAAGTTAATAAAAGCTATAAAACTTTAAATTTCATGAAAAAATAATTTCGCTTATTTAGTGTTTTTTATCTTCTGTCTACTTTTATGTTTATTATCTACTTTTTCTTGTTTAATAATGGAATAAATTTTTTTTATTTAAAGAAGATGGCAAAATGTTTTATTTTTAATGTTTTTTTTATAAAAGTTGTAAGCGGCATTTAATTTGAAAATTAAATATACACTGTGTGTGGTCAAATATTATTTTATTTTCCCCTCCAATGATAAATTCCGTGTTTTCAAATGCTCCATGACATCTGTCAAAAACATTAAATCTTATAACCACTCATCATCATCTAACTCGATATTTGTTATTTCCTTTTCTTTTAGAAATCCAGTTATCGGATTAAACAAATCAACAAATCTATTTAATAAGTTGTATCTGGATAACCATCTGACAATGCAAAAGAAGTTAATGTCATTTGGAAGTTCTTCGTCTTTTAACTATTCAAGGAAATTTTTGAGCTCTCCATGATTTTTTGCATTGATGTGAATGTAATTGACAATGTGTAACACTGTTTTCATAATATAAGGATATTTTAAATATTTTCTAATGAATTGTTTTCGGTGAATTATACAGTGAATCGGTGAAAATTATGAAATTTGAGAACCATCTCTTAAAAGCCCAATAAGACCGATTTTTTTTATCCAGTATTGCCGGAGCTGCATCATTTGTAATGCTTACAAGTTTATTAAGGGGCACATCAAAAGTTTTCATAATGAAATCTAATGCATTTTTAATATCAGCACCATGGGTTGATTCTTGAAGTGCTACTAAGTCTGATAATTCTTCCTTAACAACGAAGTCGAGTGAAACAGGAGATATGAAAACTACCAGTTGTAGAAGATCTGTGATATCTGTCGATTCATCAAGGTTAAGCTGAATGCTATACAGTTCTTTAAATAATTTTTTAAATTATATTCATGAGATGTATTAATTGTAGTTATGCCTCGTTCGGTTGTGTGTCTCGAGAAGGGAATCTGTGAAACAACTTTGTGCAATGCTGCATTATTTGGATCTAAAACTTTAAGTACATCTTCCAATTTTTTTAAAAATAAATTCTCCCTCTCTATTTGGGTGTTTTGCACGTGTAATATTCCAGGCAATAACAAAGCTAGCTTTAGTCACATTATTAGCTTGAGTGCTAAGAGTAATCAAAATTGACTGTTATTTATTTAAATTTGATTTTAAAGAAGCAAGTTTATCTGATCTTAATTTGGAATGTGGTGGATTCTGATTAGAAAAATGAAGATAATAGGTGTCATAATGTCGATGTAAGTTGCTAGCTTTATAATTTTCGACCCTATGATTGCAAATAACACATGATACTTTTTAGTTATTGTTAATAAAAAATGAATTTTCTGCCCACTCATTATTAAAGTTTCTATTTTCCTTCGCGTATTTTCTTTTTTTTTCGCTCTCTGTCGCCATATGTTTAAAAGAACTGGAAATAAATAAAAAAAATTAGAAAATACAAGTTTTATGTTATTAAAACAATAACTACATGTACACGTTCTATGTGATTAATACGAAACTAATTTATAGTTAACTTACCAATAATTCCAGATTACAAATTATATCTGTAGAACGAGTGATAAATATTATTTTTTCCAGAACTTAATGTCGACTGTCAGTTGCTATAAAAGTTTACAAGTTCAAAATGGGTGTGGAGTTGGTTTATTACGCCACTGTTTATGTTTGTTCGTGCAGTTTGTTATTGTCATATTCTTCTTAACTTGGACGGAAATGAAATATGCTACAACATTGCACTTAGTCTTTCATATTTGTTGTCAGTAATTTAAAGACATTTTTTAACACACACGAAATGATAATATTTTTTTAAAATATAATAACAAAAATAGGAAAAGGGAACTTGAGTATATTTATTGAGAGCCACAAATAATCCTTCAAAGAGTCGCATGTGGTTCGAGAGCCATAGGTTGGCCCCCTTGAGTTATAGGATATCTTATTTCAAACCATGCGTAGTTGTAGCTTCTATTTTCCGGATGTCAATAATAGGGACTTTAGTTCAATTCAATTTTTATTTTAAAATTATATAAACAGGAATTTTTTTTAAAAATGACTGTTTGTGGTAAAAGCCAAAGAATTGTATTTATGAGAAATTAGTCTTATAAAGATAATAGTTTTATTAAAACATGTTAATATACATTTACTCAAAGATTAAAATTTTCAGTATTTTACATTTAATTTTCTGTATGTTTCACTATCTTCTGTTTAATTTACTAATATGATGAAAAATATAGTTATTTTTACGTTTAAATGGAAACTATGCAGCCATATATTGATAAGAATGGTGTTTAAACATATTCAATTTGATCTGAATGTCATTGAAGCGAAGTAGAATGTACGTTAATTAAAAAGGCTCATCTTCAATTTTCAATGGACTCCCAATTAGACTCTCAAAGACACAGGTATGAAGTTTCCTCAATTTATTAAAATTTGGTAAAAGCATCTTTCAACATGTGCAGAATATGAGTGACTAAAGGAAAATTCCAGTATCTATTAACTTAAATCTCTGATTTTGTGATCTGATCAAGAATTTGTAATGCTTTAGCAGATGAAATTAGAATATTTTGACTTGTAAATTAATCTGTTCAATAGTTACCTCATACACTAATCAATATGTGGACAAATGTGATAAAAGATATAAGCAAATTTTATTTAATAATTGGTTGATCTTCTACGTGAGGCAAACATAGACTTTATCTTGTGGGGAATACTTTTCACAAATTTTTATATGATGGACAGTGGTATTTTCTTCAACTTGGCTTGCAGGAGACACGTAAATTCTTTTACCGATTTTGGATGGTTGCAGCAATCCTTCATTTGACGATCCAATTCATCCAAGAGGTGTTCTAGAGGTGAACTGATTGGAATGACCTGTTTAGTCCAGATTTGAATCTAATAAAGTCTGGACTCTAAACAAGCCAGTCCAATTGGTTCACTTCATTGTCAGCATACCATTCCATTTCAGATGTTGCAAAGAGGAGTTACCTTTCTGGAAGTAAAAAGGATCTAACCTGTAAAATTACAACAACGTAAGAGCATTATTGTCTAGAATGGTAGAGTAAGAGCTGGAATTTTGCTTACCATGAATTGGGATCAAGAATCCCAATCCATACCACGAGAAACATCACCAGACCATAATTGCACTTTCACCAAACTTTGCCACAGGCACATTGCAATATGGTAAAAGACGTTCTAACATCAAAAGTGGATTCATCCATCCGATCATTAGAGCTTAGATATGGATTCCTCTATCTGAAGAACCTGCTTCCAATAACTTAAGGACTAAATTTTCAATATATTTTTTTCCCACCTCAACAAATCACCGTGGTTGGATTTTGTAATCAAAGGCTTATGACCATAGCAATCAAGTAAATGTATACCCTTGTGGATGATATTTATAAAAATAATAGTCTTGAATACTTGTTGGAATTTATGTTAATATACAATCGGATTGGCACGGCTTTTCCAAATTTCTATGAACAGCATTCATCGGTTTCAATCTCTTTGTTTCATAGGTCTGTTAGGTTGAAAGACCATTCTAACCATTTCTTAATCACAAAACAATCCACCAATTCTACGATATCCGGCCATTACACTTTCTCAAAGTTACAGAAAGATCTGAATTTCGGGGTATTTTGTAGGCTATTTATACTAGTTGTTTCCTATACGATATTGAAGTACATAAGACGAGTTGTAGACATGGCCACACACTTATCCTTATTTGTATGGATGTTCAAATAGTAGTTAGTAGATGTTATTAATTAGTTCAAATAGTTACATTAGTTAAATCTACTGTAAATTACTCGTTATTCTTATATATAATTTAAAGATTTCCCAAAACTCATTTCATGAAATAAGTTTTTTGGAATTATTAGTCATAATTTTGAAGCGATTTAACTTACAAATAACGGTAAAATTTTGTACAATTTTTTTTAAAATTAAGAATAGGAAATCTTGGAAGAAGCTCGTAAATTTTGAACATTTAAATAAAAAATTTCAGTTATTGTAGTCGGATGAATTGTATTATAATTAATTTTGTAAAAAGAGAAAACGTTGAATTTGAAAAGGACCCAGAGAACCCTTAAATTACACTTAAAATTGTTTGGTGGGAATATCATGATATAGTGTATATTTTGCTTGCATGGAAATGATGCCCTGGTATTCCTTTAAAGTAAGCGAGGAAAGATGTAGGTATACTGGAGATCAAATGCAAACTGCAGCTTTACATTTTTAATCTCTAATAAATACAACATGGGTGAAGATGCAACTAAATATAATGTCGGGAGTATTCAAAATTGGCTCTGTAAATATCAGTCCAACATCATCAATAGCTATAGCAGAGCTCAAATCAAAGTCCCATGAAAAATGTATGTGAAAATGAGCATTTGAGACAAAATTGTCATCATCCAATGAATTTGCAAAACCGAAAACGTTGAAAAAACAATGCAGCTTTTAAAACTTGTAAATTGATTAGAAGGAAAGAATGATGTCTGTTACTTTTTTCAGCTGAACATAAATTCACTTCAGAAGCAGTTTGGTTTTTAATTCTCTTGGATTTCTAATTCATTGGTCAATATATGCAAGAACTGCTGTTACAAAATAAATATAAGCTGCATATGTTAGTTTAAAATAATATTTTAGACTAACATATGCTCAAAATTTAGAAAAATGAAAATATTTCCCACAGGGAAATATTTACTTATTTTCATATATTTAGTTATCTTCTTTCTTATTTCTTTATTTATACCATCATTATTTTATTTAGAACAGAAATATTTTTTTACAATTTGTAAAATGTATTTTCTAAGAAAAGAAATTTAAATAATATGTGAGATTGGTCTTCGTATTTTAAATTTATTATATAAAATAATTTTTAGAATATATATATATATATATATATATATATATATATATATATATATATATATATATATATATATATATATATATATATATATATATATATATATATATATATATATATTGAATTGATTCAATTTGCATATTGAAATCAAAAAGCAAATCAAAAGCAAATATAAAAATGAACGAAATTAAATTTAAAATTAACCATAATTTACATTTTTAATTGTTAAATTAACTTAAGGAAAATTCGGTTTGTTTATTGTAGATGCTGCATAATTTCTTTTAAAGGTTTGTATTATGCTTATTATGTTTTTGAGTGTCATGTTTCTGTAGATACTGATAATGGTTATTAAGTAAAGATTTATGTTTATTTAGATTCTGAGTGTCTGAATGCTTAATATTTATCATTTACAAATACTGTTTATTTTTAAAATATATTAAGAAAATAATTTTGATAAATAACTTAAAATAATATTATAGATATATGATAATTATTTGGTAAAAAACAAAGATAAACAATTGGCCACAAATATGTGATATAACTGAACTAAGGTGTGATAATACGACTCTTAAAATATTTTAATTCGTTATTGATAACATATCAAGTATTATTTTTATTTATATTTTGTTAGCAGTTGTTTAACCACATTTCGTAAAATATCCTAAATGCGAAATCAATATATTTCTTTGTTTCATCTCTGCAAAATTTATCATTATTTTAAAACTAACATTTGTATTTATTAGAAACTGATACAGTTTTGCATTTCTTAAAATTTTAGAGGAGCTCACAAAAGTGCGCATGCATTCTTATGTCTTTAATTTTAATAAATATTTGATTAATGGATTGTTTTTCAGCAAACGTTACATATAAACGTAATTATTTGAAAAAGGTCAGCAACATTACATTATATCTAATGTTGCCATTGTCTTCTCATTAATTCAAAAATATTTAAAAAAAACTAAAACTAAATAGTTTTTGCACCTAATAAGAAGAAATCATTTTATATAAATAAATTTTATTTAATATTATAAAATTTTAATTTATGAAATATACAACTATTTATGAATTTATCTTAAAATAAAATATTAATTTATTTTCTTACGTGGACTTAATATGATTTAAATAGTAAATTTATATCTTTAATTTTAATAATTCAACAAGTTTTCCTTTAAAAGACAGTTTTCATAATTTTATCTATTTTTACACTATTGATCAACCAACTTATACAGATTTTTATGTTCAATTTAATAAACATAAATATGAGCTATTAGGATAAATAATCTGAAGTGTACTGACACATTATGTTTTATAATTTTTGTCAAGAATTCAAGTAATAAAATTACTGACATGCTAAGTTTTACATCTTTAGAGAATTAGAATCGTGACAGATTAATATATACTATATTTATCAGTGGAATGTTTTTATTCAATATTACTCATCAAAATCATTGCATTCTGCAAAAAGTCAATACATTTTTTTAATCTTCTAACTTGGATTAGAGTCATGAAATATTACTTATGAAATTTTTAATAAAATTATTTGTATATATTTTTATGCAGATATGGAGAATTCAGAATTTGATGATATGGTTATTTCAATGCTCTCAAAATCAGTAAGTAATTTATTTTAATCAAAATAATTTAAAGTAAGATTTACAAAACCAGATGAATTTAGAGAAATTAATTTACTTTATAAGTAATAAAAACTATTTCATTCTCAACATATTATTGACTTTATTATTAAAGAAATCTTCAAGTCGAATGAATTATTGAAATTATGACTCAACTAATAATAAAGATCAATAAGTTTTAACATTAATAACTTTGATTGAAGAAAATATTGCTACATTATAACTATTTGTAATTGATAAATTTTATCAAACGTTATAAATGGAAATTTGTAATCACTTTAAGAAAATGTACTTAGGACTCGATGACAAAATGTCTCTGTCGAAGCATACAGAACAAGCAATATTCTTAGGAACATGCAGTAAAAATAGTTCCGCTAATTAGTATTCAAGGAGGAACTCTGATTCCAGGACCTTTCCGTAAAATTAATACCAATCTAATTTACGAGCGCTGGAACCATTGTTTAATGACTAATACCGAGAATGGTTGGTAATTATTATGAATGCAAGGAAGTGCTCTTCGCTGAATTCTCGTTCACTCATTCACTCCTTTCTCTCTCATTCATTCTATCCTTACTCTAATTTAGATTATTTCAATCTTCTTGTGCTGTCCCAGGTCGCTTTTGAACACTTCACATCCGTCCCCTCTCTTTTGCCTGAATTGAGTTGTCTCACAAAGCATGAAGACCACTCACGTGTGGCAGGTTTTTATTATTTTTTTTGTTGATAAAAAAGAAAAAGTTTGAGTTGGCAAGAAAAGGTTATTTATATTCTCCTAATTTATACATCATTTTGTAAATTTGTAACATGAGGTAACGAGAAAAGAGAGAAGATAATTTGCATCGAATCTTTTTCGTTAGATACTCTTTTCTTATTGATTTAATTTTTATTTCAAAAGAATGTAAGGATTGAATATGTATGGAATGAATGTAAGGATTAATCTCATTTATGTGATTATTTCCTTAATACGTTTATTTAGTCGTACATTTATAATTTTTTTCAAGTAAAAATTTAATGTTTTTTTTTTTACATAGTTTTATTTTACTTTTTCATTTTTTTTTATTTGATAGAGATATTTGAAGAATAAGAGTCGATTTATTTTCAAACACATATTTTACAATATAGAATTCTGTACAAGATTAAATCATCAGTTATGTTAAAATATTTTATTTTAACTCACACACTATTATTGTTTGATTAGAAAATAAAATAGTAATCTTAATATCATATTAATTATACTAGTAATTAATTTCCCCAAACAAACATATAGAAATTTTAATATATATATATATATATATATATATATATATATATATATATATATATATATATATATATATATATATATATATATATATATATATTCATTTTTAATGTATTTATACATTTGATAAAAGATGAGAAGATTGTTTAAAAAGAAATAGTTACTTAAGACATATATGAATAAAAAAAGTGGAAGGGAACATTCATAAGAAACATGATATTTTCAAAAATAATTACAAAGTAAGAACAATTTATCACAGCTAAAAAAGTAGGAACAATACAACTTTAATTTAGAAAGTAAAAAAAAATTTTCTTGAAAATTTACAGATGTCAAAGAAAACAATATACTTTTTTTTATCATTTATCTTTAAAAAGTATTAAATTTCCAATGACTCTTATTTTTTAATTCATTTCTGTTAAATTAAAGGTATTAAATTAAATTAAAAAAGTTCTTTTATTCTTATAGTTTGTAATTCTGTATTAATTGTTTCCTATTAATTATTAGGGTCTGTTAAGTGGTCGAAAATATTAAAAATTATTCTCTGATTTTATGAAATTATAAATCATAATTATTAAATGTTATTAGAATTTCTTCATATGATTTATTATTTGATTTGTCAAAATTACGTTTCCATAACGTTTAAAAACGTGTGAGGGCTTATTCTTTCCCTATAAAATATAAAATCGCTTTATGAAAGACAGTCACCGTTGTTTTTCATGATTCTAAACGAATTAAAAAGAAACCAAAATTTAATGGGTAAATACCATGAGTATCAAAATGTATCTGTTACAAATTAATAGAAGTATTAGCATTGATGCAGTGAATTAACTATGAACGCTTTTGCATCTAAGTAGAATTTATGAATTTTTATCGCAAAATTTAATTTTTTAAAAAACTATTTTCAAAAAATAATTTCAACATTTAAAATACTGAATTTTATAAAAGTTTATTTGTCTCACACAATAAATAAGCATAGTATCATAAAATAATTACAGTCGATAATACATTATTAGCATATTATTTTATTTATATCATTATATTCACTTGCAACGCTTAGATTTCTCTAAGTTTATGATTATGATACAAAAGCCCAAATTACTTCTTTTGATTTTCTCAGATATCTTCAAAATGTCTTGTTTCATTATTGTATTCATAATTCCTCGACGTAAGCAATTATCATAAATTAATGATTTGGATTATTAGATGAAATAGATATTGTTTCCTTGACATTTTTGGAAGTTATTAGTTGATACATTTAATGTAAATTATTTTAGATACCAAAAATTGTGGTGATTGCTTAAAATGAAAGGTGATTAACACTGATTACAATTTTAAAAATGACATTTACATTTAAATATTTATTTAGGTGATTAAATTACTTTTGAAAGCAAATAAAAGCTATTTGTTTGACTGCTTTATATGTATTTTTATAAAATAAGTTTGCTTGAAAAATGAAAAAATATTTAAACTTAACAGTAAATGATCATGTGTTAATTAGAATAAATATGAATAACACCATAGTTAAAAGGAACAAAAGTAATATTGGGAAATTTTCTTGCGTGAATATTAAAGAAAGTAATGAAAACAAATATCAAAACCTTTTACTTCAGAAAAATGTTTGAAAGTTTGCTTAATGTAAGATATCTTTGTATCATCTGAGACTCCATTATGTTTTTGTTCCCAAAAGCATGATATAGTCATTAAGAATTTCAAGAATTTTATTTTATTCCTTAATATGGGCAACCTATAGTTATGAAACTTGCTAATAAATTCCATTATGAAATTTTACCTTTTGACTGTATATTGTTTGCATAAATTAAAACAAATGATCAGATTTGTGAATTATTACAATCATTGGCGTTATTTACGCCTTAAGATTTTTCCTACAAAAAACTTCATTAAAAACTTGGCTTTAGCATAACTATATAATGAAAATGCTGATAACCTCAGCAGGACTTAGAGCCAAATGTCTTGCTTATATATATTATTAGAAGTTTTCAAAATATGTATAGAGATCCATATACTCATTTTCTGGTGATTTCAGCGCAATTTTTAAATAGAAAATTTGATCATGTAGTTTACTTTAAGAGAAAAAGCGACATATTAGCTTTAACAGAATAGGTCAATTAAGGGAACATTGGGACACATATCAAGAATCTCTTTATCATAGGTTTCATTTCATATGTTCCCAGCAACATATTTATAAAAATTCCCTCTCGGTGACTTTTGTAACTTATTTAATATTAACTTTAAGTTTACAGCTAAGAAAAGGGATATTTTTTTTTAGATAAGTGGCAGTAAAATTTCCTTAAACCTAAAAGTATTCTTAAATAGTCAGGGATATTTCAGTTTCTGAGTTTGTGATTATTTGGTTTAATCATATTACAAATACAAACTTTTAATACATCTAATTAATAAGAAAAATGTTCATTCCCAGTTAGAATTCTTTAATGCGCTGAAAATCTATGAACTTTCAAATAGCGTTTGTCCGAATTTTTTTCGTTTAAGAAAAAATCAAAGAAAAGTAAGCGAAAAGTGTTTTGTTTTAGTATTTTATTATATATAGAAATATTCAGTATTCATATTTGTCAGTCATTACACATGAGCTGTTATGCATTTGTACCAATGTCTAAAAGTATCTGTAGCTTTTGAAACAGATTAGGCAAAAATTAACGTTTGAATTAATAAAAATTAAGTAATCTGAAAAATACACAATTGTTTCAATATTCTACTTGGTAAAGGAGTTTTAAATGGTAGTTAAATATAACTACTTTTGCCTACACTACAACCAAATAATAAAATATGTCAATAAATAAGGTATGTAACCATTAGAATGCATGACATCTTACATATGTGATCGGCACAATGTAAAAAAAAATTAGATTCTCTATTTTATTCAAGAAATTTAAAGAATTATTAAATTTCTTTCTATATTAAGCTCAAGAAATTTCAAAAAGTATGAAACTTCTTTCGCTATTAAGCATTAACCTTTTACTTGTTTCAACAGTACCAAAAAACAAATTAACTAAATAAGTTTTTCCTTAATTCGTAAAACGATTCTCTTTTGCAATTCCAATTTTAAGTATTGTTTTTAACGTAAAGAATACTTGCTGAAATAATTTTCCTGTATTGATATTTTAGATGCCTGTTACGAAAGTTAAGCAAATATTATTTAAGAATACAAAAAATATTCTTAAAAATAGAAAATACACTTTTATATTTGTCAGTTAAATTATTCTTCCTCCTGTGCAGCATTTACATTAAATTATCATTTTAAAAGGCTTGTAAATTTTTTTAGTAGCTGAATGGATATTCTTAATCAAAACAAACTTGAAGGCTTATAGAGATTACAGTTTAAATAAGTTAGTTTGTGGTAACTGATGACATAATAATAATAAAAACCATAATGAATTTTTACTCAGAATCATTTTAAGAAAAAAAATTTTAAATAGATATTTACTAAAAAGTTTAAGCATAAGGATGGAAAACACCCCCTATCCATGATTGGTACAAGGGAAAAAAACCGGGTTTGTCCCTTAACCTCCCTTGTGACAGACGTACTCGGACTACTCTCTCAAGATTTGCTAGTGGTCACATCAAGTGCCTCACTTACAACGAGGGCAGGAAAACCTTCGTCACCTGCACCAAGTGCCAAAGTCATCAGGCCTCTCCTGAGCACCTTTTGGATTGTATGGGTTTCTCTAAGGAGGATCTCTATAGCAATCCTCTCTTAGTCTTTGACTTCCTTACAGTCAACGGGCTCGTGGATCTTGTCTGACTCCATCAGACAGTGAGGATAAGAAACAACAACAGCATATAAGGTATTTGTATTTGATAGAAACTGTATTATTCTGAAATAGATTACAGGGATCATTTTTTGATTTGTAAGTAAAGTACTCAATATTTACTACTTCATATATAGCTCATTAAAAAAACGCAAAATTCATATTAAATGTATTAGCTTAATGGCAATTATTTTAATCAGGATTTGTATAAAGTGAGATATTCTACAAAATTGAATCTATTCTGCCAAATAAGGAACTGGTCTTCAAATTTAAAGCTATTCTGACAATTAAGGAATTATTCTGCAAAATGGGATGATATTAGTTTAAAGATATCTGTGGAATAAAAATGTAAGTAAGAAAATGTGAACACTATCTATCTATCTATCTATCTATCTATCTATCTATCTATCTATCTATCTATCTATCTATCTATCTATCTATCATATATATATATATATATATATATATATATATATATATATATATATATATATATATATATATATATATATATATATATATATATATATATATATATATATATATATATATATATATATATATATAAATAGTGTTCACATTTTCTTACTTACATTTTTATAAGAAACGTAAGTTTAATTACTTTTTTTAGTGTTTCAATTTAAGAATTATATTTAAGTTAATGGTATGTTGGAATAAAATTTGTTAACTAACTGTTCAGAAAGACGACTATTTATACGTTATGCTACAATTGAATTACATTCATTTTTAAATATTTTAATATGTGTGCGTGTATGATTTGGAATTTTTAATGATAACTTTTATTCAATAGAATTCAGTGAATTCTGATGGCTATTCATGATTGTAACTCACTTGACAAACATTGCAACTCCTGTTGTATCCATGGCTCTCGCTATCGCTTTCCAGGATTTTGATATACTGAATTTCTGTCTCGCTGTGAGTGGTATCCTGGGATCTTGAGGGGGTGGGGCTGCAGGTGCATCTGCAGCATGATTAAGGTCCTGTACACTGCCGTTTTTGGGAGCTTTAGCAAACGTGCAACCCATCGTAACAGATCGATTGTGCTTATTTTCGGCTGCTTCTTGATATCGGCATGCACTGCAATTTCAGCATACTTTAATTATTGTGATTTGAAATGATGATGTTGATGGTCTTCATCGGATCTGAAAATAAAAGTAATGTTTTATTTTTTATAAAATTATGAGTAAAATATTCATCAACTTAAAAATATTTTTAATCATATTCACACACACAGTCTTCGCGATAGTTGGTCATTTTAATTAAATTTAGTTAAAATATTACAAAAGATGATTTAATGATAATTTATATAAAATAAAATTGCTCACTTCCTTAAAATCGATTGTGAAATTATATTTCTCAATTTATCTTTATAATAATCCGAATTATATTTTATATAAATATGTGTTACATATTGTATTGGTAGCAATGAAGTATTATTAACTCAATTATGTCTTGATAAAACAAACTATAGAGTTAACTGCGATTTGAAAAATATTTGTCAATTTACTTTTTGATTAAAAATACATAAAACAATGCACTTTTTAACATAATTAATTCCGCTGTCACTTCTCCGATTGTTATCAAATAATTTCATCGAGATTGTTTGATTAAATGATTTTTTCAAACTAAAAAATAGGAGATACTATTATAAATAATGTAAGTGAGAAGATATGATAAATCGTAAAAAGTTTTCTAATGGAAACTTTTAATCCTAGAATTGTTATCAACTTTCTTGAAGATCAGGACGTTATTAAAACCAAAAGTTAAATGTAGATATTTTTCATAAAAATAACAAAAAGTTTGAAAAATTGGTTTATGTCTTTGATTAACATATTTCTTTTTAATTTTCATACGCAATATGGTTAGTAAAATAATTGTGATTACAATATATGATTATAAACTTTCTTAATTAAAAAGGTACTTAAAATTATAATATATACATTTGAAATTGTAAAAATGTTTTTAAATAAAACGTAGAATTAAAGAAAATTAGTTTAGAGTGATTAATGATCTATTTATAAATTTTATTAATGACAATAATTATGAAAATAAAGCACTGAAAATGTACTATTAGATTGAGGGGCTAAAAAGAAAGTAAAATCTCAAAAATATAATTTTTAAAGGAAAAAAAAAAAGTTGAAAGTGTTAAGTATTTATATAAATGTAGGCATGCATGTAAAAGTATTATATAATTATGGTTATCTTTTAAAACGGAATAATGTTTTCTTTGGAATTTATTATATGTAAAACATAAATTACAGTTCCCTTAAAAATAATGCATATATGTTTATTAATTTTGAAAATATTTTATAAGAAAGTAAATATGCATATTTACATAGTTTTCTTATTTTTAAAAAGAAAAATAAGGCAAAAAGATAGAGTGAAACATGTAACGTTTCAAATATAAGTTTTTATATTATTCGTCGTTTATCTAAAACCTTTTGGATTGGATTCAGCCATTTGCGAGTCACATTGTGAAGTAAATTATGATATTCTTTTGAATGAAGTTTTAATCGAGCATGATAAGAGAATTTCATATTTAATGGTATATTTACATCTTAAAAATATGTATTTCTTATTTTGATAACACATAAAAATGCAATATCTATCGATACAAAATTTGATAGTAATATTTTATTCATAATATCTTGAAATGTTTGCGGTGTTCTTATATTCTGACATAAAATGTATGATTTTTAAAACTGTTTTTAAAAAAATACCTTAGTACTAGATTTAAGGAAGAGTAAAATTCTTAAACATTCGTATTATTCGAAAGAATGTTGTGAAATCTAAAAATATGAATAGAAAAAAATTAACGGTTTCTTTTAATTTTTAGCTTTAAGATAAATTATATTAATAAAATGCTTTTATCTGAAAAAAACATAATAAGTACCATAAAAGTAACATAATTTAAGAATAAAACTTAAAGATTTGTACACTTTGTGGTGGTTAGTAAATCAATTCTCTTAAAAGTTACGAGTTTATTAACCGTTGAAATTTTTTCCTTATTAAATTTTGTATAGAGATAAATGCTTGTTAATTTTTAGAGATAAATGCTTGTTAAATTTTAAGATAAATGCTTGTTAAATTTTGTATAGAGATAAAGATAAGTGAAATACATCCATGTGAGAAACAATACAGTGAAAGGTAAATAAATATTGGATTTCTAATTAAAACTGTAATCTAATTTATAATTATTAAACAACATGTTCCTTAAAGTGCACCATGAGAATTAGACGTTTGTAATTGAACTTAGAAAATCTTTTAAAGAAAAATAATGGTTAGAATTACACTTAATATTTCAAAGTTAATATATCATCAGAAATGAGCTCATAAAAATATCGTAATTTAAATCATATATATTTTTTGATTATTTAAAATTGAGTATATAGTAAATAATGTTTATATGAAGTATATATTAAGTTTAAAAATGAATATTTACTTCTTATTATAAGAAATAATCATAGTTTTATTTTATTTGTGATCAGAGTAAATTATAAGTGGTTGGTGAATGATTTTTAGCAAAATGTAATAATATATTTTGAAAATGTTTTTTTCAAATAAATAATTACATAAATAAATACTTCAAAAGAAAATGATAGCAAAATAATGAATAGTCATTTGAATTATTGTTTTATTCAACATAAAAAAGGCGTTTGAAATAATCTTTAACAATAAGAAAAATAAAGTGTTACATATTCAAAAATATTTGACGTTTTCAAGCATTAACCCGCTTTATGGGTTTCTTAAATGTAGATGCATTACTTAAATTATATATTTATTTAATTCAAATTTTTATTAAATATGATTTCAAATACAAACTTTATTATTACGAATATATTAAAATCTATAACTAAGCTAAAAGTAAAAGACACAGTTTAACATTTAATTCAACCATTCAGTATAAAATATTATTTATTTAATTAGAAAATGCACTTTAATTTGTACTCTCTTCCCTTTAATAAAGATTCTTCATACGTCACACATAGATTTTATACATTTTATGATTACGCATGAATAAAATGTGGCATACTACGTAATATTTAATTAATTAAAGTTTAAAGTTAATTTGAAATTATATATATATATATATATATATATATATTCTCAATTTCATGCTCCTTTAAAAGTTTAATCTTAAAATCTGCAATGAGTAACAAAAACACACTTTAAACTTATAAAATGATTTTTAAACTATATAAGACACAAAAAATTTTTAAAAATGAAATAAAAAATATAATTAGAAAATGATAAATAAGAAACACGAATTTCAGTAAGAATTAGATTAAAGTTAATGAAATACCTAATTTATTGTAAAATGTATTTTTAGAAAATATATCTGAAAAAATAAACGATTTATTGTATTAAGTAAATAGATATAATGCTCTAAAAGGAATAACTTCACCACAATATCCATTAAATAATTTTTTTATTTGATGTTAACTGTTAATATCAAAAATATAAATTAGTATAATAAACAAACAATATAATTCTTAATCTACGTTATTTTGCGTGACCGAATAATCGTTCATAATATCTGAAAATGTCTTAAAAACCTCATCGATAAAATAAAAGTTCTAGCGTTATTTTATGCTCTTCTTGACTTCATTTTAGAAATGCTCACTGACAGAAAATTCGTGCTTGATGGTGTTTTATCTTTTATTACAGCAATAAAAGAAGCATAAATAGATGAAAAGTAAGTAAGTAAACTTAAATATTATTTCTTAAATATCAGTTTTAATTTTAAATTTGACTGATGACAAACATTTTTGTTAAACTTAAGAAGACAACTTTTTATAATTATAAACTTTGTATTTAAAAACTAAAATAATACTAATGATAGTTAAATATGATTGGAAATGCAAATGTTTGAATGGGAAATTTATTTAAGAAGGATTCAAAATTTTTGTTAGCTTTACTTCTATCTCTAATTAGTAATTATTCATGTACATCAAATTACGTCAGTTTTCTGAAAATTAAGAAAATAAAAATATTTCATTCTGCTTTTGATTAATTTTATGTTGTAAATTCAACTTGATAATAGTTTCATCTTTTTACTTTTTCATAGTGTATGTAAAAAATTAGACTTTTTAATACTTGCTTAAGCAATAGAAGAAATTTTTGCACAAAGGTATTGCAAACTAAGATATATTTTACTTTCTTGTTAAACAGGAAAAAATATCTTGTAAAAAAACTTTCTTATAAGGCATACAAAGATAGAAAAAAGATTTAAAATTGTCACATTCCGTTTTGCTGTTTCTTTATAAAATGAGGGTTTTAACTGTCTTTGAATTATTTATGAATCGAAGGTGGGGACGATACATTCATACTTAATGAAAAGTCAAGGAATTTGAGTTTCATTAATATATTCATGTTTGTTCACAAAAACGATTGAATAATTCAAATTCGTAATATTGTTTTTCTGAAAAATTTTAGTTAAAATTTCTCTTTCGATGAACAATTAAAATTGATTAATACTTTTGCAAAGTAATTAAGAAAGCAGTTTCTTTTCAATAAAGAATTCTAGTCAAGTATTTATTTATTTAACTGAGATGTGTAAAATTGATGAACTGTTAAACAACATTCAGAATGCATGCTGAGAGTATGACAAAACATATGCAAAAGAAATTTAAATTAAAAAAGTAAAATAATTTTTAATAAATTACATTTTTCAAAGGAAATACTACTCTATTTAAATTTAACTAAGCAAGAGTTTTAGTTAACAACATAGATAGTCGCGAGTCTGCATCATAAATACAATGCATTCAAAACAATTCCCAAAAGATACACACAAAGAAATAAATCAGGTAAGATTTAAGTACTGTGTTTCCTTACTTTTAAAATGCGAGAATCAATTTATCGTTTCCATAAGATGAAGCAGTTGTTATTACATTTTCTATGTCGTATGATTTATAATAATGCTTACATTATAATACTTTTTCTTCAAACTGGTTAGTTAATTTTCTTAAAGGACAAGAAATAAAATTTGCATTTTCTGATTTTAATTTTTATTTAATTTATTTGTAATTATTCTACACGTTAAATCTCTAGAATTAGAATATAATATTAGCAAATGTTACTTAAAATGTCCAGATAATAATTGTTTGTTTATTTATATGGAGTAAAATTTTGATATTATTCTTTTTGTGATAGCCTGGGATAAAATTATAAAAAATTATTATGCTATTTACGGTATTATCACAAAAGCATAAAATTCGCTATAATAAATAGTAATTAAATAAAATTTTAATTAAGAAAGAATAAAATATTTAATTACTGTGATAATTAATTTTACGGATTTAAGAATATTGCTAGATTTAAGATTTAATATTAAGGATTCAGAGAAATTTTTTTGAAATATTATCTATAAAGAGCATGTTTGATAAACATTTAGAAAAAAAGTAATCTTAATTAAAATATGTTTAAAAATACAAAACTGATATTAAGATTGTATTATATATTTAGCATACACTCATATTACAACTTCCTAAACGCATTTGTAATATACATAATAATTTATTACATATTTATAGTCTCCTATATCCTAGGTAATTTTTAATATTTTAGAGCTTTTACATCTCTCCAGCTATTTTTTTTAAGAATACTGGATGTAAAATAAACTTCTCATCAATCTTTATTTTCCCAAATATTATTCATAAATATATGCCACCGTTTCTATCGCAGTTTGAATGGGTGGAAAATATAAAGATTATTTAATGAAAAAATTTAATATTTTAAGACTATGAAATATGTAATTTTTTATATTGATATTTAGTTTTTTTGTAAAAATTTTTATTAGTTTAAAATGTAATTACGGAAGAAATTGAACTATAAAAATTTAGCGAAATTAATTCTGTTCTACTAACATGATGTAAATGTTCACAAAAACGTCGTTAAATTAAAATGCATATTAAACAGCTTATATTTCATCTAATAATCATTAAAATAGTGGTGAAAATGTAGAGTTTAAATTAAAAAGTATCTTCGTCAGTATTAGAACTATAAAAATGTATATACACTACTGGCCATTAAATTGTTATAAAATTATAAAATGCATGAATACATGTATTTAGTGGGGATGTGCATAAAAATCCCCCCCTCAAAAAAATTCAGGAAATTCTAAGGAATAAACTATGAAAAATCACGAACTAGTGAAATAGAAAAAGCAGCAATAATAGCACTTATTTGACTGAAGATTAAGATATTAGCTGGAATATGCGTGAATAGAAGATTTTAGTGAATGAAATGTCAACACTATTAGTAAATTTCCTCCTTCTATTTTGAAATAGTAAATCATTTGTAAATCAGTTTGCGTGGATTTTAAGGGGAATGGTCACAAACAAAATTACAGATGCTAATTTTAATTTATTTTTCTAAGCATCACAAAACAAAGTTCATTCAGAACAAAATATAGCTTTAGAAGCATAAGCTAATAGATGTAATTATAAGAGACAGGTGTTTAAAACTACATATAAAGCTGGTTTAAGAGCCCAAAAAATTAACTAATAATTAATTTTGAGATTGAGTGGTTTCCAAAAGTTAAATATTTATTCATAAAAGGACTTAAGAAGCCTAATAAATTAGCTAATTTTTTATAATGAGACCGGAGTCTTCAAAACCATAATAGTACTGTTTAAAAAATTTGGCTTAGAAATCCAAAACAGAAATTGTAGTTACAGAGCGATCTTCTCTCAATACAGCAAAGGTCGCAAAGCTCTCACCGCATATATGCTACACTTTTTTCTTCAATCGTGAAGAGGATTGAAGGAAGTAAAGGGCGGACATTTCATTTCTCAAGATGCTTTTGATTTTCCCACTATATCACAATCTAATATTAGTGATTGGCAAGTAGTCGTGTGCCAATGGCAGAGTCATTATTGACCAAATATTTTCAGATACGAGATCACAAAAGAACTTACTGACTAGAAAAAACCTTCAAAGATCTCAAATAACAGTTTTTCATTCAGAATACAAAAAGGCATTCCCTATCATTAATGAACAAAATGAAAAAAAAAAACATTTCACTTTGTTCATTAATGATAAGGATCAAGCCCAAAATCTGAGTATTGTAACAAACAACAAAGACGTTCATGGCTGCCAAATTTTTTAACGTTTTTAATTTTAAATTCTTAACTACATTTTATGTTGATTTGGAGTAGTAACCAACATAGTGATCAGCAAAAAGTTATATAAAATTTCTTGCAATTGTCAGGTAGCCTAAAAAGGTACTATTTGCAACATATGGTATGAATTATGTAATCAAAAATTCTGGGCTCAGTGATTTAAAAAAAAGAATTTAACAGGCAATCTTATTGGATGCTGTTATAAAATAAATCATCAGACTTTTCAAAGAACATTCGTTGCTATGATCTTAATTTCTTTAATATTACTTCTTTTGTCATTATTCTGTTGTTTTGGCATGCTATTTCTTTATTTGCTGCTTTACACCATTTTCTTCTGTAATCAACCTTTCTCTAATTTTAAAGTTGTTAATGAAAATATTAATTATATAAATTATTTGATTTTTCATCACTTTAATTTAATTACCAAATATATAATACTGAAATACTATAATAATTATTACAATTTATTAAATTAACTATTTCTTAATCGAAAGTTTTTCTCGGTTATGGAAATTTAAATCATCCTAAATCTTAAAAATTAAATATGTCAGTTTATTTTTACAGTACATGGGCAATAATTATGTATTATTTGCTAAAATGACAAAAATCTTTGTAAAACTAAATATATGAATCAACAGAATTTTTTTATTTCGGGTTATATTTATTACTTTAAATTAAAATAAAAAATTAATGTTATGAATAACTAATGATATTTTGTTTGATTTAAGAAAATTGTATGTGAAAAAGTGTGTGTTTGTAATCATAGTTACAGAAATAGAAAATCTTACCAGGAATTCTATTTATTCACAGAATGCATTTAGTATCTAATTTTAAGCATTTAAAATTATTATAAAGGCAAGTTATCATAAAATTTAAGACTATCATATCATATGTAGTTATAATAATTTATGTGCTAATTATACTATTTTAGTTAGGATGTAATTTGCGAGAATTTCCTTGATCAAAGTGATATTTCCTTACTAGCAATGTTAAGTATACTACCAAATATTTTGAATAATTGTACAACTTCATAATACTTAATTTAACTACACAAGAATTAAATAGAGGATATTTTCTTCAAAAGGTAACTTTGTGAAAAGCCCCTTTCACAAGTCTTCAAATTTCCAAACCAAATTGTTGTCCTTTGACATTCGAAATACGTGCGAACATTTGTAAGAAAATTCTTTTCAGTCAAAGATTTAAGCAGATGAAATCTTGGTATGTAGCCCTTTTATAAAGAAGAATCTTTGCAATCGGAGTTGCAAATCTTTCACAAGAATTTCTAGATGTCTTCATTTTAAGCATTTCGTGATTGGAATCTCAAGGAATCTCTTAAGGATATACCTATCTTTTTCATTTCTAAAGTATCACAAATAAACATTGCTTAAGAAAAATATTTTTAAGGATATTTTGAATATGGGTATTTTAAAAAATATAATACGAATAAGAAATTGAAAACAATATTTATATTAAATATTATTTAAACATAATTATATTAATCTAATCAAAAATTTATATATTTTTCTATTTACTTAAAATTGCGTACTTTATTTGTAATTAAAATTGCATTTTTTTGTATATGTTATAATGTGTCTCTCGCAGTTTATAGTCAACATATAAAAATGTTTTTTGATGAAGGCAAGTTGTTATTATGATTGTTTCTTGAAACTTAATATGTGTAGACAACTAAACTAATAAAAACTCTGTGACAACACAGTCGACATGGGCCAATGCCTATAGTACCCAACTCTGTTTTCCGTACCGACAGGCCTTAGGCTGCGAAGCATATGTCAAGATTAGGTGGTCAATCTAATGCAAAATCCCCAGTGCTTAAGTTCCAAGCTTGGTACTTAGTTTATCAACCCATTGATGGGGTGAAACGCTGAATCGACCTTGCACAGCCTGAGACTCGAACTTCGGACCTGTGCCTTGGGAGCGTAAAACGCTAGTACTAAGCCACTGGGTTTCCCTGTAGACAACTATGTGATAAAAATACATTAGTTTCAAATAGTGATTGATTTCATTACTGATTTAATATAGATTTCCTCGTTGAAAATTTTTGTATTATGTTGAATTAAAAGAATGCGTAGATTTGGATAATAATTGCTTTCATTAATGATTTAGAATGGATAAAATAGAGTTCTTTATTGAAATTTTACTATAGTGATATAATGGAATGCGAAAGTAAAGAGAGAGAGAGAGTAAGTTAATTATTAAACAAATGATCTATTAAAAAAGAAATGGAAACGCTTAAATGTGATTTAAATTGATGTTTAGAATGAATTTAGTTTTAGGCTCAACTTTTAATTGGTAGGAAATCAATTTAAAACAGCTTTAAAAGATAAATAAACATATTTATAATGAATGCAATAAATCAATAGATTTTACTCTCACGTTCACATTACAGGTTATGTAAGGGAGAAAAACTTCATAAAAATATGTATTTTAAATTAAGATTTCATAATTTAAAAACTCATCATAATTAATCGTTATAATTTTAATTATCATATTTTTAAATGAAATTAATATGAAGAAAAAACTGAAATTAAGGAAACTTGACTAATATTCAAGAACAAATGTTTTTATTCTAATCTAAATAAACAGGATTAATATATTTTTGTACGCATAAATTTTAAATTTCTCGAGCAATTTATGTTTGCAATTGTTATTTTTCCAATGAAATAATATTCAAATACATTTATGACCTAAGAAATGTTTTAGCTTATTTGCGCTATAATACTTGGCAGGAATATGGTATTGAGACATATATATTTTTGATGATAATATTTAATCCTACACATTATGTTTATATAAGCCAATTATAAAATCTCTTATATTAAAATTGATAAAAGAAAAATAAAGATTATGTAGAATAAATAATAAGATGTTCCACAATATTTGTCGTAATTTTTGTCAAAATTTGCTTACATTCGGTATTGAGAAGGACTAAATTTATATGTTACTAAATTCTTTAACAATGAAAAGGAAAGATATATGCAAGAAATGACATTTTAATTGTATACATAGATCTGATGCCATAAAAATATTTTACACATTTCTACAAGATTTGTATTTGTATTTCTTTTTTGCACCTCGCTTAATATTTGCATGAATTATGAATAAAAGCTTACTATGAAATTTAAGCGTAAGAATATTTTATGAAAGAGATATTAAATGAGTGTTTATTAAAACTTAGTGAAACATCGTACCTTATATATTATTTATTATCTTATTTATATCTTAGTTTATTATGAAATCTAATAAAACCATCATCAGTCATATCTTATATAGACATTATCTATCCTCCCAAAGTAAGTATAAATTCCTTTTTTTGATACGCTATATACAATTAACTTCACATTTAATCTATAGAAAAAAGTAGATAATAGAAGAATTTCTACTTTTCTTTATTTATCATAATTTTTATTGACGTGAGTACAATTATATTTAAAAGTAGGAAGAAATAAGCAAAGTGGAATAAAATGGTAGCAATCAATGAGCTACTTTAAGAAATGAAATTTATTTGTGATTAAAATAACGTTACTTTAAAACTTTTATTTGAAATAAGGTTGAAAAATTTAAATAAGTTCAAGATTATTTTATTGATAGAACTGGATGAAGGAATTTTTCGATTCATGACTCACTTATTCTGATATAAATATAAAAATACGTTTTTATATATTTTATTTCCGTAATCTAAATTGGTTTTGTATTTCCTAAATTAATAATTTCATACATAAATAGTCATGAAAGTGAGGAACAAATAAATAATTTTAAGATGAAGTAAATAATAATAATGCTGTTTTAAACATGATCAAGTAAACAAATCCTAAGTAAATGAAATATTATTGCACACTTTACAAAGTAATTTAATAATTAAGTAATATGTGAGTGAAATATTAAGAGATTAATTATCTTTAATATTTTAATTTAGATTTTATTTTATTTTAATTTAGACTGTTAAAACGACGCTGACCATATGTAGTCATAATTACTACTTCACAATTAGCTAAAGTTTCTTGAAAAATTATAAAAATTGATTAAAAGAAAAAACAAGAAATATTAATTTCTTAAAAGCTACTTAAATTAAATTGTCTAATTTAAATCAGTATTTACACATGTATTATTATTTAAGTTATTCAGAAATTAAATCGTGGTTAAATGCTTAAGCTGTACCCAAAAATATTTACTTCGGTCAAACTTATTTGGATTAAATTAATCGAATCAAAAATTCATTTGGAATTAAATTATTATCGTTGAAAATTTATTTGAAATATAAATAGAATTTAATGTTACTGTGAAAAAATAATTCTTAGTGCTCCGAGGATTAAGTTTCTGATCAACGAGAACTGGTTACAACTAATATTAAATGGATGTGGTGCCATCGAAGAAAATTATTTAGTTTATCAAAACGTTAGTGGAAAAAATAAGTTTTAACAAAAATATTTATTCTATTGCTATATATATATATATATATATATATATATATATATATATATATATATATATATATATATATATATATATATATATATATATATATATATATATATATATATATATATATATATATATATATATATATATATATATATATATATATATATATATATATATATATATATATATATATATATATATATAAGAAAAGTGAATATATGAATTTAACTTTTTGCTCATCCTATTTTTAACCTTATGATATTTTAATTATATTTTCTTCGATTTTATTACTGACTTAAAAAAAAGCTTGTATTTTAAAAATGCATAGCCTTCATATAACATTCTTTCGTTGATTTAAAATTTGAAGAAAATATTATTTGCATTGAATGAAAATTTAAAAATTAGATATTATTTTAAAGCTTTTAATTTTTGACTGAATATTTCAATAATGTTTTTGATCAGAGTCATTACAATTTCTTTATTGATGGAGTTATAAATTCCTTATATTATTCTCAAAGATTTAAATGAAAGAATTTCATAATTTTATATATTAACATTATAAAAATATATCTTGTTTTACTATGTAAAAGTATTACTTATTTTACGAAAAAATGCTCGGTTTTTAATTATTTCATTATTATTTGACATTTAAGAAATATGCTAAGCATTTTTATATTCCTAATTAAAAAAAAGAATTATTAACTTTTTATTTTTCTTCTTTTTATTTAAAATATTTTATTTAGATATACAGCGTCCCCACAAATAACAAATGGTTAAACATTTTTGCCATAATTTTTATTCAAAAATTTCTTTTGTGCTTGCAACACTTACTAAAAGGAAAAAACAGTGAAAAAATGCAGCTTAACGATGGAAGAAAACGCAGTGTACTAACAAAGAAATAATTATATGTGTTCGCGAAACAATTTGAAGAAATCTTGCACAGTCTGCCATTAAAAGTTTACGAAAAGTAACTCTGTAAACAATATTACTGGAATTATTTTTAACAAGATTTAAAATTAAAAAGTTGCAAGTAAATGATAGTGATGGAATAACTAAGAAAACTAAAATTGAAAGACTAAGAAACTGCAAAGAGCTATTGAAAAAAGACATGCTGATAATGAGATCATATTTTTTGAAATAAGCATAAGCATGAATCATTTTAAAATAAGTATTTTATAATTGGCAAAATAACAAAATTCATACAAAATCAAGGCAAGATAGTAAATATGCCTCTTCTTTTTATGATAGAAGGTGTTAATATTGACAAAAACTATTATATGGAAAACATATTGAAATCACACATGACTAAAAAGACCAAAATTTTATTTAAAAAGGATCCATTCAATTTCAATAAGATCCGCATTTGCCCAAAAAGCAAAGATTGTTCAACAGTGGTGCAAACAGAAATATTCATCCTTTACATTCCCAAAAGAATGGTCTGCATTTAGTCCTGATATTAAACTACAGGATTATTGTATCTAAGGATATATGAAGAATAAATTGACAAGCCTAAAACCAATGTCCATAATTTAATTAAAAATTTATCGGTAAATGTATTAAATGAAATTCCAAACTCTATCGTGCATGTCGCTGCTTTAGCCTTTCCAAAAAGATATTTACTATGCTTAAAATCATAACACTTAAATATTTAAATTTATTAATTTTATATTCGGGGAAGTGATGATTTCTGTAACCATCATGCAAATAAATTCACCGATCACACGATCACATACTAAATACTTTTAGTATTAATTTTTGTGTATAATATTAAAAAAAATTCTAGGGAATATTTTCAGCTAAATTTATGTAGTAATATGCTTAATTTGATTGATACAAATATTTTACTAAATGTACTCATAATATTATTTAAAACTTTGATTTACATAATACTGAATATTAAAAACTGTAATTTCAATAAGTATTTAATGTAAATATAAAAAATGAAGTTAAATAAATAATTTATATTAATTTTGTTACAATTGATGAAATCCCTTTCAATTTAAAATATGTGTATTAAAATATTTTATAAAAATTGGCCATTTTTATTATTTGTTTTAGTTCATTTAGAACTAAAGCGAAAATTAGAAAAAAATTATTTTAAAGAAAACTATTTATTTAATTAATTTCATAAACAGGCTATTGTGTTTAGAGGAAACAAAATCGTATATATACTTTAAAATTTTCAGTTAATTTAAAAACGGATTAATTGAATAATTCAAAAATCTTTCAAACTAATTATTTAAATGTATTATTAAAACGAAGGTATAGGAAAAATAAATATTTCTATTCTTGGCGCACTTATTTCGGCCTAAAAATTGAACAGATAATGGGGTAAATAACCACAGAATAAATGCAAGCACTTGAAAGTAATTTTTAAAAATGATTGTGGTTAAAATATGCTTCGAATGTATTTTTTCGATCTGCATCGTTGCATACGATAAATAAAGGAATAAAGAAAGCGAGGTTGAGAATATATATCCTTTCTCTTTTGGTCATTGATCGAATGGAACTTATTTCTGAACTTCAAGAAATCGATCGATTGAGTTGCAGCAGGTAAACCGGCCCCCTGCTTCATGGCTGGAAGCAAGGTTTTCCCTTTAAGTAGGGAATTTCAAGCGGAACATTCGAAGTCTTTTTTACTTTCTTCCCGCTTCCTTTTCCCTCGAGTTTGTGATCGATATGCCTTTCGGATAATATATCCTGGAGTTTGAGGATCATAACTCGTGAAATAAAAGTGTGGGTGTGTACTTGAAGTTTAACATAAAGAATACACTCTATCCACCACCTCAGTAGCATCCCAATAGGCCATATAAAAGATTAAGAAATTTATAATTTACATACAAAAATTGTAAGACGTGTTTTTAAGGGTGTCTGTAAATTATATGAATTTTATTTTTCTTACAGATTAGGAGATTTCTTGTAACTACATATGAAGCTGTTGCATAATTAGATACTTCAGATTTTCTTTTTACTCAAATGCGTTAACATATTTTTCCTAGAAAACATAAATTAATAATATATACCTAGAATGATAATTATTCCAATATAGTATTGAATTAGGAATAATATAACATACTGGAGGAAATTTGGAATAGAAAAACAAGAATTATCTAAAGTTATCTGAAATAAGAATTACCAAGATTATTATTTTTTCCAGCATTTCTTAAAATAAATTACAAATAAATTAGAATTTTGTGGTATTTTTTTTAAAATAAAAGCGTGGGATTGTTTAAAATTAATATATTAATGATTTTAAATAAAAATTAATTTTGTTGTACATGTCTATAGCACGCTCTTGAAACATTTGTTTATTTTCGTTTTTCTTATGAAAAATATTTTAAAATATAGGTATTTGTTCTTTCATTAAAAATGCAAGAAAAGTAGTGATAAGCATTTACTGTGATGATTTACACTCATAAATTTATTTTGCAATTGCATCATCAATATAATTTTAATGTTAGAATTTAGTAGTTTAGAGTTAGTATCATCCATTAATTAGTAATTAGATTAAATTTAATAGTTAGTTTTATCTATTAAATGTATAACTATAAATAATTGATTTATTATATAACTATAATTAATAGATAAGTCTAGAAAGTTTAATATTCAACATAGAAAATCAAGGAAAAGTTGTGAACAATTTCCAATAAATTCTTATGACATGTGTTGATAATACTATTGAAACTGCGTTTTTACAAAATATATTGTAAAATAATTTTTGATGCAATAGTGTTTCTGAAATTACACAGAAAATTGTAACTCAAACAGAAAAGAATTCTCAATAAAAGTTTAAAAATTTATGTATATATAGTAAATATCCAAATTCTCTTCCCTGTCCCATTAATACATTGTAAATTTAAATTCAAAATTAAAGCTTTTTCATATTAATAACTATAATGAAACTAAAACATTATAAACGTTAAAAAATCTTTTTCTTCGAGAGTTTGAAATAAAATACCAGGATGGTTAAAAGGAGTTCTTCTGGTAGTCTTTATGTTAAAAATGTAAGACTTTAGCAATTATTAGTTTGATCTTGAAAGATCACTTTAATATTTTAATCAAACCTTAAGATTAAAATATTAAAGTGATCAAACCTTAAGACTATTTTCATTTGGCTTTAATAATCTAAATCTAATAAAAAGGGTTTCTTGTTTGATCTCTTTTTCTGGATTTCATAACAGATTTATTTTACAACTATTTTAAGCTATAATTACATGTTTCAAAGTTTCAAATAGACAGAAAGTCATTTACATTTTAAGTAATGCATCATTTACATTTTAAATAATGCATCATTTACATTTTACGTAATTGCAATTTTATGAAACCTGAAATTTTATTTAACTTCAAAAAACATCAGTAATTTTGAAGAATTATATATTATGTTCTACTTAATTTAATTTTTTAAAGCTTTTCCCCCAAACTTTCAGTAAAATTTAATTCTCAGTATGCTGAATATTTGCGATGCTTTCAAACGTATGGATGTATTGTAACATGTTCGTTATGGACTTGTAAAAAGTAAACTATTGAAATCTACATAATGTCATTTTTAAAATTCAACATTTAAAAAAAAAGAAAAGTAAGCAATTCCTTTTGAATGCATAAGGATTCAAATGCAGCTTATGCATTCAATACAAAATAAGCAATTTTATTTTGAATGCATAAGCTTAACATTTTTATGCTTTTACTTCAGTTACGTTTTTCATAAGTATATACTGCAAAGTAAACTGCTAAACGTGTAGGGACTGATTTAATCAACTAGGTTTTCCAATGCTTCTAAAATCAAGTCTGTCTGTAGCCTATAGGAATTCATTTAAGCTAACATGCTCTATTCATATTTACTATTTTATAAAAATCCTCTTTTTTTAAAAAAATTATTTGCGTTTTAATAAATTGATTAAAAATTTTCTTTTTCCGATTCTTTTTGATACTTTAAGCATTTAATTTTCATGTATACATGTAAAACCTGAATGATGTATTCTTTTAAAGCAAATATTTTATGCATCTAATCTGAAACTTGCTGATTTATTAAAATAATATCTTCATTTACCTATTTACTTTAAATGTGTTATTAAGTGTAAAAAAACATCTTATTTTTTATCTATTACTTCCATTAAATGTTTTTTTTATTTTATCCAGATTATTATTTTATTCTTTTCATGTCTTTTTTAATTTGAAAAATAAATTGCAAACACATACACAACTAAATTTCAAAAAAAGAGAAGAAATAAGTTCGAAGAAAACTGACATTGTAGAATACTAAATAGTAAACAGCAAGAGAGTTGAGAATTTTTGAAAGACTAAAGAATTTATTTTAAAATACTAGAGTTTTTTTCTACAAAATTGAAGACAGTAATATATGAGATGTCAAAAACTTGGAAAATCCCTTCAGTTGTTGCTTAGATTTTTTGCAAATTTTGTAAGGAGCTCTCCAGATTTGGAGAAAAGATGCACCGATTCTTGAAGCTCAGTTTCCCAACCACGCACTCTACTTGAAACCATTCCAAACTTCTTCAGATAAACTCGTTTTCTCTTATGACCTGTCAAGAGTAGAGCAGTTTTGGAATCAAGAAGAAAATTATTTTGAAGATCACGTGGGGATGCGGTAAAAAAATTAGATGGACGAGTGAATTTTTCGATTTGAAAAATATTTAGTTTTTCTATTTCAATGTTTATTTGCGAGGATTTTTCCTAATTAAAGTGTCACTTTTCTCTTGAAATTAACAGATTCCTCATTAAAAATATCCATAAATGTAATACGTTTTTATTATATATATTTAATAAAAAATTAGTTACTTATTAATTAAAATATATTGTATTAAACCTTATATACTTTTTTGATATTTTTAATGATAATTTCCGTTGGAAACATTAAATTATGACTGAAAACATAGGCTATAGCTGAAAGCGCTTCAATGGAATTCGGAGTTGCTTAATTTTACTACGGAAATAAATACATGGAATACAATCACATAATTTTCAGATATTTCATTTTTACATAGTGTTTCAAGTCATTTTTCATTGTTTCAAGATAAAATAAGAAGAGGAAGTAAACGTTTTGACACTCACAATATATTTTATCCACATTTATAGGTAAGTATAATTTTCTTAAAACAAGTAGCAAGGAAATTAAAAAAAATAAATTGGAAAATTTTAATTATTTTTTGCTTTGATTTTAATATCGAAGAATAAGGTGAAATTTGATACAGTGTAAGACAACTAAATCAAAATTTTATTACTATTAAAAACTGATATTTTATTTTAACATCTTTCTTAATATTTTAATAGCTCTATGAATTCAAGAATCGTCTTTTGGAAGATTCATAATCTCTATATTTAACCATAATATGTCTTCACAGATCAATAAAGCAAGCACAAATATTTTGCTAATAAGTATTCGTACTTATAGAGTTCTTAATCTTTTGTTGAAAAATATTAAAAAAGACAATTTAAATTAAATAAATGTTGGAAGATTTCTATTTTAACTGTAGGTGAGAAAACATTTTTTAATTTTAAAAAAATGTTGCCTTTGCAATAATAACGTATTAACTAATGATATATATTTTGTGTTGTTAAATGATGCAAGTTTTCTTTTTTAAGATAAAAGCAAATAATGTTTGAAGTATACGGAGGACAAATGTCACTAAACAATTAAATTTATGAAGTATATTTAAAAACAAAATGATTCAGTAATTGGTTACTTGTAATAATAGTTAAAACTAACGTCAAACAATTATCAACACTTGTATTTCAATAGTTAAATGTTAATAAACAATGCTGATAACATTAGAAATTCTTTATAAAAATATTTTTCTTTAACTGATTTTGGACACCTTCCCCTGAGAGATTAAGATGAAATGTAATTGTGATTTTGGAATGAGATTTAAAGGTTAAAATATATAATAATATTATTGAAATACCTATACTACACTGCTTAAATATTATAGCAAATTAGTGTTATTTCTGGTAATAATATATATAAAAAATTTAGTAATTAATAATATAGATAAAAAGTTATTCAAAAGAAACTTTTTATAAATTGATCTTAGAGTAATTTACATATTTAATTCAACTAGCCAAATCTTACAAAATTGAATTATCATATCATCTTGTTTTTTCTAAACACTTTGGAAATACTTGTTGGGTAAGAGATAATACCTTTAAAAGGATCTTATGGGATACCTTAAAAGGATATATTTAAATACCTAAATTTAATGAATTTAACTATTTATTTTATTTTTTATTTTAGTAATTCCATTACTGAAAAATAGCTGTTGAGTAACTAAAAATCTTTTCGTTGAACTCTTTACGTACGTTAAATGTAGCTTAATTTATTTATTCAACAGATATTTTGAGGGGAATTATTATTTTAATATTTTTAATTAATTTACACGAAAATTTAGAATGAAAGCTAAGCAAATATAAAATCACAAATTAATCATTAATTCAATGCACAAATATTTTCTATTTTAAGAAACAGCTATTTTAAAAGTTTACGAGCAATTATTAGAATTATAACTATATTATATGTTACATATTATAGATAAAAATGCGAGCGTGTCTGTGACTTAAAACTATTCTAGTAAAAGTATCTATGTAGGAACAAGACTATGTTAACCCCTGATTTATATATATTAATGTCTCCATGTCAATCATGATAATAAATAAACTAAGTATAAGATTTCTGCTAATACTTTATCTTATATAAATAAGCAAAAATTCCATTAAAAAACTTATAGGGTGTTTTTAAAAATTAAAATTTGAGTAGCACTTACTTTTTATAATTAATTGAAACACCAAAATTCATTTATAGTTGATTCCATATATACTAAAATACCCTAATGCGTTATAGTAATAAGCAATTCATAATTATTTTATTTGAAATTTCTAAATTTAATTAAACCAAAATCAGCTTTAAATCAAAAGTAAAAACTTCTGACGTAAACAGAAGTAAAAGTAACTCAGATAGCATTATTTTAAAATTCAAAAGACTTTACCGAGGAAAGAGAATGGTGTAGAAAAGCCTAAATAATATTCTCATTTAAAGCAACATTTTGAATAAAATCTATTTTGAGTGGAATCTATTGTTAGAAAGTTTCAAGAACAATGTAGATTGTTCCCTTTTCTCTGGGATTTTCATTTCAGGTCTAGACCCAGAGTCTCCATCTAGTGTGCAAGCTATTATTTTGAAGTGCTAAGGGAGAAATGATTTCAGATTTCAATGGTCAACAATAGAAAAGATTTTCAAGAAAATGTTTCGATATATCTTCTTAAAGTGGCATATTCAAGTATTTTAGAGCAACGTTGGCGATTGTAAAGGCAATTGAAACGCAAACTTTACCTTGGTAAATGACTATCAATAGTAGTAAAATGAAATATATCATTTAAATATGTAAAACTTGATTTGTCCAGATATAATTGAATGCTTCTTTAATTATCAAGATATGTTTATATCTTAAAATGAGATTGTAAGTAAAAAGTGGAACTATTCACATTGTAAGAATATTTCTTTCCATTAATTTTGATCTTTTAAATGCTTATAATACATAAAATTTATGCTAATAAAAATTTAGGTTAGAAAAAAAGCATTTTTAATACCTAACAAAAATATGAAGAAACGGTAACATCCTTATTAATAAATATGTAATGGATAAGGTATAAAATTGTCTTTGAAAAATTTCTTAAAATTATGAGATATATCACATTTACCCTCAGTGTGAAATAATATTTTTAATTTGCAAAAGAGTTTTCAAAAAGAAATAAAACTGAGGACACTGATAATTTCAATCCAAACAATAAAATTTTTAAAAAATTATTATAATAATATTAAGAAACGAGCTTGAAAAAATAAATTATCCTGAAAATCATTTATTATGTATAAAAGAGTACTTTTACTTCATAAATAATATATGGAGACAAAACGTAGTTTTCAATTACTTCCTTCATTCAAATAAAATATTACAGAAGTCTATTGATGACAGAATACTGTAAAGAATATTTTGTAAAAAGAGCTTATATTTATATTTTTATAATATAAATCATTTCACTTTCATCATTTCTTTGATCAACATATTGGCATTTATTAAAATACCAATATGTTGATCAAATAATTTAAAAAACGCTCATTTCAAAAAAAAAATAATAAAAATTACAAAAAGTTAGTTTCCTCAAACAATAACTTTCATTCAGTTATGAAATATCAAAAGAATATTTAATATTGTCAACATATATATAAATAAATAAATAAATATATATATATATATATATATATATATATATATATATATATATATATATATATATATATATATATATATATATATATATATATATATATATATATATATATATATATCCAAACATAATTTCATGGGATTAAAATATATAAGTATTTTTTTGTTAAAAATTTTTTGTTTAAAAAATACTGTTTCGTTTAAATAATTTCAATTATTTTTAGTATAAAGAATTTAAGATTATATAATTTTACACCTTCACTGTCTTTAAGGGTTTAAAGCATTTCTGAAGCAAATATAAATTTCATTTCCTAAATGTCTTTGTCATAATATTTTGCATAAATTTTTACAAATACATGAAAATGAAATTTATTTTTTTTAATTATTTCGGAAAATAATAATCAGTCATATATATTCCGAATTAAATTTTTTAGTAATTACTTTAAATCTTTTATTATTCTAAGAGTTAATTTTCTCTTATGCAGTTTACTTTATCTTGGTTTGTTTGTTGTTCAACGATCAGTTTCTGCACATGAGGTCTAATTAGACCAAATTATATATATATACATATATATAAGATAAAAATGAAGAAAATTGAAACCAGAAATATAAAATTGGAAAGATACTAAAATATATGATGCAAAAGACAAGAAGAAGGCATAGGGACCACGTCTTCATCAGGAGAAAGATGGCCAGTTATGCAAAATGAACACTCTTTTCTGACATGCTCGAAGGACAAATGTCTAAAAATCTTCGAGCAATTCCCCCGAAAAGTGTCCGTATTAAAAAAATAAATATATACGCAGAAAAGATGCAGAAAAATAAAATTACTCACAATAGGTGAAACATAAATACAGTAGAAAATACACACAGTAGAAAAATACATAATACAAGTGCCAGTAAATTAGATTGAATTTATATATGAGAATAGTAGGAAGTTGCCAAAAGTAAATTTGAAATTAGAATAAAGAAATATTGCCAGAAGTAATTAAACTCAAAAAGTTAAAGTGGCTTAGAAACATGTAGTAAATTTGAAATTAAAATATGTTAAAAGGGATTTAAGCTTTAGTTATGTATAAAATAAAATAAAGTGTATAAATGTATGTGTTTTCAGGATTCTTGTAAGAACTTCAATGCTTGGGTGGCCCTTCTGTAGTTACAAAAACTACGCATTACTTCAATCTTACAAGCGATTCCTTACATATTACATATTTTAAAATAACATTAATTGGAATAGTTATTTTTTAGATGAGCTATTAGGCGTTTAATTTGATTTTTAGTAGATTCATAATTGTTACAGATATTATAAATGCCATTAAGTTCATTAATTATAACGTTTCTGTATATTTTTAAAGAAATATTGGAGTTCCAGGAAATCAACTTAATAACATGAAAATTAAACTGATTAGTTTTGTCAAAAACGTCTATATATGTAGTGGAATTATCAATAGTGATTAATAAATCCAGAAATTCTGTTTTAGTTTCCCATAAACTAGATTTAATTATAGAAAGTTCTTCAGGGTGAATAGTTTTAGAAATATCTTCAAATTTTAAATTATGTAAAATAATGAAATCATCTATGAATCGAAAAGCAAAAAGATATTGATAAAAGAAGTTTTTTTTCAAAATAATGTAGAAATAAATTTGCTAGTGAGCTAAAAAAGTAGGATCCCTGTGGAATTCCACAATTTTGAATAAAAATATTTTCACCGTTAAATATAAAATTATTATAAATACACATTTTAACTAAATTATTCCAGTAATCAAAATTAATATTTAATAAGTTTCTCTACTCCTGATAATAAAGGTGTAGTACATCGTTTATTTATCAATGGGAATACTAGTAAAAAGGTTTTTAAAGTCAAAAGAATTAATACAATAAATATAATTTTTTGATAAAAAATCCAAAATAGGTTTATTATTATTAATGATCCAAGTGGCTTCTGATTTAACAATATTGTCTATTATAATATTAAGAAATTTTGCAAAAATGATTCCAGGTTAGGTGATCATGTATGTGTGTGATTTAGTAACACTGGTGATAAATCTAAACTTTATAGGAATTTTGTGAAATTTAGGAATGACTGTTAAATAAGGAAATTCTAATTTATAGTTGCTAATATTTAAAAGCTTATAAAGCCCAAGGATTTTTTTATTAATAATATTAACTGTGGAGTTTAAACGTTTATATGTGCTGGAATTTAATGTCTCATTATCAATTTAATCTAAATAAAGTTTCTTACAAAAAATGCGTAATTATTAGAGGCTTTATCTACTAGCGTAATGATGAAGTTATCTTTTAGATTATTAATGGCTGGTTTTAATGGACCAAGCTTAATACCAGAAAATGTTAAATTATTGTCAAAAATAAAGTCCTTAATTTTATTAAAAAGTTTAGACTTCCAGACTGAAAAAAATTCAATAGGTACATTATAAAAATTTGAAATTTTAAGGATAAATGAATCAATATTATGTAAAATTACTTTATTTATTTTAAATCTATTTTGTTGAAAAACTGGTCTATATTTAGTCCCTTTACTTAATTTTTCTTTTAATTTAGGGTCATTGACAATGTTTAAATCACCTGTAATAATATCACCGAAATCAGAATTAATAAAAATTTTTAGTTCATTACTATGACAAATACATTTAGATAGTTTTCTAGACGAGGAAATATTTTTACAAAATTGATTATAGTTAAAGACTTTACGTCCAAAAGGAATTTTATAAGAAAAAGCAAGTTTGACAGTAACATCTTCCATGGGAAAAATATACAAATCATTAACAAAACTGTTTAATTTAATATTATTAAACTTAGGATGTTGAAAATTAATAGTGAAATAATGTAATCTAATATTTTTCTTAATTTTAATTATATCTGTATTTAAATATGTCATAAAATAAAATCTTAAAACGCTTGTTGTGAAAATTTATATCGTTTATACACGAATACAAAAATTTACAATCACTATCAGTCAGTTTCATTATAAATACTTTACAAGGTAGCCAATTATAAGTACTTGAGAAGGAAGATTCCAAATTATAAACTTTATTCAAATAGAACTCAAAATTATTTTTAAGATCTATTTTATTGTAAGGTTTTTTAAATTTTCGTCCACCTCTTTTAAATTTTTTAGTTTTATAGTAATTATTGTGAAAAAATACAAAGGAATTACTCTTAAATCTTTTAGTTTTATAGTAATTATTGTGAAAAAATACAAAGGAATTACTACTAGAATAGTTAATAATTTTGCCATTAAATAATTCATTTAAACCAAAAGGAGCAAGAGATTTTAAATTTATGATAAACCTATTTTCCTTTATAATACGTATATCTGTATTAGGTTCGATGTCTATAATACTAGTTATAGCGTTATTAAAACTATGAATTTGAAAATGATTGAACTCAAGATTAAATTTTTTACTGTCATAGATTTTAATATTGGACCTGAGTAAATTAATACGAATATTTAAATGGTTGCTTGCTTGGCCTATATATCTATATTTACAAATATTACATTCAATAAGATAAATAATATTATACATTTTGCAAGCAATAGAATTAGGTTTTTTAGAAATTTGTAAGTTATTAAAATTAAGACATGTTTTGCATTTTTTAGAATCACATATTTTGAATTTAAATCTTTCCAAAATACTATTTAAATCAGTAGGATTATAAAGCAATTAGAACTAAGATATTCTCATATATATATTAAGATATTCATAAGGGCCACCCAAGCATTGAAGTTCTTACAAGAATTCTGGAAACACCTACATTTATACACTTTATTTTATTTTATACATAACTAAAGCTTGAATTCCCTTTAACATATTTTAATTTCAAATTTACTACTTATTTCTAAACCACTTTAATTTTCTAAACCACTTTAACTTTTTGAGTTTAATTACTTCTGGCAATATTTCTTTATTCTAATTTCAAATTTACTTTTGGCAACTTCCTACTATTCTCGAATATAAATTCACTCTAATTTACTGGCACTTGTATTACGTATTTTTCTACTGTAGTATTTTCTATATGTATTTTTCTACTGTACTTATGTTTCACCTATTGTGAGTATTTTTATTTTTCTGCATCCTTTCTGCATATATATTTATTCTTTTAATACGGATACTTTTCGGGGGAATTGCTCGAAGATTTTTAGACATTTGTCCTTCGAGCATGTCAGAAAAGAGTGTTCATTTTGTATAGCTGGCCATCTCCCTCCTGATGAAGACGCAGTCCCTATGCCTTCTTCTTGTCTTTTGTATCATACATTTTAGTATCTTCCAATTTTATATTTCTGGTTTCAATTTTCTTAATTTTTTACCTTGTTTATATAGGCAAATCTTTCCTTAGCTGCTTTTGCGCTGGCTATATTTCCTATAATTTATTGTAGTTTCTACATTATATTTTCCGTATTCTATTTATTACTTTATATTTATGTATGTTTTAGCTTTATATATATATATATATATATATATATATATATATATATATATATATATATATATATTTGAAAAACTCAACAGACAACAGAAACAATAAATAATCATGTCGAAATCAATGTTTACAAGACCTCTTTTTTTCTTATTTCATTAGTGATTTGGATTTACCTAAGACATTCTATATGAAAGTGATATTATCCTTTATTAGAGTAAGCTCAGTTCTTTTTTTTATATATTTTATTTAAAGTGGAAATCTAGCGGAAATAGTTTAAAAATTTCTATTGTTATTTTGGATGTTTGGTTTTTTGAGTAGTTATTTCAATAACTCTATTTTAATTCGTTGTTAATGTTTCATTTGTGCTTGAATTAAAAAAAACACTTATATGTGTGCCTCAATAAATCGCTTAAGCTGAAAATATTAAAGAAGCAATGAGATTAAATTACATAAAAATGATATTTTATTAATGAGATTAATAAGACTTTAAAAAATGATTGCATATTTTAAGTATGTTTATTATATTTTGAAATAAAATCAATAAAAGATTTCACAATTAATTATAAGAATTAAGTAATTTTCATAAAATTCTTTAATCTTATTCATATTTTTTATGAACTTATTTTAGAAATAATATTTATTTTTTGTAAATAATTAATTTTATTTTTGAATGTCTTTTTTGATTAAAATTGAAAGATTTTCAAGATAGTTTAAAGTTTAATAAAAGGAAATGAAAATTTTAAATTTAAACTCTCTGGGGTCTTCTTTTATACATTTTCAAACTTATTAGGGAAACAAGTACATATGGTTTGTATTGAATAAAGTTTTCTCCTCTTTCTTCAAGTTTAATTGATAAATTAAGGCTGTGATTAATGATTGCGGTTGGAAAGATTTTTTTGTTTGCTAAATTGGAAAGAATCCAATTAACTTTTCTATTGTTCAGCTTTCTCACTGAGAAACAATTTGTTGCAAAACATTTAAATTAAAGGCTAATATTTAAAACAATGACATACAATACATAACAGATATCAAATTTATCATGTAATGCATGACATTGTTTTATTCGAATTAATTATAAATAAATTAAATAAAAGTAAATTAAAAATAAATAAGTTAAAAATTCGAATTTTAAATAATTTCACCTAATAATATTTACCAATTCTTATAAATTTTGATGATTTTTCAAATTGTAAAGAAATAAGAGAGCCTTCTAACTTGAAACAAATTATCGAGAATACAAATATAGAAACATAAAATAGGCGGAAATAGAAATTTTTGATTATTATGAAGGAATTTAAAAGTTATTTTAATAAAAGATTCTTAATTGTAAATGTTGTTTTGTAACAGTAGAAAAAAGAGATTAAATTACAATTTCCAAAAAAATTTAGACAATCATGTAAGTGAGCCATTAATATAAGCAAGCCATTAATATTTGCAATTATATCAAATGAGTTCTTTTTATGATAAAAGATTTTTTATAGAAATTGCTTTTGAAAATCGATACCAGCTCTTCAACATACTTGGATTAATGTGTAATAATAAAACGGTGATTTTACGAGTCTAAAATTTGAGTATTTATTAGAGGCGCAAGAGTTTGGAATACGAAGAAAATTAAATTCTTATGATATGACTCGGCTCAGTTTCTGAATCATAAATGTAATGAGATTTACTGTGTAAACTTTCTTGTTGAGAAATAAAAGTTTCATGAAAGAAGTGGAAAGAATATGTAAATTTTTAAAACTATATTTCTACTTAAAAAGAATGACAAATATAAGAAATTTTATAGCGTCATAAAATAGTTAGTAATTTAAGAAAAGGAAATGATAATAGTGATAATAATTTATTTTCAATATTCTTTTATCTTACGCTGATTATCTGGTTCAATATCAAAAAATATACGTAATATATATATATATATATATATATATATATATATATATATATATATATATATATATATATATATATATATATATATATATATATATATATATATGTGTGTATATATATATGTATATATATATGTAAAATTAGAAATATAAAAATGGAAAGATACTAAAGTATATGAAGCAAAAGACAAGGCATAAGGACCACGTCTTCATCAGGAGGGAGATGGTCAAATCATCAAGGAGGGAGATGGGAGCTATGCAAAAATGAACACTCTTTTCTGACAAGCTCGAAGGACAGATGTCTAAAAATCTTCGAGCAATTCCCCCGAAGAGTGTTCGTATTAAAAGAACTTAGTTAAATATTAGACTAAATATATATGTAGAAAAGAAAAATATATATGCAGAAAAATAAAAATACTCACTGTAGATGAAAATACTCACAATAGAAAAAAATATATACAGTAAAAGATACATACAGTAGAAAATACAAAATACAAATGCCAGTAAATCAAATATAATTTATATATGATAATAGTAGGAAGTTGCTAAAACTAAATTTGAAATTAGAATGAAGAAATATTGCCAGAAGTAATTAAATTCAAAAAGTTAAAGTGGTTTAGAAAGTTAAAGTGTATTACAAAGGGGTTTAAGTTTTAGTTATGTATAAAATAAAGTGTATATATGTAGGTATTTTCAGGATTCTTGTAAGAACTTCAATGCTTGGGTGGCCCTTCTGTAGTTATAAAAACTACGCATTACTTCAATCTTACAAGCGATTCCCTACTTCCTACATATTTTAAAATAAAATTAATTGGAAAATTGTTATTTTTTAGTGAGCTATTAGGCGTTTAATTTGATTTTTAGTAGATTCATAATTATTACAGATTATATAAATGTGATTAAGCTCATTAATTATTATGTTTCTGTATATTTTTAGAGAAATGTTGGAGTTCCAAGAAATTAACTTATTAAAATGAAAATTAAACTGATTAGTTTTGTCGAAAATGTCTATATATGTAGTGGAATTATCAATAGTGATAAATAAATCCAGAAATTCTGTTTTAGTTTCACATAAATTAGTTTTAATTAGAGAAAGTTCTTCAGGGTAAATAGTTTTAGAAATATCTTCAAATTTTAAATTGTTGAAAATAATGAAATCATCTATGTATCGAAAAGCAAAAGGATATTGATAAAAGAAATTTTTTTTCAAAATAATGTAAAAATAAATTTGCTAGTGTACTAGAAAAGTTGGATCCCTGTGGAATTCCACAATTTTGAATAAAAATATTTTCACCGTTAAATATAAAATTATTATAAATGCACATTTTAACTAAATTATTCCAGTAATCAAAATTAATATTTAGTAAGTTTCTATAGTCCTGATGAGAAAGGTATAGTACATCGTACAATTTATCTATGGGAATACTAGTAAAAAGGTCTTTAATGTCAAAAGAATTACAGAAGGGCCACCCAAGCATTGAAGTTCTTACAAGAATCCTGAAAATACCTACATATATACACTTTATTTTATACATAACTAAAACTTAAACCCCTTTGTAATACACTTTAACTTTCGAAACCACTTTAACTTTTTGAATTTAATTACTTCTGGCAATATTTCTTCATTCTAATTTCAAATTTAGTTTTGGCAACTTCCTACTATTATCATATATAAATTATATTTGATTTACTGGCATTTGTATTTTGTATTTTCTACTGTATGTATCTTTTACTGTATGTATTTTTTTTCTATTGTGAGTATTTTCATCTACAGTGAGTATTTTTATTTTTCTGCATATATATTTTTCTTTTCTACATATATATTTAGTCTAATATTTAACTAAGTTCTTTTAATACGAACACTCTTCGGGGGAATTGCTCGAAGATTTTTAGACATCTGTCCTTCGAGCTTGTCAGAAAAGAGTGTTCATTTTTGCATAGCTGACCATCTCCCTCCTGATGAAGACGTGGTCCTTATGCCTTCTTGTCTTTTGCTTCATATACTTTAGTATCTTTCCATTTTTATATTTCTAATTTTACTTTTCTTCATGTTTTATCTTATTTATATAGGCAAATCTTTCTTTAGCTGCTTTTGCGCTGGCTGGATTTCCTATTATGCATTGTAGTTCCAATATTATATACATTTTTAGTATTGCATTTATTACTTTATATTTATATATGTCTTTTCTTTATATTAATATATATATATATATATATATATATATATATATATATATATATATATATATATAATGCAAGATTATATATAAAACTGAAAATTTATTAAACGCTATTTGGCTAGTAGAGCATTGCTTATAAGAGTGAAGTAAGATATTGTTTTATACTACAGAAGGGTCACCCAAGCCTTGAAGGTCTTATAAGAAGCTTGAAATGCCAATAGTTTTTAACTATGTCGTTAGTTTAAGTATTTACAGAGGGTATTAACACATTTTAGAACGATTTGGGGACAGTTTAATTAATGTTTAAAATGTAAAGACTATTTTTTAAGTGTTCGATCTGGTAGCTTTTTTTCTGGATTATAAAGTCTGCATCGTGATATCCATGATATAAGAGCTTTTCGCAAAATTTCCAGGGATATTGCTTTCCATTCATCTTCCACCACTTCCCAGAGTCCATCCATCGTGGTGGGTTTGCATTTAGAAAGAGGTCTTTTTAACAGACCAAAGGCACAATAGTCCATAGTTAAAATGTCAGGGGGCTTCACAGGAATATGTTGAAAAGGTATATATGCAATAGTTGTATTAGTCTTCACTTTTCCAAGGAATGCAGTGGTAGTTTTCGAAGTATGACTTGTAGCTTTGTCTTGTTGATGTTTCACTCTTTGAAAAACTTTGGGATAAAGAAGTGGAATTTCTTCTGTAAATATTGGGCGTAAAACTTTCTCCTGATAGTATGATGAGATGATTTTAACATTTTTTTCTATTCTTTTTATTTTTAATTTCCATTTGTAGGAAAAACCAGTGACCATCATAATTCTCTTACTGAAACTTTCTTTACATTGACGGAACCAGGTTTGTACACTTTTTTCTCCTCGTTTCTTATAATAAATAGACCTTTTTTGTCGCAGTCATTTAGGTAAACCCATGCTTCATCAAGGGTCATAATATATTTCCATTTATCTCCGGCTAATTGGTTTTCATACAGGACTCTACAAAATGTTTTGCGTTGAGCCACATGCCTCGGCAAAAGCTAGTGAACATTATGTTTTTTAGTTTTTATAAGTTGTAAATCTTGATTTATAATTTTATTTATTGTTTATACAGATGTATCTAAAGACTTTGCAATTGATTTCTGGGTTGATGAATTTTCTCTTGTTACCAACGATTTCACTGTAGAAACATTTGAAACAGTGCGTACTTTTTCGGATATTCGTTTGGAGTCTTCTTTCCATGTAGAAATAATGATTGACAGTTTTTACCGATTAATAATATTGCTTATTTTGCAATTTGAAATTTTAATACCCTGCATTTTACAAAGTTTTTGAATCCTGGGCTTCGGAAAGCGCAAAAACATATCCCTCAATCCACAGCTTGTTTACATGCTACATTTTGAAAGAACAATAAATTTAAAAGTAGCAGACGATATTTCTCATTTCAAATAATAAGCTGTTGCCAAAAATTTTTATTTCAAAATATTTATTTTTTTAAAATTCTTAATCAAAATCGTTCTAAAAATGTGTTAATCCCCTCTGTATTAGGCTTACATATAGTATTTGGTGTGGTTCTTGCAGATTTGGACTTGTATTTGTATAGATTTGGATATGGTTTTAATTTGATTATTATAAATTAAATGTATTTTGGCAACATTGGATTTTGGCGTATATCTTTTAGATTAAATTCTACTTCTTTTATTATGGCTTGATATTTTGGTTTGAACTTTTGGTGTGGCTTTGGTGTGTACTGGCTTTTTTAAGACTATGTCTTGGGCCAGTGCAGAAAAGCCATACTTTGTGCCAATGTAGTCAACACCCCCCGACGAAGCTGGCCATGTTGGTACTACTTTGTTCCATTTTATATCTATTTTTCTTTGATATATAATATCTATCTATCTATCTATCTATCTATCTATCTATATATATATAATATAATATATATATATATATATATATATATATATATTTATATATATATATATATATATATATATATATATATATATATATATATATAATATAGATATATGTATATATATTTATATATATATATATACATATATATTTATATATATATATATATATATATATATATATATATATATATATATATATATATATATATATATATATATATATATATATATATATATATATATATATATATATATATATATATATATATATATATATATATATATATATATATATATATATATATATATATATATATATATATATGGGTGAGAGGGAAATGCATTATATAGATAAATTTTATTTACGTATAAACATAAAAATATACAAAATTGTTGCAATTTTTTTATGTATTCGTCCCGCAAGCTTTTTAATACTTGAAACTTTTGGCTGGTACATTAAAAATTAATGGAGGAAATAAATCCATGGTAAATAAGAATATTTAACGGGATTTTTACACTACCAAAAACCATTTGAGAAAGAAGCTTGGTATTCTAACAAAATTCACTTAAATTCTCTGGTATCTGCTATCGTGCTTCTCTAAATGCATCCCAGGGATGGTGAGGAAAGAATATGACATCCTCTAAAATATAACAGATTTGAAAGACTCCAAAAAAATTTAGAGTGTATCCTTCTAAAAAACCTGGGAAGTTAATTAAAATATCCCTAATTCACATAAAATGTAGAAACAAAAATTATAATTATTACAATATTGAATTTGTTTGCATATTATAATTAAACTTTTTAAAGCTAGCACTTAAAATTTATATTTTTGAATTAAAAAGAAATTAAAGTTTTAATATTCAGAAGCTTCAAAATATATTCACACATTATTCTCAGAATTAATATTAAAATGAAGAAATACTTTTCGGAAAATATACTGCTCATAGCATATTTTAATCATCTTTTAATAATTATAAATTTTTAAAAAAAATCCATTTTTAGATTTTTTTTATGAAAATTTTTTTACATGTAAAATTTCCTCAGAATAAATTATTATACCTGTTTTTATATTTTTTGAATAGTTCTTGTTCATTACTTTTTTGCCCATAAAATGATCATTATCTTTCCTAATGCTTTGCCAAGAGTACATAAAACCCAATTTTTTTTCAAATAATTGTTCGGATTATTAATGGCGATTAAGCATCCATGTAATTTGGGAGAAATGATTGGACTTGCATTGATGTTTTGAAAAAAATATTTGAAGGCGTTCCCTTTGTTCTTTGAACAAAAATTTCTTATGTTTTGTCGGTAATTATTACCATGAAAACTTGGAAATGTTTTAACATTACGAAATATATTTAAACAACATGATAAATACTTACACCAGCTTCTAAATTTCGTATTTATTATGAAAATATAAAGCAAATATTTTTGATTGAATTATTAAATTTAATTTAATGGCCTTAATTTAAAAGCTAAATCAAATCAATCATTTAAACCCGTAGAAAAGTAAGTTTGAAATGTAAAAAAAAAAATGATAAAACTTATTTGAAAGTATTATTGAAAATTATTTATTGTAAACAATATCACTTAGAATTTACTTTTGTAAATAAAATCTGAAATGTTTTTTTTTTCTGATAATGTATAAGTTTTAAGAATGTCTTTTACTTCTGTATCCTCATACTTAGTAAAAATGCTATAAACTTTGAAAGATATTCGCAATTACCATTGCAAGTTAGATTTATTTAAATCATCTTAAAAGATTGGCAAGGGGGACGAGTTGAAAATGCATGCAAAAATAAAGCTAAAATTAAAATTTTAGAAGAATAATTCATCACAGTTGAATACAAGTTCCGATTACTGTTTTCATTCATAAATAGAAATTTAATTCCATTGCCATTTTCAATCAAAAAGGAAAATAATAAAACTTTGCATATCTTGCAATCATTTAAAATAGTTTTTGAAATTTGGTATGTAATTAGACAAAAATTATGCTTAAATAACTTATAAAATCATGTTTTCACATATAATATTAAAAAAAAAAACTAATAAAGCTGGAATTGCATTTGAATTAAGACAAGATCGCCAATAAAACTAAGCTACGTTAAAATCTAATTTGAAAACTTTAAGTTAACAGGTTGAACGCAAATAGCTATAATATTTAACATCAAAATTTAAGTTTCATCAGTGAAAAAAATTATAATTTACTGCACATATACTTGAGCTATCATTCTATTTGAAATATTTGTTTATTCTATTGAGTTAATGTTGTTGTAAAATTAATGACTACTACATTATTATTTTGCTATAATTTTCATAATGTTAAGTAAGTGTTTTAAATGCATGTTAATACTTAAAGGATAACATCAGAATTGTGATTTCAAAATTTCCTTATTACTGAAAAAAAATTTGTGAGAAAAAGCGAATAAATAAAAATTTGAATTTTTTTTATAGAAACTAATTTTATATCAACAAAAATTTATAGTGCAAAAAATATTTTGAAAGTGCTATATTTACATTTTAAAATTTGCAATATTGGAAAAGTATATAAACTTTCAAGTAACTTATGTATTTTAAAAATTTATTTTATTTCCCTTTAGCTTTAATTTAAATTTTAAAATCAACAAAACCTAACTAACTTTACTTAAAAAAGTATTTGAAAATTGTAAAAAGTGTGTATCATAATATCAGTTTCAAAGTAAAATCTTGTTTAAATAAATATTTGCTGCATTGGTATAAAAAGAAATATGCTTTTGAAACATATTTATATCAGCGGAAAATACAACATTCCTAAAGATCCAATTGATATAAAAGTCGCTTTGCCATTTCTCCTTTGATGTAGCCGCTTTTTGACGACAGAACTGTTTAATGTCTAAGAAATCAGAAAGTTGAGAGGATCAAACTTGTTACGGAAGGATGTACACAGAGAAGCGAATTTATTTTTTCCCTTCTTCCAAAATACTTTTACGAGAAAGGTAAGGATAACGTGATCCGATTACGTTTTATTTCTAGACATCAAAAGCAATGAAAATTCTTGACAGCATATGTTTACTTAAGCAACTGTTTTATTTAAAAAAAATTTGTATTTCATGTATGGGATGAGAATGTGTTAGAATTTTGATTTATCATCTAACATGCATAAAATACACTGTACGGAATAGTTTATCGAAATAACAAAATATTATTTTTAACAAAAATTTTAAAATTTTTACATTTAATTTTACGAAAATATTTTAATATTGATTTTCGGAAATTCCTATTAATGTTATGCTTAAAGAAAATTTTTTATTCCTTATTGCGTATAGCATATTGTTTTATATTGCATTAAAATCCCTTTATAAATTAAATAATTTTCACATGAAATATTGCTATTGATTTTAAATTTTATTTATTTTAGTTTCATTGAGATTATCCATATAGGTAACTGTAAGTTGGATTTTTCAAAGAAAAATAGTGAAATATAAGTAAACACAAAACAAAAAAAATAGTTTTAACTATAAAAATGCTTATATAATCTAATATAATGTGTGCGTAGATATGTTAATGGAATGTATTATCACCAGAGTAAAAAATCCGCCATATTTATAGTAATTTGTTGCAATCAAATGCATTAAAATGTAATAACAATTTTTTTAAAAATTTATAGTGATTGAAATTCCTGAATATTTGTTAGAAACATATCATTTTTTGCCTTACACTATTTTTTAAATTACAGCACAGAGCCTGATATAATAGATATTTAATAAAATGCTAATAAATAATTGACTTTATTTAACAAATTTAAAATATAATAGAAGGGGAACAATATGCATGAAAAACTACGCAAATTCATTTAAATTTGCACTAATTTAATATACACATTCAAGATCTTCTATTTTAGGAAAATACGTTAGGAAAAAATATTCAATAATCGTAAACTATATTTCATATGAAATATATTTTAGTGAAGAAATATATAAGTTCTCATTATTAACTCACTTACTATAAAAATGAATATCAAAACTATATTACTTTTAAGCCAAAAAGTTGCTGGAAAGTTCAAGTTCAAAATTTCTCAAATTCATTTGTTATTCATAAAAAAAGAAAATTCACCACAAAAAAATGTATTTTGCTTTTGTTGTCTGAAAAAATGTCTAGTTAGATCATAAAAAAGGAAAAAAAGGAAATATGCTTAAGAAAAAGTTTTGATAAAAAGATAAATTGAGAATTTCGTGGTCACGAGTGGAAAAAGAAATATTTATAAAGAAAGAAAAAATAAGCAGTTGGAAGATTTACGAAGAGAATAGTGAAAAAATAAGAAATATGGAGTTTCGCGAGCGCATTTCTTATTGATCCTAGTCTTTTTTTAAAGAGAAAAGTCGTTCAAAAGTGGAAAATTTAAATAAAATTTTTTAGATAATTTTAATTGTAAAGTTTATATACTTTTCAAACTTTTTCACCTTCAATAATCTTTATTATACATTATTAGATATAAAAATAATCATATTACTTCATGGAATTAACTTAGTTAATTTAAACAAATATCTTTATTTAATTCCTTTTAAATAGATCCAGAATCATTCCTATATTAGTTGTAGTAAGGGTTACATTTTGGTCATTATCGTTTTAGTATGTATAATTATAAATTATAATTTACTTTTTAAAAATTTACTTATATGAGAGAAAATTAAACTTATATATATTTTAAATATTTGAAGGTACAATGAATTAAGTAATTTAAAATATTGAAATTAAGAAATTAAATTCAATTTTAATTAAATATTAAACTGAAAAGTTTAGAAATGAATTAAAAATATAAAATATTATATAGATTTATATATAAATTTTTTTTATTAAACTGAATTACTACGCATTTAATATTGATTTCTAATTACTTATCAAAATTATGCTGATGTGAACACATAATGGTTAATTTATGAATTGCAATAAAATTGCAGTAATTTTTTTAGATTATCATTCTTATTGATGGAAGTTAGACAATACTAAAAAAAAATTATCCAAATTTATAAAAAATGAATAACAACTTATGTGATAATTTTGATAAATTAATGCAAAGCAATCAAACCAACAGAAACTAAGAATATTTATCAAAATGTTCTACATATATATATATATATATATATATATATATATATATATATATATATATATATATATATATATATATATATATATATATATATATATATATATATATATATATATATATATATATATATATATATATATATATATATATATATATATATAATTTCAAGAAAGATTCTACTTCGTGATTACTGGCATAACGAAGAAAAACATGCATTTATATTGTATATTTCTCTTGGTTATTTAAAGAATACTTATTTAAGGAATAATAATAAAGTGTTTTCCATTATAAAAAGAGAGATGTAATAATTTTGAAACATTTCTCAAGTAAAACGTTTGAAATATATATTAAAAAAAAGTAAAAATGAAAAAAATTAGAAAAAGTGCATACTAAGGTCATAATAAAAAGTATTTTAATGGGACTTAGAAAAGAAAAGATTTCTTTTGGATACTTCCCTAATGAATACGTTGAGTACAAAATCTTTGCTTTTTTACACGCATTTCATATCGATTTTGCGTTTGCGTTTGAATTTTTTTATAATATTTTCTTTAAATGTTGAGATCAAAATGTCTGAAGTGCTCATTTAGCCTTATGATTCTTCAATCAATAGAAACAAATTTATTACTTTTTATGGCAGACATCATTATTCACATTTTACGTGTTTTAAATAATAAAAATTTTTG